>ML682231.1:734804-782913 GCA_007922195.1 Podocnemis expansa
GTGTGTGCCAGGTTTAGCTAAGAGGTTTTTTACTGAGGTCAGCAATAGATTCTCAGCTCTAGTTGACTTATCAAAAATTTCAAGGTTGCCTGGTCTGTGTTCAACTCCATCTTCTGCTAATCTGCTGAGCAGAGAATCAGCTATATGTGCCCAGTACATCAACCACAACTATCAGAGGAGGTCTTCCAGATAACTAAACTGGAGGCCACAGAATATCAGCATGGTGGAAAGTGCACATGCAATCAACTGAAGCAGAAGTTTAACACTGTGGCACTTCTCAATCATAGGGCATGTTATATCTAAGAAATGGGTGAAGTTGAACTTGGCTTAGACAGGGGAGACTTAAAGCCAGCATTCCATGTGATCCACAACCTCAGAAATAATGAGGTAGCCACTACGAAGGACATCCTGAATGACAGCCAAAGCCATCCATGTAAATTGAATAACATTCTTTCACTCTTGGAGGAGCATTACCACAGTGCCCTGAACCACCTTGCAACCTGTGGTTGCCCAAAGCTAGACAATTTGGGAGCCACTGTGGTTTCGGACCCAGACACTTGTACTGACTCATCAGCATTGGATGAAATGAAATGTACCATTTCCAAACTGAAAAATGAATACAAAGCTAGTGCTGATGGCATCCTCTCAGGCTGCTAAAATGCATTTCTGGCTATCTTTTCCCTAATATGGAGAATGGGAAGTTTGCCAACTGACTGGAAGGATAGTAATCTGATCTCACTTTATAAGGACAAGGGTCTGCACAGTAAATATAATAGCTACAGACCAATCACCTTGTTGTCCATGCCAGGGAATGTGTTTGTGCATGTGATGCTGATGCATTTAGAGCCCCTGACATACTGAAAACGTGCCACCCCCAATGGTCAGGCTTTATGAGAAAAAGGTATGGACTTGCAGGGACTACAGCCTGCAGTTCCCTGTCTCCAACTGTCAGGCTGGCGAAATGAGTCAATGTGACAGGTGTCTTCTGGTGGAATCTCTCAGGAGGCAGGTGGGAGAGTTACAGGAGGAGGTGTCTAGACTAAGCAGTATCCACACCCTAGAGAAGTTCCTCAATAGCATCCATGAGGAGAGATGCAAAGAGGAGGACACTCTCCAGGTGCCGAAGACTACTGCCGCACCATTGGAGAAGGATGGGATGCCTGTGGCAGAGGGAGGACACTGGCAGCTGGTTACCTCTGGCAGCAGACAGTGCTCCACCCCTGCTCCCATCCCTCCCTCCGTTGTGGTGAAGAACCGCTACACAACATTAGAGATGACGGATGAGGTGGAACAGGAAACGCCATGCACCCCCGAGGCTGGGAGGATCACAGCCACCACAGCTAGGAGGAAACGTAGGGTTGTGGTGGTTGGGGACTCACTTCTGAGGGGGATGGAGGCACCCATCTGTCGCCCTGACAAGGTCTCTTGAGAGGTATGCTGCCTGCCAGTGCCCGCATCCAAGACGTTACGGAGGGATTGTCGAGAATCATCCGCCCCTCTGATTACTATCCCATGTTTCTTATCCATGAGGGAATCAATGATACTGTGAGAGGTGATCCTTGGCAGATCAAAGGTGACTATAGGGCTCTGGGAGCGCAGGTGAAGGAGTTCGGAGCACAGGTGGTATTCTCCTCTATCCTTCTGGTCAAGGGTAGGGCCCTCAGTAGAGACAGATGCATCCTGGAGGTGAACGCCTGGATGCGAAGATGGTGTCGTCAGGAGGGCTTTGGCTTCCTTGACCAAGGGGTGCTGTTCCAAGAAGAAGGACGCTAGTCAAATGGACTCCATCTGTCGAGGAAGGGGAACAGCATATTCGGACATTGACTGGCTGACCTAGTGAGGAGGGCTTTAAACTAGGTTTGAAGGAGAAAGGAGACCAAAGCCCACAGGTAAGTGACAATGTGGGAGACCTGGGGGAAGGGATGGAACTTGGGGGGAAGGGGGACTGTAGCACCAGGGATTAAAAAGAAGGTAGTTGGAACATGGGGGGGGAATCAAATAATTATGTTACATGTTCTAATGAAGCTTTAATACCCAAGGCAGGTGCGGGAGGACAATCCCAGGAGAAAATACAAGGAGGTAGATGTAATGGAACTGAAAATCGACTTTGGAAAGTAGGGCAATCAGCCTGGTATCTTAGGTGTTGTGTAGCATTTTAAGACTAACAGATTTATTTTTTGCATGAGCTTTCGTGGGAGAAGATCCCACTTCCTCAGATGCTTCGAAGATGGGTGAAATGGTTTACACTGCTCTGATTTGCAGTTACTTTATGCCCTGATCCTGTGTTTTACACCCCCTTGCATTTAGTTTCATTCCTTTCTGTAAGTTCACCCATCTTCGAAGCATCTGAGGAAGTGGGATCTTCTCCCACGAAAGCTCATGCAAAAAATAAATCTGTTAGTCTTAAAGTGCCACACAACTCCTTGTTGTTTTTTTACTGGACTAGACTAACACGGCTATCCTTTTGAAATTGGTATCTTAGGTGCCTGTATACAAATGCAAGGAGCCTGGGAAACAAGCAGGAAGAATTGGTAGTACTGCCGCAGACAAAGAACTATGATATAATTGGAATAACAGAGACATGGTGGGATAGCTTGCATGACTGGAGCTCTGCCATGGATGGGTATAACTTGTTCAGGAAGGACAGGCAGGGAAGAAGAGGGGGAGGAGTAGCACTATATGTAAAAGAGCTCTATGACTGCTCAGAGCTCCATTATGGAAGTGGAACTGAGCCAGTTGAAAATCTGTGGGTTGAGCTTAGAGGAGAGAGCAAAAAGGGGAATGTCATGGTGGGTATCTCCTATAGACCTCCAGACCAGAAGGAGGACGTGGATGAGCCATTCTATGTACAACTAGCAGAAGTTTCCAGATCACAGGCCCTGGTTCTCATGGGGGACTTCAGTTACCCTGACATCTGCTGGGAGGCCAATACAGCAGTGCACAGGCAATCCAGGAAGTTTTGGAGAGTGTTGAGAACAACTTCCTGGTACAAATGCTGGAGGAACCAACTAGGTGCCTTGCACCTTTTGACCTGCTGCTCACAAACAAAGAATTGACTGGGAACATAGAAGTTAATGGCAACCTGGGCAGCAGTGATCATGAGATGATAGAGTTCAAGATGCTGATTAATGGAAAAAAGGAATGAAGCAAAACGCAGACCCTGGACTTCAGAAAAGCAGATTTTGGCTCTCTCAGGGAACTGATGGGCAGGAGGATCCCTTGGGAGGCTGATCTGAAGGGGAAAGGTGGCCAAGAGAGCTAGTTGTCTTTTAAAGAAACCCTGCTAAGGGCACAGGAAGATACCATTCCGATGAGCAGGAAGAACAGCAAATGTGGAAGACACCCAGTGTGGCTTAACAGAGAACTCTGCACTGAGCTAAAGCATAAGAAGGAAGCTTACAGGAAGTGGAAGCTTGGACAGATGACTAAGGAGGCATATAAAGATATTGCTTGGGACTGCAGGGATAAAATCAGAAAGGCAAAAGGACAATTGGAGTTGCGGCTAGCAAGGGATGTGAAGGATAACAGGAAGGGGTTCTACAAGTATGTCAATAACAAGAAGAGGAGCGGGGCTGGTGTAGGTCCCTTACTGAATAGTGCAGGTATCCTTGTGATGAAGGATGAGGAAAAGGCTGAAGTGCTCAATGCTTTTTTTACTTCAGTTTTCACAGGCAGGGCCAGCTCCCCGTCCACTACACTGGGCATGGCAGATTGGAGAGAAGAAGAGAGGCCCTTGGTGACAGAAGGTCAGCTCAGGGACTACCGAAAGAAGCTGGATGTGCACAAGTCCATGGGGCCGGATGACCTGCATCCGTGGTTGCTAAGGGAGTTAGCCAATGAGGTAGCAGTACCGCTTGCCATTATCTTTGAAAACTCGTGGCGAATGGGGGAGGTGCCAGAGGACTGGAAAAAAGCAAATATAGTGCCTATCGTCAAGAAAGGCAAAAAGGAGGATCCAGAGAATTACAGAACTGTCATCCTCACCTCAATCCCTGGAAAAATCATGGAACAGATTCTCTAAGAATCCATCCTGAAACACTTGGAGGAAAATAGAATGATCAGGAACAGTCAGCATGGATACACCAAGGGTAAATCATGCCTGACCAACCTCATCGCCTTCTATGATGACATGACTGGATTTGTGGATGCGGGAACAGCTGTCGATGTGATATACCTTGACTTTAGCAAGGCTTTTCATACGGTCTCCCAAAGCATTCTCCAAGTTAAGGAAGTATAGGTTGGATGTGTGGACTGTAAGGTGGATAGAGAACTGGCTAGATTAACAACTTCAGCGTGTAGGAATCAATGGCTCTCTGTCTAGTTGGCAACCAGTAACGAGTGGTGTGCCCCAGGGGTCAGTCCCTGGGCCAGTTCTGTTCAATATTTTCATTAATGATCTGGATGATGGGATTGATTGCACACTCAGTAAATTTGCGGATGACACCAAGCTGGGGGGGAATGGTGGACATGCTGGAGGGCAGGGAGAAGATTCAGGAAGACCTTGACAAATTGGAGCAGTGAGCCAAAAGAAATCTCATGAGGTTCAACAAGGACAAGTGCAAAGTCCTGCACTTGAGATGGAACAACCCCATGCACTACTACAGGCTGGGGAGTTATGAGCTAAGTAGCAGCACCATAGAAAGGGACCTGGGGGTCCTGGTGGATGGGAAGCTGGATATGAGTCAGCAGTGTGCTCTTTGCTGCCAAAAAGGCCAACAACATAATGGGCTGCTTCAGTAGAAGTGTTGCCAGCAGATCGAGGGATGTGATCATTCCCCTCTATTCTGCACTAGTGAGGCCACATCTGGAATACTGTGTCCAGTTTTGGGCTCCCCACTACAAAAAGGACGTGGAGAAATTGAAAAGAGTCCAGTGGAGGGCAACAAAAATGATCAAGGGGCTGGAGCACAAGCCCTATGAGGAAAGACTGAAGGATAGGCTTATTTAGCCTGCAGAAGAGAAGACTGAGGAGGGATTTGATAGTAACCTTCAACTACTTGAAGGGATGCTCCAAGGAGGATGGAGCTTGGCTGTTCTCAGTAGTAACACAGCATAGAACAAGGAGCAATGGTTTCAAGTTGCAGCTGGGGAGGTCGAGGCTGGATATTAGAAAAACTTTCTTACTAGGAGGGTGGTAAAGCATTGGAATGGGCTATCTAGGGAGGTGGTGGAATCTCCGTCTTTGGAGATGTTTAAGGCCCGGCTGGATAAAACTCTAGCTGGAATAATTTAGTGGGAGTGGTCCTGCTTTTTTTTTGGCAGGGGGTTGGACTAGACAACCTTATGAGGTCCCTTCCCGCCCTATGATTCTATGTCATTTTGACCCTCTGCTTCTTGTCAGAGATACGCCATGAGTTCAAGAAGCCCCTGTTTATAGTGTATGTCCATCTTAAAAGCTGTATTTGATTTGGTTGACTGAGCTGTGCTATGGAAGATCTTAAAGGTTGTAGATGTCCTCACTGCTCTGCAGGACTTGATTACTGAGCTGCATAATGAAATCCCTGCCCATTTAGTTCTGGTGAACTGGATGTCACCACCTGTGAAATCACTATCTAATGTGAGGCATGGCTGTGTCTTGACACCTGCATTCTTTTATTGGGCAGCGGATTTCATAATATAGCATTTCAACAAGTCTATAGGCATTAAGATTGGTGATCTCTTGCTCTCAGACCTTGACTATATTGCTGATCTTCTTTTAGTACAGAGCTCTGACAGAGACATTTCATTTGTGAGACATTTCAGCAAATGGAAGAGGAGTTGGCCAAAGCCAGCCTCTATATTTCATGGTCAAAGACAAAGCTGTAGAACTTAGGACCAGATCCACCCACAGCTTGAATCTCTTTGAAGAATGAAACTGTCAAAGCAGTTTCCTGCATTTCCTATTTGAGTTCTGTACCCACCAGTCCCTCCAACATTCATACGGAAGTTATTCAGTGGATTGGCATTGCAGAATTTACCATGGGTCATTTATGATGAATATGGAATTATCATTATCTTGGCACGACAATCAAGTTCAGGATCTATTCAAGCTGTATCTTCTTTGTACTGCTATATGTTGCAAACAGGGACACTAAAGCTAAAAGCTTTCCACACAAAATGCCAAAATCATATATTGGGCTTTACATGGAATGACTTCATTCATAACACATATGTTTATAGCTGTTCCTGTCTACAGTGAGGCAATGTTCACTCTTACACTTCTCAGACATGTGACCCGACTGCTGCAAGAAGTTCTGGTGAATGCCATTCTCTGAATAGCTTGTAACATCTGGAATAAAATTCCACCAACTGAAAAACAGGTAGCTCAGAGGCAGACTCCCTATTACCTCAGTACATCAAGTCTATTTTGATGTTGGACTTTTGGCCCATTGAGCCCTTGCAGCTGCACAGGAACAGCCCAAATGGCAAATGATCATAATGGCTGACCATTCAGCAAAGTGAAGAAGATAATATCTAGCTCTTATCATCTTCACTACTGAATCAGCCTTTCCAGCACCCTAATCTTTTTTTAAGTTCACAGACTCATTCATTTTATTCACATATGCTTAATTTATAAATATTAAAGTTATGTGACTTTTTCATAATGAAACTGAAGTGCCACTATAGTTAGTCTTGGGTTTCCTTACTAACCTGAAGCCTAGCCCTCATTTGTATAAAAGAGTTAACAGAAGTTCACACAGTTCACAGAATTTTGATAACTCTGGATACTGTATTAAGCCTGATAATGATGCATGCAGTCATTGTGACAGTTGTTATGGAGTCTTTTGGGTGCCATGAATGCTCAGGTGACTCCCAAATAATACAGTACATTCGGAAAAACATCAGATCTCAAAGTTAGGGAAATCAGCACTCTCAAATCATCAAAACTATGTGGATTAGTGGGCAAGATCTATAAAGGTGTCACTCTCCAATTCTGCTAATGGGCATTGGCGAAACAGCTGATCCCCATGAAGAATGGATATATAGACAGGAACAGCCAACATTTCAGAAAGTTGGTGTGTAATGGGCATTTGTAAGTCACAGACCTTCCAGATTGCTAAAATAGAAGCAAAGAGTAGAGAGTATACTTGACCTGTTGATGGTAAAGGTGTCCTATGGAACATCAGTATCTCCCGAATTATTGGTCTTTGGTGAAAATAATATGTGTAAAACTCAATAGTTTTACTTTGAGGGGTTTTTGTTTGTTGTTGCTTTTTTTTTTTGGTTTATTTGGGGAAAAAAATGTAGTTTGATGGATTCCAGTGCATCCAAACTGAAAAACAAAGATTCTACTAACAACTCATTGGAATCTGATGTATTTTGTAAGCCCTTAATATATAAACTTTCAGCACAATATGGGCTCTGGTAATCTTTTAATTTTTGCTTTGAAAAAAAATGAATGCACACTGTAAAAATTGTTCCATACCATGTGCAGTTCAGGATTACATTAGAATATGACATGGTGTATGTGTGCACCTTTATGATCACCCTGCTTACTGCAACACATTCTGCATGGGTATACTTCACTGAGTTCTGGATGGCCATTCTATGCGCTAAATGTGGCAGGGTCAGGGCCCTAGACAGTCACACAAGGCCAACAATATTCTGTTATGATTTGTTAACCAGTGTCACTCAATCAATTCTTTGAGCCATGAGTTCATGTCTGCACAGTAAAAGATAACAACAACAAAAAATTGCAATGAGGTCTCAGATACCAGGTCAATTGATTTGTGATCACAAGACTCATGCTGCCAGGCCAAAAAGATAGCACTGTAGCAATTGAAGCTCAGGCTGAATACCAGACTCTTAGACACCCTCACATAAGATGGAACAGGATTTCTTTGCTCTTAGGTACAGCAAATATTCTCTTTTATATATACTACAAAAGTTATGCTATATCATATTTAAATACACACACACACATATCATAAAAATTAGGAGATTTCCCACTAACCCACACATATATACCTTTTATTAGTGTCAATAAAAGAGCATTAAAGCTGGAGAGATAGTCTTAGGTTTTTCACAGTATACAGTAGTTCAAGAATAAAAGAAATGACAGTATCACACACATTAAAATGACCGATTAGGGACAGCAAAAGAAGATTTACTATCTGAGCATAATAATAAAGCAACACAGTCCTATCTAGGTGAGAAGGAGAGATGTTTAAAATGTCACCAGTTCAAAAAACTCAGATAAGTCTCCTGAAAAGCACTCTCAGATTGTATCACTGCCAGAGTGCATAACAAGCATCACAATATGCACATTTCCATAGCCCACTCCACTCCCCCCTTACCTAGTTACAGTGATACACATATGAGATGGTAGAGGAATCAAAGCGTGTGCCTGGATGTGCTGGCAATACACACTTTTGAGGTAATGGACTAGCTTAAGGAGAAGGATCATCCCTTTCTTTACCTATTGGTCACCTCATGTGCATGTGGAGCACTGATGCTAGAAGGAACCAGGATGCCCCTAGTCTTTTCTCTGAGGTCTGACTGGTCTGTTTGCAAGCTATGAGGGCTTTCTCTTTCTAGAGATTTATTTAGCTCTTCTCAGATGCAGGATACCACACTAGTGCCTCTTTTTAACTCTTCCCATGTTCACCTGTCTTTGGATTTTTGGTATGCCACTGCTGTTTGCTTTCAGTGGGTGCTGTACTTTCTGTTCTGCTTGGGTTGGGCTTTTCAGGGGCCCTTAGGGATAGTGTTTTTCTCATGTGTGAACTTTATCTACTCATACATTCAATATTTATGTTAAATAGCCTGAAGTGTTTAACCTTTAGGGCAGGCTGTGGAGCATATCTACTATTCTGTCTGGCTTTTGGTAAGGAGGCAGCTGTGAGAGGATGGGGAGTAGTGAGGTTGTTTTTTGTTTGTTTTTTTTTAAACTCATAGGTATTAGAGTTTAGAGGACTGAGTGAAGGAATTGTATATTATGATAGTTGCTAAATTTCTAAATACTGTGAAGAGGACTTTAAAGAATACCCACCTCTAGCTGTGTCTATTTCTGTGTAAAAATTAAAATACATAAGCTGATGCTCTAAAAATATAGCAAACATACTTAACATCTAGGGTTAAGATGTTCAGGAGAAAGCAAACAGGAAAGAATTCAAATCTGGCCAACAAGTCAACTGAAATGTGCTAAAGTAAGATCAAACTTGGCAGGGCAGAGTTGGCTAATATGAAATGCAGTAATGTAATACTGTCCAAGTTTTATGTCACTGTGGTGATGCAAAGCCACGCAAAGTTTTATTTTCCACACAAGAGAGGTTTCCTTTTCTGTAGGTTGCATAGGAGCTCTGAAAGTTACAGTATAGGGTTACAGTGTAGTTGAGTTACAAACTTCTATGTACTTGAAAACAGTTATTGTTATTCTCTCCCTCCCCCACCCCAGGATTAAATAAACCCATTTTTTAATCTTTCCCCACAGGTTATGTTTTCTGTATCTTTAATTTTTCAGTTGTTCTCTTCTGAACTTTCTCCAATTTGTCCAAATCTCTTCTGGAATGTGGTACTGACAGCTGAACAATATCAAAGCCTTATCAGCAAGGAGCAAAGAAGAATTACTTCTGTTTTACAATACTCCTACTAATACAGGGGCCGGCAACACAAAAGATAAGAAAAGCGATTTTCAAAAATTCCTTTAATAATCAAGCGTTTTGAGAGCTGCAATGGATATAGCCACCTGGTGGGTGCTGGGGGAGGATGTGAGCTAGGGTGCTTGCCACAAGGTCTCCTGGTGTGGCACACACCCCTGCAAAAAAAACACGCTGCCAAGTCTGCCCAAATATCTACATAACAGACACCATCATAGGTCCTAATCAAGCCTGCTACTCCATCAAAGACTCATTTACCTGCTCATCCACTAATGTGGTCTATGCCATCATGTGCAAGAAATGCCCCTACACCTTATATATTGGACAAACAGGACGATCGCTCCGTAAGAGACTGAATGAGCACAGAGCTGATATCAGAACTCAAAGAACAGAGAAACCAGTTGCTGAGCACTTCCATCTTCCTAATCACTCAATGATGGATTTGTTAACGACTGTTGTTAGAGCTGTACCTGGGACATCAAGACTTCAAAGAGAGACAGCTGAACTCGAATTAATATGTAAGCTAAATTCTGTGAAGGCTGGTCTGAATCGAGACTATGGATTATTTTCCCATTACAAAGGGTAATTTGACTTCAGGCTTCCCATGGTTTGAACCTGTAAACTGCTCTGATTTGCTGTTGCTTTATGACCTGATCCTATGTTTTACACCCCCTTGCATTGAGTTTCATTCCTTTCTGTAAGTTCACCCATCTTCGAAGCATCTGAGGAAGTGGGATCTTCTCCCACGAAAGCTCATGCAAAAAATAAATCTGTTAGTCTTAAAGTGCCACACAACTCCTTGTTGTTTTTTTACTGGACTAGACTAACATGGCTATCCCTTTGGAAATTAATTCGTACCAGAATGCTGTTCAACTTTCTGTATTAGTCTTACACTGTTGATTTGTATTTAGGTTGCAGTGCATTAAACCCCCAGATGCCTTTCCAGTATTCCTTCCTAGGCAGCCATTTCCTATTTGTATAGGTGCAAATTGATCGTTGCTTCCTAAATTGAGTACTTTGCATGTGTCCTTATTGAAGTTCATTCTATTTACTTCAGAGTAGTTCTCTAGTTTGTGCAGATAATTTTGAATTTTAATCCTATCCTTCAAAGTATCTGCAAACTCTCCCTGCTTTGTACTGTCTATAAACTTCATAAGTGTACTCTTTATGCCATTACATAAATCACTGATGAATATGTTGAACAGAACCAGATGCAGAACTCATCTCAATGAAAATCCACTCAATATGTCCTTCCAACTTAACTGAAAACCACTGATAACTACTAGCTGAGAATGTTTTTTCAGCCAATTATGCACCCACCTTATCTATCTGCTCCATCTGGGCTGTATTTTCCTACAGTATCAGAAGGCTTACTAAAATCAGAATATACCACATCTACAACTTCCCCCTTAACTACAGTGATTGTTACCCTGTCAAAGAAAACTAATAGGAGACTTGACATGATTTGTTCTTGACAAACCCATGCTGATTGTCACTTATCACTTTATTATCTTGTAGGTGTTTGCAAATTGATTGCTTTATTATTTGTTTCATTATCTTTCCAGATATTGAAGTTAAGGTCACTGGGTCTGTAATTCCCCAGGCTATACTTATTCTCCTTGCTATAGATTGGCATGTTATTTTCCCCTCTTCCAATTCCCTAGAATTGCTCCTATCTTCCATAACATTTAGAGTGACTTAAATATCTCCTGAGTCAGCTCCTTGAATATTCTAAAATGTATATCATCATGTCTTTGCAAACTTAAGACATCTAAATTGTCTAAGTAATTTTGTACTTGTTCCCCACCCCCCCATTTTAGCTTCAAATCCTACTTCATTTTCATTGGCATTCACTAGATTAGATGCTAATCGTAGTTTAACCTTCTGGTGAAAACAGGAAAAAAATGGCATTTAGCACTTCTGCCATGTCCACATTTTTGTTATTGTCTCTCCCACCCCCACTGAGTAAAGGGCCTACCCTGTTCTTGGTCTTCCTCTTTTTTCAAATGTAGATTTCATAGAATATTTCCTGTCCTTTATGTGCCACCTAGTTTATCTCATTTTACCCCTATACACTCGTGTTTGTTTATATTTATCCTTTTGCACTTTGATCTCATTTCTATTTTTGTAGGACTTCTTTTTGAATTACAGAGAATTGAAGAGCTCTTGATTAAGCCAAGTGTTGTCTTGTCATACTTCCTATCTTTCCTGTGCATTAAGATAGTTTGCTTTTGCTTTTAACAATGTCTCTTTCAAAAACTGCCAACTCTTATTTTCCCCCGAGGCTTGTTTCCAATGGAATTTTATCTACCAACTCCCTGATTTATTCAATTCTGCTTTAGTTAAATCTATTATCTTTATAATGCTGTTTTTTCTCCTATCGGTCCTTAGAATCATGAAGTCTATCATTTCATGATCACTTTAACTCAAGCTGCCTTCAACTTTCAAATTCTCAACCAATTCCTTCCTATTTGTCAAACACAAATCTTGAACAACCTCTCCATTAGTTGTTTTCTCCACCATTTGAAATAAAAAATGCTCTCCTGTGCATTCCATGAACTTGACAGATAATCTGTGCCCTGCTGTGTTATTTAGATAACAGATGTCTGGGTATTCAAAGTCTATCATCACCACCACATCCTGTTCTTTGTATAATTATGTTAAGGTTTTTGGTTTTGTTTTTGAAGCTTCATCCACCTCTTCTTCCTGATGAGCTCAGCTGTAGTAGACTCCTACCATGACATCATCCTTGTGCTTTACCACTTTCAAATCTGTCTCCTATTTCCACCTTAACCTCACTCCAGTTGCATACATCTTTGTTACACACAGTAACATTTCCTCTCTTTTTGTCCACCTGTCCTTTAGGAGCAAACTGAACCCTTCTTACCACCATTCCATCATATGATGCCAACTGTGTTCATGTGAACTATCCCTCAGAGTCTCTGTGATGCCATCTATGTCATAGTTTTAATCATTTACTAGGAATTCTCCTTGGTTCCTTACCTCTTCATTGTAGAGGAGCTTATGTGTCTCAGTGACCCTCAGAATTATATCTTCCAGAGTCTTGCACTCTTGGTAATGTGTGCCACAGGTAGTTCAAAGTTCAAACTGACCTGATCACATGTTCATAGAAACCAACCCAGTCAGTGATGTCATGATCATCTTCAAACTCAAGAAATGAATAGCAGCATTTTTAGTTTCTTTCACTGATTCCCTACACTTTTGAGATTAAAATACAGACATCTAGGAGTGATTTGATTTCCCCTTTGTTTTTGCAATGGCCAGGCTTCCCCCAAATTCTGGCCCTTCTCCCAGGTCTCCATGTTTTTTACTCCTACTTGTGCACCTACATACAAACATGAACACAATTCAGCTGCGCAGAGGACCCAAACACAGCTCAGGATCTGTTCAATTATGCTGCTGAGAGTTTGTATCAAATCATGAACTCAGTGGATCCTGAGGCAGACAGAGACAATGTTTTAATGTCAGTGTTTCACAATGCCAAGTCAATGTACATAAACATTGTCACATCACAACAGTCACCACCATCACTTTGGGGTCAGGGTTCATCAAGCACACTAGTCCATTGTCTTAAGAATCACCGGCTATGTCCACACGTTGCTTTTAAATCGGAACAACAATCATTGTTTCAATTAAAAAAAAATCAAGTCCGGATGACGTTTCTTTATCTCAAAATGATGAGTCCCATCATTTTGAAACAACAAACCTTATTTCAAAAAGGTAAAACCTACTAGGCAATTGAAATAGCCATTAAACTGAAACAACACCGTTCAGACATGTTGTTTTGAAAGAACGGCTGTTTCGATTCCAGCATGGGTTGCCCTTCTTCCCCACAGGGTGCCCCTCTCCTGAATTGAAATAGCAAGTCCCATGTTCAGACTTGCTATTTCGATTTGGTGTTTTTGCTTAATTCGATTTAAGTTAAATCAATTTAATGATTTTATTTTGCATTATCTTATTTTGATTTAACTTAAATCGAATTAAGCCTATACGTGCGTACATAGCCACCAATTCCTACTAATCATTTCATTGCCCCCCAGCCAGACCCATACATCTGAAGTAAGCTTCTCTATTTCTCTGCTTTGCTTAAATACAGGGAAAACATTTTTCAAAGCATTGCTAAATAACTAGGTGAAATTCTACGGCTGTACTATGCAGGTCATACAATATAATCATAAAGGTCCTTTCTGGCCTCAAAATCTATTCCTCTGTAAACACATTTATCTCACAGTGCTACCCTAAAGCCTCCAAAGTATGATCTGCTTTCCTCAAGGACAAAAATTATATTCCATATATGTTTTATATTATATAATACACATTTGTCTACGCTATGGATTCTACTTGGAAAGTGCATAGTGCATACTATGTTTGAGATTAAGTCTAAAAGTTGTCTCAAGACATAAGATAGTTGCTATTCTGGAATTTTTAGTCACACAAAAGAAAACACAAGAGTATAGCTAAATGTCTCTGGTACCTTCTTTGTCATCATGATGTATGATTGCATCCTGTATCATATCAGCAAGGTTGAAATGAACACGATGATTCTTTCCATGTTTTAGTTTTTTCACATGTCCTTCCTGTTTCTGAAAAGCTTTTTCTCTTTCATAATATGCCTTTATTTGATCATAACGCATACGTTTCACCAGACGCTGTCGTTGGCCTAAAGGGAGGGACTCCAGCAAGCACTGGTCAATTTCCATGTCATGCGTTCGAAAAACATTACATAGCTGGAAACAGCCTACAAGAAAAGAAAGATAAAGAAATTAAGGTTACGTAACAGTGAACTTTCAATAGTTAATGAAATTCCCACCAAACTTTTCAGGCTTCCTGTTTAACTGTTTAGAAATATCCATTATGTGAGCTTCATCTAACTGATTAACGTCATTTGGGAAGCACGTTTTGCAATCACCTGCTTTATGGAAACACATGATTAATTACACCTTAAAAGTGTCCTTACTTGTAATGTATCCTTTAAAAAGCTAACTATGATTCAGATACACAAAAATTAATAGAAAGAGGTCTGGGAGTTCAAATATATGAGATGAATGAGAAATAAATAATACAATGTAATATAAATGATTACCATTGCCTGTAAACAAGAAAACTTTATACATTGCAATGCCTGTCTGATGTTTGTGCCCCCATTTTTGTATTTTCATCTTGCTTTTGGTTAGCAAATTCCTGTTACTCAGTGAGAAGAAAAAGTATGGTATAATAATTAAAATTATGTAATTAGCATAATGTTTCTACTCAGGCAAATGTGTATCTATTAAAACCAGAAAAAATCATTATAGATTCATAACTATGTGGATGGACTTTTTTCAGCTGTTTTCAGCTGTTTAAGTGGAATCTTCTGAGAAAGTTAGATATCAGAAAGCGAAGATGAAACAAATTGGAAATTACATTTCAGTCAGTCACTCTCAGGATAATTTAAAAATACTCAAGTAATGCATCTTGAAGTAAGATTCCTTTCTCCCTCTTTCAGTGTTAATTCTGGCATTTTTACCTATGTGGAAGTGATGATAAAATTACCAACCCCCCCCCAGTGGGCTACCATCATAGACACTTGTATGTTTGCCAGTGGCTTAAGCTATCAAGGCTTGTTTAGCTCTGGCATCAGTGACTCATGGTTTTAAGTCCAGAGGTCAGTTTTTACTGGTGACAGTCAGCTCAGGCGCATATTGTTAAATTAACATTGAGCAGACAAAAAAGTACTTTTTAAAACACTTATTTGTAAATGTTTGCTCACTCACGTTTCCAACCATTTCGGTGAAAATGGACTGGTCTGATAGTGCTCCAAGCTTGACATCTGAGCTACCAAAATTCAGAGAACATGAAGAATAAAATATAGCTGCACGAGGAGGCTGGTGGGAGTGAACACCAGTTGGCAAACTAAAATCTTCATGAAAATCCAAAATACTTGTTTAAAGTTTAAGATGGAAGAAACTGGAAACAAAGTGGGGCACAGGCAGCAAAATTGTCAAAAAGCATTACTATCCTTGTTTGCCTCAGTTTTTCACTTCCCCAGCTCCAGAAACCTTGGGCTGAACCTTTCACATGGCCTGAACTAGAAAAGAAATAAGGTCCAAGAGGGAAGAGAACCAATGCTGAAGATTATGCTCCAAAGCTACTTAAATAAGTCAAAGAATTATTGTCCCTGCCGCACTGACACTGATCTTCAGAACTATTCCAGCTGATTGATATCCCAGTGAATATGATTGGCTCTAACTCAGCATAAGTTCAAGACTCTTTTTGTTGTGAATTTTGTCTCTGCTTCATGTGCAGGATCTATCTAATTTGGAGCAGATGGTTGGTTCCATGGGACACAGATCTGCAACAAAATGAGAGAAGTATTGTATCTTTTTCTATGCATTTCAGACTGTTTTGCTGAGAGGGGTTCTATAGGTATCCAAGAAACTGTGGAATATAAGCTGATTTGGGTCTCTGTCCGTTTTTGTTGATTAAATCTAACAGGAATTCTCTTGGGGAGACTTCAGTTGATAGAACCTACCATAGTTTCATTGAATCACTTCAACTATGACAATTTACACCAGCTGAGGATCTATCCATGTGGGTTCACAAGTGGCAAAAACAGCCATCTAAATCCAAGATAAAGACTAACTCAGAAAAAATTTGCAGAGTTGTCCTCTCTCTGTCATTCGATGGGTTTGCCTAACCCTTTGAAATCAAAGGAAGTAAATCTAGAAATTGTCTTTGATCCTCTGCCAGCTTCAGATGGCTAAGTGGCAAGGATATCCAAGAGTGTCTCCCCCATCCATATCCACTTGGAAAAGAGACTAATAACTGAAAGGATATTTGCAACCTTGTCATTTCTAATCTAGATATTTACAACCTTGCCATTTCTAGTCTAGATAGCTCCAGTAAAATGGGATGTAAAAGTGTGGTTCATCTCCAGGTACCCTCTTTAGCACTCAGGTATGGCACTGCAAGCGTGCCCTTTCTGAAATTTCTGCTGGCTGGAGCAGCAATGGGTTCAATTTAACAGCGTGCAGCAAGAACAAGTCAACATACACCAACAAAGTAGTATTTTGGAATCTACAGAGAATTTAAGGGAAGCTCAGTTCTAAGCAATCTGTGCTCAGACAGTCTTAAATGTAATAACCTAGCCCAGTGGTTCTCAACATTTTGCAGGTTGTGATACACTTGGCAGCATATTGCAGCCCTACAGGACACATTAGCATACCCATTACAGGTCAAATCCAGCCACTTCCCTGCTCTCCATGACACACTTACCACTGTGTAATAACAGCAATGTGTCCCAATGCAGTGGTTGAGAACCACTGACCTAACCGAATTTGATGGAATTTTCACAAAAGCTCATACCTGACACAAAAGCCACTCACCTGCTACACTTTGAGTTCCTGCACCAAAACATGAGGATGTTAAACAACTGAACACAAGTGCCAGGAAGATATAATAGGTACTGCTATGAGCTCTGCCTATGATCATTTCTGCTCAGAAGAGTTTACAATCTAAATAGATAAGACAAAGGATGTATGAATCCCATAGTGGCCTCTGAGGCACAGAGTTAAAGTGACTTTCTCAAGATTACTCTTCAGCCTCTCTGTAACTCAGTTTCTCCCTCTATAAAAGGAGAATGTTAAGATTTAACTATCTCTAAGGGTATTATAAGGATTAACTAACTAAATGCCTCTCTAACGTATTGAATTTGAAAACACTATGTAAACTCTATGCATTTACAATGTTTTAATGTCTCACCCTCTGAGCACTGTTAAATTAATCTTTGAAATAATATGTCAAATTATTATTTAATATTTGTACTGAAATCATATTCAGAAATTTCCACTGGAATCAGGGCCTTATTATTCTAAGTAGCCCAAAAACATATTGGGTATGTCCACACATAAGTTTTAAATTGAAATAATACTGGTTATTTTGATTTAAAAATGTTTATGTCCACATGACGTTTCCTTATTTTAAAATAAGGAGCTCCCTTATTTCGAAATAAGGAAAATCATTTTGATATAATAAAACCTAGTTTTATATTGAAATGAGCGTTATCTTGAAACTGTGGCTTCAAAATAACCCAGTGTGGATGTGTTATATCGATATGACCCACATATCGATATAACACTCACTTTCCTCCCAGGGTGCATGGCATCCTGGAAGGAAGTCCCCCACCCCCAGCATCCTGGCCAGTGAGCTGATCAGCACCCTAGCCAGGGAGGTAGGGGAGGTGCATGGGGGGCAAAAGGGGCCCAGCCCCAGGCCAGCTGTTTGGACCAGCTGTGGGGGAAACACCTTGCGCCCCCGCCGCCCAGGGAAAGAAGTCCCATACACCCCACTGCCCTCCACACCTGGCAGGTGGCAGGGGCAGGTAACCCAGGTGCCTGGCTTCCCTTGGCATGTGCCGGGTGGTGGGAGCAGGGAAGCTGGCACGCCCTGCTTCCCCCACCACTTCCAGGGTGGCAGGGGCAGAGATGCCAGGAATGCCCTTCTTCCTCTGCCACTTCCAGGGCAGCGGGTGCAGGGATTGTAGGGCGCCTGCTTCCCTCACCTGGAAGAGGTGGGAGAAGTGGGGCACCCCGCAATCTCTGCCCACGCTGCCAGGGAAGCAGTGAAGAAAAGGGTCGCCCCGTCATCTCTGCCCTCACTGCCCTGGAAGCAGTGGGGGAAGTGGGGCACACCACAATCTCTGCCCCCACTGCCCTGAAAGTGGTGGGGGAAGTGGGGTGTCCCCAGCATTTCTGCCCCCACTGCCCTGGAAGCAGCGGGGGAAGTGGGCACCTCGCGATCTCTGCTCTGAGGGCTTTCTTCCCCTGCCACTGGCTCCAGAGAGGAGAGTGGGGTGGCAACATGGCCCCTCTCTTAAATCAAACCAGCAAGCCCTGTGTAAGGACATGCTAGTTCAAATTGTTTTTTCTTCATCTGGCCTTATTAAGTCTCTTCAATTTGAATTGGTTTAATTATTTTTATAGCGATTTAGCTTAAATTGATTCAAGTTGAATTGATTTAAGCATGTACATGTGGACACAGCCATTAAGATATGGGGTAAAATATTCAAAAGCTGTATTTTTAAAACAGTCCATATAGACATCTTCAGTACATCTGCCACTACTTCATCTGGCCAAGACCATTTCTTTTTCATTTTCCCAAATGCCTGTACAACCTCTTCCTCATTTATGAATTCTGTTATGCAACATTTCAAAGCTTACACATTCCTCATTCACACCCCTCATCATTTTCTCTCTTGCCTTTGTGAGTTTGTAAATTGTCTTTTCTCCCTCATGCCATGGTCCAGATATCAGCAGACCTTAGACAGAATCTGCACAACAATCAGACATATAATCATGAGTTCTGGAAGAAGGCTGTACATGTTGCTGACCCTGCATATGGAAGATGAGAACAATGACTTGGTATTTAAGGGCCAACATTCCATTAAATATCAATAGACTGTGGGCTCCTGAGTGTTTCAAGTTAGATTTTTGAGTCTCATCTACAAAAGTAAGTCAGATAGGCCTTTTTGAAAATTTTACCCAGGGGCCTGTACCAAAAGTTTTACAAACTAAGGCTACATCTACAGTATGAGTTAGGGGGTGTGAGTCCCAATTCACATACACAAACTCACACTACTTCTCATCTGAGCTAGCGAGCTGTCACTCAATAGCTCCCCTGAGCACAAACCCACTTGAACCCCCTAAGTATTTATATGAGGCAGGTAGCTTGTACTGGTTTTGCTACACTACTGTTTTTAGTGTGCTAGCTCAGAATATAGCTACCTTAAGTAACCGTGTCAGCAGAGATTCACACCCCTAGTTTGCAATGTCAGACATACTGCCAAGAAGACAAATGTCATGTAAGTACATAAAAGGCTGCTACAAGGGGGGAAAAATTGTCCTCATTAACCTCTCAGGAAAGAACAAGAGGCTGTGAGCTTAAATTGCAGAAAGGTGGTTAAGCTTGATCATTAGGAGGAACATCCTCCCAGGGTAGTTAAGCACTAGAATAAATTGGCTGTGGAGACTGTGGCATCTTTGTCACTGGAGATTTTTAAGAGTAGGTTGGACAGACACCTGTCAGGGATGGTCTAGATAATATTTTGTCCTGCTTTGAGTTCAGGCAACTAGAGCAGAAGACCTCTTGAATTCCCTTCCAGTCCTACGGTTCTATATCAAAGGCAGGCAGAGAAAGAACACTCAAGTATATACAATTTTCATTTCATATGTATATTTGTTATTTTAACTATCTAAAGCAAGTCAACAACTCCCACCCATCTCCCTCTCATTAACCATCATTAATTGACTGATATCAGTTAGCCATCACAGCAGAGAGAGGCTTTCAGGAGGGATTTGACATAGGATAGTGTAATGGGTCAGTTCATGTAAAACATTTAGACTTGATTATGTAATTTGTTATCTGTGAACATACTGAGACAAACAACTATCTGAAATAAAGATAAGCTACATTTTGGTACAGTAGTTTGATACAGTCATCATGACAGTTACTAGAAGATTGTACCAGAAAGCTCATAAATAATGACCTGACAATATTTCCTGATATCTAATCCTATTAGAAAAGGTTATTTGGTATGATTTATTTACTTGGATGCACTGTAACAAAGGTACTAAAGTGCATGATGGTTTTCAGTTTGTAGTCATCATATAAGTATTATATGTCCCTGCTGAAACTATATGTGTGAAAAACCATGGAAATATGAAAAGCCAAAATACCCTCACAATTATATATATTATTTAATGTTTTTCAGGACCTAGAATAGGACAAAAGAAAGCCACAGTTATTCTAAAGCAATTTCAGTGGTATTCATTATTATAGAACTACTTCAGTGGATATGGGATCAAATAAAATCAATATGAAAAGTGTAATTATGACTACAAAACAAGTTGTTGATGTAATTGTAGCAATCTACTCACAAAAGCCTGAATACCAATTTTAAACACAAATTATTGGCATCATCATGTACAAAAAAAATTCTTGAGTAAATAAGATTGTCTCACTTTAAACTGTGCTATAATAACTATTATTAGGAGGCTGAGGGAAGGAATGCTTAGTCCCAATAGGTGCTGCAGGGTTAGGAGTAACCCACAGATGATTAACATAGGTATGCAAAGCCCACTGAAGAGAAAGCAAGCTAGTTAGATTTCTTTATCAGATTTAAGCCATGCTCTGTATAATTCCATGCTTTGCATAAAATCATTGCCCATACTGCTCTTTGTGAATCACAAGCAAACATGACTCCTTCTAAATTCCTGTTCTTTTTTGGAGACAAGTCGCAGAAGACATTTGTGTGGTCTGCACTTGTGTGCTGAAAGTCGGTCTAGAGGTTCACTGTAGATTTGACCTCAAGCACAACAGAACATGGTTCCCCACTGATGTTTGCACCTTCTACACACAGATATTCATCTCCTTATCTCAAATTTGCCTCTGTGATCCAAAGAAACAAATGGAGTACTGCTCTGGAATAATACTTTTTACTGCATACATAAGATAACAAAATTGTCTCCACTTCCCTCTCTACAAAAAAAAAAAAAATTAGAATGAACTTCAGCTTGTTGTAACAAATATCTGAATTGTGTTGTGACAAAAGATAAGAATGCAATATGCTGAAAGTGAAAAAAAAGCAATGGAAAACATTAGTCTTTAACTTGCAAACACCAACGTGTTTATCTTTATTCTTCTTCTATTAAAATCAGGGGAACTAGTTGTTTTAATAGAAAAAACGTAAGCATATAAACATAGGTATTCTTGATGTATTCCTGAATATAGATATTCAGCAACACATCAAGAATGCCTGTTATTTGGAAAGCATCTAAACTTATTTTTTTTTAAGCAGCCTTTTGAAAAATCCCATTACTTGTGAGAAAAAAACTACCTACCAGTAGATTCAAGAAAAAGAAAAAAGTGGTAATTTTAACTTCGAGGACTGAATCACTCTTTGTGTAATGTAAACAGAGACCAAAATGCAAACTGAATTAGGATAATAAGGCCATGTCCACACCTCCATGCTTAAATCGATTCAAGTTGAATCGATTTAAGCGAAATCAAAATAAAAATCATTAAATCGATTCAACTTGAATCGATTTAAGCAAAAACACCAAATCGAAACAGCAAGTCTGGCCAGTGGCGGAGATAGGGTGGCACCCCCAATCTCAGCCCCTGCCACCTGTCCAGCAGTGGGGGATGCAGGGCATCGGGGGCACCATTCCCCAACCCTGTGTACTCCCCTCTCCATGGCCAGGGTCCTGATTCCCTCCCTGGTGAGGGTGCTGAGGGGGCAGGCCTTCCTTCCTGGGTGCCATGCACCCTGGGAGGAAAGTCAAAGCTATTGATTCGGTACAATGTTGTTTCAAAACAAGGCATCCGAACGGCCTTGTTTTGAAACAATCATTTCACTTCAACCACTGTTTTGCTTTAAATTAGGTACATGTGGACATTCCCTAAAAGAATTATTAAATAAGAATGTATGGGTGCAATTATTCTTTTTTCCTTTAAGTCCATAGGCCTTAAGTTTAACATTGTTGTGTTAAACAATGTGTACTCCACTACAGCACAGGTCAGAGAGGCATAATTTACAAAACTTAGCTTTATCTCTGATAGCTCTTTGTTCTACACGTTGCTTTCTTATCCTCTGTTACATCTGTACATTTTCAAAATCACATATCAAAGCCCATCAGCAATAGAAGCTTCCTATCAATAAATCTACCCAAACCAACAAGGGATTTGAAATGAAGAGAAGTGGTTGCAGCTGTTGACTAGGCAAAGCTGACTTTCTTTTACATTGTTTACAATATTGTTGTATCTGTGTTGATCCCTGGATATGAGAGAGACAAAGGGCATGGGGCAATATCTTTTATTAGACCAACATCTGTTGCTGTAAGGGATGAACTTCCAACCTTTACAAAACTTTTCATGTCTCAGGAAGGTAACCAGAGTATTTAAGCTAACACAAATGGAGATGAATTGTAAGCAGGAGGGGCTCAGACATGCTGCAGGAGACCACTTAATTTTAGATGGGCAGTTGTGAGTTAGATTGTTAAGCATAAGAGTATCCCTCAGAGTTGAGAGTTCTATGTGATGTCTCCTGAGAATGTCATAAGCCATTGAAATTATTTGTTGAGTCCAAACGGTGGCTGGGGGGAACTCAGTCATCATTCTTGCCCCACATAGCATCTGCCTGGAGTGGTAGCTGCACCACTGTGGTAAGTGCTGGGCCAGAAGGGGTGCCCAGTTCAGTTCTCTTTCTCTTCTTGCCTACATGGTGCACAGAGAGTTAGACATGGATCACTGGGATTATATGCCCATCCCTTTGCCACTGCTACAACGGTGCAGGAAACTCTCAGCTGTTCCAGTACAGAATGTGCTGATGATGATTAGGCAGTGCTGTTGGCCCAGCTTCAGAATGTTTTTGTCTATTTATTATTTTGGCAGGCTGCCAAAATTTTCCTCCAAAATGCAAATAAGAGAAAAATCGTGACCTTAACCATTCATAACTCACCAAAGGCTGAATGGATTTCATCAAAGAAAAGTCACTTTCATAGCCTGAGGGCTCTCTCTCTTCCAGATTACAAGGTGTGCTGCAAACAGTGATGTGGGAAAGCCTCTAAAAATAGGTCACAAGAATCTATATGACAGTAAGCGTTAGGCAACTTCAATATAGGGGGCCATATCAGATAGATAAGTCACAATTTTCAAATATTTTCAAATTTGGGAGCCTAAAATTAGGCACCTATATGAAAATGATCTGATTTGCAAAGGAGTTTAGCCTCTGCAACTTCAAAAGACTTAAATACTGTATTCTGTCAACAATAGTTTTCCATTTTAAAAAATAGCAGCTAATTGAACAAGACTTCTATAGTGCTATAAATTTTGGGGAGTAGAATATTATCAATCTATCCCTAAAATGTGGCTAGCTAAGCACTTAAGATTAATGTGAGAAAATCATGGATGAATTCATAAATCACATATTAAGTATTTAATCATATCTGCAACTGGTGCAAATCAACATAGCTTCTTTAAGTTCAATGGAACTGTGCTAATTCACAGCAGCTGACCCTTGACAATATAGATTGGTGCCAAAGGGGTAGCCATGTTAGTCTAGTTCAGCAAAAACAAGGAGTTCTGTGGCACTTAAAGACTAACAAATTTATTTATTGTGTGAGCTTTCGAGGGAGAAAATCCCACTTTGTCAGATGCTTTGAAGATGGGGGAACTTACAGAATGGGAGGAAAATAAATAGATTGGTGATGGTCCTTGTTAGAGAACAGATTCTGACCATAAGATTACTGTACTCACTTTCTGAACAATGCATATTATTACTACCCATAGTTATTTCACTACAGGTGTTTCAACAATGATTTGTTGTTACCAAAAAGAAATTATTAAAAGCTCATTTATCATTGTTGCTGCAGCTGAAGTCAATTTAGCTGCTGCATGAGAATTCAGTAATATGTATGCAACAGCGCAACTGAAGTTAGAGAGCCTACTCTGTAAAGTATAAAATGTGATTGTAGGTACCCAACACTTATTATCCATCATCTTCATATGCTTCATTTGGGGGGATGCTTCTTAGCAACAGAAGAGGAAAGGTTACTTTGAATCCACCTCAAATTGTACTGCTAAAGTTAGTATGAAAATAGTTGTGTTTAAAAATCCATTGGTCAATCTAGGGAAAAATTACATTTTCAAGAGCAATTCTGTTACAGCTCTAAGACTTTAGCTCAAGCACACAGTTCTTAATTCAGTCACTTATTCACTGAAGCACACAGTTCTTATTCACTACTTCAACAGCTGAAATATTTTGGTTAGGTCAGCAGCACTGTGTTCAGTTTAGTGAGATGCCTTTTATTCCTTTTTCAAAGCAGGTGAACAAGGTTTTATGAATAAGTGTTATTTACCTTCATGCAAAGAATTCCATTAAAGACAGGTCTTTGGCACAATAAATTGTATCTCTGCAAAGAAGTTGATCTGGCTCTCCTGTCCTTGATTTTACAGAACTCTTGTAGATGTAATTACAAAGTTAGGCCCATTCAATGACTTAATATGCACAGCTTCCTGATTTTTTGCTAAACACATTCCTCTGCCTTTGCTGAAGAGGAATAGTAAGCATATTCAAGCAACCAGTCCCTTATAAAACCCTACTCCTGTATGCTGTTCTTCAGAAGCCATTTGATGTGACTAGACTGGCAAGCAGAAACTGCAATCAATTTCCAGCTTACTACCAGGGAAAATAGTTGCTTATCAGACACTATTAATCAACTCAACAGGCTCTCTAATAGACTATTATCTATCTGTCAGCGATTTAGTGATGCTACTGCAACGTTTTTTAAAAATATATTACATATTTAACTCACTGATTCAACCATTTGGGTTCTAATTTTGTAGGAATTGATGGAAATCTGAATAATAAAGAACCAAATATAACAGTGGGCTTTATCCCATCATTTATAAGTTATGTCATATAACACTCTGGATCATATGGGTCTTGTGTGTCTTAAGTAAGAATCAATAACTGCCTATTAGCCAACCCAACAATATAATCATGCACTGGCCTTAAATGTAATGAAATACAAATTTCAAATATATGCAAGGGATTCCCTCTGTTTCTAGGAGAATGCATGCTTGTGTATATATATATAATTTATAAAATATATATGCACAAGAACAGACATGCACATGCCTGATACAGGCATAGGAGGAGGTCTAAATTCAAACTGTTTGTTTCACATGATGCATATCGTAAAATAGGAGACCCTACCTATCACAATGGGTATGCCTAGAAACTGCATGAATGCACTGGAGATGAATGGGCACAATCTGCTCATGCTGATACTGCTTGATAGAATGACTGGAAAGCTGCTGTTTCCACCTGTTCTCTGCTGTAATTGTCATTGTATGGTCTTTGACAAGATGAGACAAGGACATACCCTGGCTTCTCTGAATGAACATAATCAATCTCAAGAGTTCCCTCTTCCAAATATAAAAACCTCCACAAAAGAGAAACAAGTACCATGGGCTGTCTGATGGCTCTGGGGTTTCTAATAAAAAACTATTCCACAGTTGCCCATCCACAGCATAAAGAGGTATTAGGCCATTTATCTACCCCCTGCACCTAACTCTGTGGCTCCCAGCCTGTACTCTGAGGGCCAATAGTGGCCCACAGAGTCTTTCAGAGTGGTCCATGGCTCCCCTCATGCTGACTGAAGAAGAGAGCTGCTGCATAAGGATCAAAAGGGAGCTGCTGCATAATGATCAAAAGAGAGCACATTCCCATGGAGCTACAAGACTGGTGCAAGACACTTTGCTAGAGAAAAGGGAGGGGAGTGCTGATCTCCCACCTCCTTGGATGCAGCAGGGAGCATAGCAAAGCACTCTGCCTGGGTCCCTAGGCACTGGGGTATGTCTAATTACGGGCTTAAATTGACTTAAGGAGGGTTAAGTCAACTTAAGCAACTCCCTGGTCACATTTGGAGTTTGGAGTTTGTTAAGTAGACTTACGCACTTACTTAATGTTCCCATTAAAGATGATTTAATAAAGTCGAGTTAGTGCATTACAGACTTTTAAGTCAATTTTTTAAAATTGACTTAAGCAAGGGGACCCATTTAAAGTCAACTTTATTAAGCCGACTTTATACATGTCCCTTAGCTTAGGTTGACATTATAAAGTCAACTTAAAAAATGTGGGGCCTCACTAAGTTGGCTTAATGAAGTCGACTTTAAGTAGACATTATTAAGTAGACTTAACTGAGCCCTGTAGTGTGGATATAGCCTGGGATCTCTGCTGGAACCAGAGGGAGGTATGAACTGATTTTCTATCCCCCTAGCTGCAGAAGGCTGACACTGCATAGGGGCCTAAGCAGAGTGCACAGGGCTATAGAACATTTGGTTTCTCTGATGTGGTCAGGGGGTTGGAGATCAGCAAGGAGGCAGCCTTTTGTGCACCCCATTGTGCAGCCACTGTAACTTAACTTGCAGGTCATGTACTTCAGTGGGAAGTGACAGATGTTCATATCCGCTAGTGGTTTCTCTGTGAGTGTATGACATACTATGAGTAACTAGCAGATGTAAAATAGTGAATGTAAAAATGAGCACACTAGTATCAAAATGTTTTCTTAAATATGTAGTGGTTATAGTCCTTAATGGTGTACATATCTCTACATTTTTTTTTATGAGTAGATAGACTGATGGCCCTTCAGGGTTGTAATGATGATATTTCTGACCCTTAAGCAAAAAAAGTTGGAAACCACTGGCCTAAGCTATGTACCTGAGCTGTGCGCAAGGGACAAAACAGAATGCAATTCATCTTCCAGGTGACACCAGGCACCGTACAAGACTATAATGTAGCTCCCTTTGCCTGTCCCTGGATCCCCAGCCAGGGGTGGGGACAGGAGAGGCGGGTGCCACCACAGGCAACCCGGCCTGAATTCCTGACTTGAAACTGAGCTGGGAGTGGCAGGTGCCACCTGGGGCAGCCTGGCCTGGGATGGGGCCAGGAGAGGCAGGCGTCACTGCCAGCAGCTGGGCCTCAGATCTCCAGCTGGGGACGGGCATGGGAGAGGCAGAGGCTGCCCCAGACATTCATGGCACTGGCGCTGGGACTCAGGGCACATGCCCCCTGTGCCAGGCGCCAGCAATGCTCCTGGGTTAAAGTGTAATTTGATGGGCCCTGGAACCCTGCTAATTGGGTGGGCCCCCTTCCCGCATGGGTGGGCCTACCCCCGCAAATCCAGGCCACCCTCCCACATGTCCGCCCACCCCCCCACATGCCAGCCCCCTACCCGCCAACCATGCACACCAGCTTCTACCCCCCAAATGCCAGCCCCTCATACCAGCTCCTGCCCCCCACATGCAGCTCCCACACCAGCTCCTGCCCCCCACATGCAGCGTCCCACCCCAGCTCCTGCCTTCTGCCCCTATCTAACCACTGGTCCCCCAACCCCCCACTGTGCTGATCCTTCCTCCCCCGCTGTCTCAGGTTGAACCCCCCCCATGCCCTGGGGCATGGGCCCAGGCCCCACCCCCGACCTGCAGGCCCCACCCCCAGCCTGCAGGCCCAGCCCACTGGCCCACCGCCGCGGATGGCTAGGCCCTGCATCTCTGGCCAGGGATGGGGCTGCCACCAGTGTGCACCGCCGGGCCCCGGATTGCATGCTGCGGCCGCGGGTGGCTGGGCCCAAGATCCCTGGCTGGGGACGGGGACGAAAGTGGCCGCAGTAGGCCGCGCCCTGCATCCCTGGCCAGGGACAGGGCCGCCGCTGCCACTGGTGGCCGGGCCCCGGATCCGTGGCCAGGGACAGGGCCGGAAGTGGCTGCAGGAGGCTGGGCCCCGCATCCCCAGCCGCGGATGGGGCTGCCGCAGCCGCGGGTGGCCAGGCCCCACATCCCCGGCCGGGGACAGGGCCAGAAGTGGCCACGGGTGACCAGGTCCCGGATCTCTGGCCCAATTGGGCCAGAGATCCGGGGCACTGGCTCTGGGGTTCGGGGCATGTGCCCCAGGGTGCCCAGCGCCAGCAATGCCTCTGACTAGGGGCTTGCTTGTCCAGATCAGAATGACGCATGTATTCACAGAAGGGAGGCTTGAGTTGAAACCTGACCAGGTTTAGGGTGCAGTACAGATACAACCTAATACAGTATGCAAGAGCTATGAGGCCCTGCAACACAACCATGCCACTTGTGTCCTTGCCCCTCTCCCCCAACAGTGAGACTAAAGTGGTGCACAGAACTGTGCTGCAGGTTAATAAACTTCACCCAGAGAGGAGGGAATTTTCTTGCACATACATTTAGAAGCAATTATCAGCTAACTGACATGAAGGGAATTTAATGGGCATTAATCTAATTCCCAATGGTCAGGTATCCGGATGACAAAAACCACGACAATCCCTTCTTGCTGGATTTATAACCATATTTATGGACCCAGATACCAGTAGTAAGAATGGTATATCAATAGACAATACCATTACCAGATGTCCCAAGATTAGGGGCTTTGTCTGATAGGCAATTTATCATGCTGGAGCCTATGCTGATTTCTTATATTTACTTTCTGGTCACCCTACCAGACAAGCAAGCAGGGAAAAACTAACAAAGAAGAAAAATCTAGCTGATCTCAAAGGAAAACATGTTTTTGCTTAAAGAAATCACAGTTTTTTTAAAAACAACTATACAATCATGATTAAACATTAAAACACTCCCAGGTATGACAACTTCAGGTCATCTGATTAGAAAATAATGATCAAGTAAACTGCATTTATGTTACAAGACAGTTTTAATTTCTCTCTTCAATTTTTACAAAATGTTGGATAAAAAATGTTAGAAGAAAAAAAGTGATTTGGCTGAGGTACAGCTTTTCAATTAACCTTAGGTAAGTGTACCCTGTCACAAGAATAAACTGGATTCCAAGAGGAAAGTAGTGGATGTTACATGCACAATTTACTAGGTTAGCATAGCGTGCTCCATAATGTTTCCTGTGCCCTCAAAGCCTCTGCCAAAAGGTTGTTTCAGAAGCACTGAATGGATTTTACTGTTTTAAACCTCTAAAAACTAACTACATTAACTGCAAGTAAAAATTGAGAAGTACAAAGCCTGAATTTCCCATGAAAGCACACAGGATTTGGGTTTGCAGTAAGAAATCTAAAAGGTAAAAAAGAATGGGGAACAGTGACTTCTAGGAAGTTTCTACTTTTAACCTAAAACAAACAAAGAGGCCTGTGGCACTTAAAGACTAACAAATTTAATTATTGCATGAGCTCTCATGAGAGAAAATCCTACTTCACTTTGTTAGATGCTTTGAAGATGGGGGAACTTACAGAGTGAGAGGAAATAAATGCAGGGAAGTGTAAGTCATGGGAACAGGTCACACTATAACTTTTAACCTGACACAGTTATCAGCTGGATTGCTAATCTTTTTCTTTTACTTTGTTTTGCTTTGTTTTTGTTTGTTTGTTTTTGTTTTGTTTTTATTTAATTTGGTTAATTAGGAAAACTATGATGTTATAACTAAACTGAGCACGTAGATTACTTCCTTGCATTCAGTAAATGGATAAGATTTAACACATTCATTTGTAACACACACTGTCATACACAGGAAGACAGGTCGCTCATGCATTTCAGAATTTTACATATACCAGTAAATAGTCTGTAACAGACTGAAGACAGTTATAACTCATATTTATCAGTAACCAGGCTGAAACACTGAGTTACATGGCTGCTAAGAGGCGAATTTGGAACTTTGAAGGATTGTAGCAGGGGAGAGCAGTTACCCACTGGCTGGGAGGTAGCCAGTCACCAGCACGCCCCCTGCTGGCCTGAAGAGACCCTGCACAAAAGCCCGTTGAAGAACCAAAGAGATGGCCCGAGGGAGAGGGAGTACTATATAAGGAGACTGACCGGCCAGCCCAGGGGAAAACAGAGAGGGAAATGCCTGCTGGAGTTAGCAGACCTCCCTCCTGGAAGCAGGAAGGGGGCAATCGAAGGCGCAATCTCCCTCCCTGGGAGAACCAAGGGGATGAATGTTGGCAGGCCTCTCCCCTAGATTCAAATCCCCCAGGTGATGATCTGGAGGAGCTTTCCTTGGCGGAAAGCTTAGATGAAGGGTACCAACCGATGCTCATGAGGACCTGGAGGAGCTTCCCTCAGCAGAGAATGTCAGCGAGCTGGTTGCCCCAAGCCCCTGCAACCAGGAGGAGCTCCGCTGACTGATGGACCAGAGGAATTACCTGCACTGCCACCACTAGACAGCGAGGGCCTGCCTGGGATGTCCTGAGGTATGTATCCTGAGGACCTGAAGTACAGCGAGTTGAAGGTAATCAAGGGGGAAAGTAGCAGGAAGTAGCCCAGGGACAGCTGCTGAGTGCCCAGCTGCTTTACAGACTCAGTGTGTTGGCTGGAGCCCACTGACCCAGTGGCATTGCAGTGCCACTGATAGGGCCCTTGGCTGGAATGCAGTGGAGTGGGCGGGCCGGCATTCCCCTCCCTTCCCCTGCTGCTGTCCAGGCTAGTAGTTGTGTTTGCCTTACCCTGCTGGGGGTTGAAGGCCCTGAACTCTGCTACTGTGTGTTGCCTTACCCAACCCGAGGGGTTAAAGGTCAAAGACTTTTGTATTCTGCCTCGCCCTCGTAGGGGCTAGAAAGTCACGGAAACAGGGGGAGCTGGGGCACTCCCCGCTGCAGGTGCTACCCTGCCTGCCAGGAGGCAGCGCAACTGAGGGCCTCCCCCACTTACAAGGATGAATTAATTTAGGACTGAACATTGATGGGAGCCATAAATGTTGTTGCTGGGGCCAAGGTTCTGAGTGAACCCATGCTTAAGTAAGGAAATTACAAAAGTTGAATTAAGAAGCAAAAATGCCGGCCAGTAAGTGGCAGAAACAGTACCTGCTTCAGAGTAAAGAAACAACTGAAGCAAACAAAAACAGTAGAATTCAAAATCAGTACAGGGTCTCTTCATCACAAAACTTTGGGATCTAGAAGAGTGTCCAGTACATGAAAAGAGCTGCAGAAAATGTAAGGAGGGGTTAAAAAAAAAGATTTTTTTTTGTTTTGATTGTTTTAAACAAAAGCCTTCAAGCAGCAAAAACAAGATGGTCAGCATGATACATTATGTAAGAACAGAAAAAAGGAAACTCATTGCGGGTCTACAGAATCTAATTTTTCAGCATGATTATTGCAAGGTAAGTCCAAGATAAATGAAAAGGTCTAGTTAATGGTACAGTAGGCATAGGCAAAACTTTGTGACAGGTCTAATATGCAAGTAAGAGTCTGTTTGGGCAAAAATCACTTTGGAGAAAAAGCCACTTGAGGTTCCCCTGAAACAATGCTTGGCGTGTGCAACAGACCACCCGATCTGATTGGATACTGATGGAAGCTTCTTTAATGTTTTTAATGAAATAAATACTACTGGGAATTATGGGAGATTTTAACTTCCCAACTATAGATTAAAGGGCAAGTGTTACTAATAACTGTAGAGCCTGAATTTTTCTGGATGTGATACCTGACAGATTTCTTCATCAAACAGTCATTGAACCAACAAGAAGCAATGCCACTTCCAATTTGATATTGGTGAGCAGTGATGATCTCATAGCAGAACTAGTTGTAGAGTTTAATCCTGGGCTGATTCACTTTAAACTAAATGTAAGGACAAACAAAAATAGATCTGCAACTAATTAATTAATTCAAACTTAATTCAAACTAATAAAAGCTTAGTTTGAACTAATAAGACCTGCCTTTTAGGTTGAACTAAGCCCTTAGTTCAATCCTTAGTTCGAACTTCGCACAGAGTGGACATTTAAGTCCACTTTGTTAGTTCGAACTAAGGGTAGTTAGTTTGAATTAACAAAGTGAGTTAAATCAAATTAACTGTAATCAGACTTAGTCCACATTGTTAATTTGAACTAGTGAGTTTGAATATAACTACATTCAAACTTATTAGTTTGAATTAACAAATACAAGCTAAATTTGGGAAGTGTAGACATAGCTTTACAGACTAACAAATGTCTTTATCACATGAGCTTGTGTGGGAGAAATCCCACCTCATCAGATGCTTGAAGATGGGAAAGATACAAAATGCGAGGAAAAAGAAATGCGGGGAAGTGTAAGTCATAGGATCAAGTCAGAGTACAAAGAGTAATGAAGGGTGAACTGTCAAGCTAGAGAAAGATTAACTAGTGGAGTTCCTCAGGGATTGGTTTTGGGACCAACTTTAATAAACATTTGTATAACTGATCTTGGCACAAAAAGTGGGAGTGTGCTAATATATTCAGCTGGGAGTCATTGCCAATATGGAGGAGGACCAGAATATCATACAAGGAAATCCAGGATGATCTGTAAAATTAAGAAGTAGAAATGGGATGAAGTTTAATAATCAAAAGTACAAGATCATGCATTTAAGGACTAACAAGAATTTTTGTTATAAGCTGATGACTTATCATTGGAAGTGACAGAGGAGGAGAGAGACCTGGCTGTATTTGTTTATCAGAGGATGATTATGAGCCGTCAATGTGATGCTGCTATGAAGAAAGGCTGATGCACTGCTAGGCTTCATCAGGTAAGGTATTTCTAATAGAGACAGAGAAGTGTTAGTGCCATTACACAAATCAATAGTAAGACTTCCTCTGGAATCTAATGGGTAGTTCTGATCACCCATGTTTAAGAAAGATAAATTCAAACTGGAACAGATGCAGAACAGGGCTATTAGGATGATCCAAGGAATGGAAAACCTGTCATATAAAAGGAGATTCTAGGTTCTTAGCTTGTTTAGTTTAATTAAAACAAGGCTGAGGAGAGATATCATTGCTTTCTATAAATACATCAGAGGGATAAATACCAGGGATAGAGAGTTGTTATTTATGGTATGTGCCTATGTGGACTCAAGAACAAATGGATATAAATCGGACGTCAACGATTCATCCAGAGATTAGGGGTCTGTTACAAGAGTAGGTGGGTGAGCTTCTGAATCTTCTAAAGTGCAGGAGATCAGACTAGATGATCACAGTGGTCCCTTCTGACATTAAAGTCTATGAATCTAAGATTTATCTGGAATATATTGTTCAATTCCAGGCAGCAGTTCACCAAACTGGAGGCAGTTCAAAAGAACAGTACAAATAGTTATGGGACTGGTGGGAGTGTTTTATGAAGAAAGATGAAATTAATTAAATATGTGTAGTTTTAGTAAGCATTGCCTAAGGAAGGACATGATAACAGATATCTGAAGGGTGTCAACAGCAAGGAGGGAGAGAAGTCATATACCATAATGAAAAGATATAAAGTTAGGAGTACTGGGATGAATTTAATGGAGTAAAATTTGAAGTGGAGTGTCAGAAAAAAATACTTCTATGTAATGAGATTTCTTAGCCTATTTAATCTCTTGGGAGAAGAGATGAAAGCCTGTTTACTTGGCACATTTAATAGCAGACTGGATAAAAATATTAATAAAGGTACACTAGGAACTGATGGCAAGAAGGGTTCATGGGCAAGATAATCTCCTAATGTTCAGTCTCTATATTCTCTTAACCTGGTTCTCATCTGCTGTGGCCCTTTAATACCACTGTACATCAGATGGAGCTGGCCCCTAGGGAATATCTGGCATAAGGGAATTCTCCGCTTGGCATTCAACAGGAGGAAGAGCTTTTTCTCCTCAATACCAGCTTGATTTGTAGAGATCTGCATTAGGTTTAAAGAGCAGGGGATGTTTTCTGGTTTCACTGGAATGCAAAGTGTTCTGGGTATTCTCAGCTGTCCGTGGGCTTTTTTGAATGAGCGTAGATTACAGTAACCCTTTCAGAAAGTTGGACAGGCTTCTAGATATCCTGATAAATATAAAGTACAAAAATGGCTTAAAACTACCTTACTAATCCTCTTTCCCAAACTTATATTTGTGCAAATGGGCATATGAATCTACAGCATGAGAGGAAATGAGCGTCCACACAATGGATACAGATGACCTCTATATGACAGTTCATTGTGTTCTGTAACTATATGCCAGATATTCAGGACATAACAGCAATAGCTATGTAAATTATCAACCTTCTGAGAATAAGAGATGAAGTAAAAAACAAATGAAGATTTTCATTGAGTAAGGTATGTTGAAAAAAGGCCAATGAGATTAGTGGAGTGCTGATCTACAAGAAACTACAATTTCCTTCACTGTGCAAGTCAATAGTTAATGTACAGATGACTCAAAGCTACCAAAGAAACTATAGAAAAGAAAATTGATCGTACTCCCAATATCAGATAGTTCCTCAGATTCATTATCTGTCAAGACCCAAATAAATTACCATAATCTGAAACTCAGAGTTTGTGCAAAGTAACATTGCACAAAGAGACAGGTTAGTTGGATCACTATTAAGATTGTCAAGCCCCAAACTGAGCTTCTGTCTAAAACAACATTTTCTGTTTTAAAGTGATCTCTGGCGGTACAAAAATCACACATTCCAAATGGAAGACAGAACAAATCTTCATATTTCAGCCCCTTGACAATGGAAATACAACAATAAACCTTGAGCTTGTGTAGGCATCCTGTCCACATTTCCTGCCAGTTCAATTATTGTAAGAAAACAGATAAATTGAAATTACAATGAGTTTAAAACTGAAATAATTCTCAGCTCTCTGAATCATTTGAGAGAGCAGGAATCTTGCCAAATTTAGACTCCTAACATCATGCAAAAATGGAATGGGCAGACATCACAAATGTGATGGCTCAATCTGCACATGTACATCTGTAAATCACAACAGATCAAACGTTCTGGTTTTTCCTTTGTCGTGTCAAATAGTTGAAATTTCAAGACAGTAATAGATATTCTTTTGAGGGGCTTATTTTGTTATCTCAACTATTCCATATATCTTGTTTCTAACTGTGACATGGTGTGCTTGCGCTGCATTGGTCCTGCAGAAATTAATTACATATTGTTGGGCATATTCCAGCTGGCACCCAACTATAAAAGGGAGCTGTTCAGCTAAGTAAGGGCTGACCACTGAAGGGAGAGAATGCAAATCGCAGATCCAGCCCAAGAGTCATCAAATCTCCAAACTGCGGAAGCCAGCCATAGTAAGACCAAACCATAAGCTAGATGAAAGGAGGCACCCAAAAGGGGTTTGAATCACGGGAAACTGCTTAAGCCAGGAGACCCAGAGACTGTGGGGAGGTCCAGAATGCCACCTCTGGGGATGTGGTAGAAAGTGGACCAGGGGGATGACTGATGGTTTAGGCACTTGCCAGCATGGAAGTCTCTGCCACTGTTAGGGACCTGGACTGGGATCTGGTGGTGTAGGGTGGCCTTGAGTCATCTTATCCCCCTGCTGTCAGCCATAGTCTTGGATAGCAGTCTCCCCACCATAGGCCTGATGGTCTGTGCTTGCAGCATTGCACTTGCATGAAGGCTTGAGCTCTTATACTGCTTGTCACCCCACACATCCTAATGACCTGTGCTCCTAGCTTGTCACTAAGTGTTTGTTTATCCAACCTGCAGGTCCAGGACAGTCTTATGGATCGAAACCATTAGGCCACACCAACTGAGGACTAAAGACATCTGAGCCAACTCAGCCACAGGTCTGCTTGCCCCTGGCCCCACTCCCTCCAAAAATGGATGGAGTGCCCTGGGTGCATGCTACTGACCAAACTAAACCTGCCTAGTTCAGTGTAGACAAATGCTATTTTCTCTGGAATCACTATGCAATCATTTTCAGTGTGTGAGTTGTCTTACACATTTGGTGTCATATCACAGATATACTATGGCTCACTTTTTAAATCTATAGCTAATTCTCCTCTGGTTGTAAGGCAAATCTACTGTGTAATGAGAGTCCTCATTTATAGATTTCAGTTGACAGATTTGCTAAAAAAAATTGATCAGTGCCTCATTTTAGGCATGTAAAAAATACACCCCCAAAGTTGATTTAATATAATGAAAATGGATTATATTTGTACTATTTCACATTCAGAAGCATGGAGATATGGTATGCCATTTTTTGGTCTTGCAGTAGTAATCTTTGTCTCAAAAATGTGAAACCTGAATCTTAATGTTTCATGAGTGCTATGCAATATGGTGAAAAAGTATGTTACTTTGACCTTTACATCCTCTTTCATATTATCTTTTGGGTAGTCATATTTCTTTGCTGTCTACAGAATCACTACACTGCAAAAAAGGCAAAAGTAGCCTGAATAACAAGAAACTTGAAGTTATTGGGTTTTAAGCATATTAAAAGTACATAGTATTTTCACAGGAATTGCTGATGATTCATACATATTCTATATTTTACAACAAGAACACAAAATGACAATGATAGAATGGAAATCAATTCTGAGGATGATTGTAGTTTGCCTTACAAATATTGCATACAGAATCTATTCTTGATACAGCATGAAGTCTGCAATCCTGTGATCCTCAGATGTCCAGCTAATGGAAAATGCTTCCCTTTCTGTTTATTCTAGCCTTTGTTTAGCCTAACAAAAGTATAATAAATATTTTCGCTTTACGCTCTGCCAATGCTTTTCTAAGTAATGAATTGCAATTGTAGGGAGAGAATGTTACATACACATACATTCACTCAGCCTCGCTCTCTTTTTCACACTTGCACACGTGCGCATGTGCGCACACATAGAATCATAGAATCATAGAACCATAGGGTTGGAAGGGACCCCACGAGGTCATCTAGTCCAACCCCCTGCCAAAAAAAGCAGGACCACTCCCATTAGATCATCCCAGTCAGGGTTTTGTCCAGCTGGGCCTTGAACACCTCCAGAGATGGAGATTCCACCACCTCCCTAGGCAGCTTATTCCAATGCTTCACCACTCACCTAGTAAGGAAGTTTCTCCTAATATCCATGTACACACATACACACACACACTTTCAAAGATGCATGCACTGTTCATATTTAGTCATCTAAAGACTCATTCAGATGTTCAAAAGCACTGAGCACCCACGAAGTCAGTAACTAACAGCTGCTGAGTGCTCCACTCATTAACTCTGTTCGTCTGAAGATTTGCAGAAGTGCATACTTTGTAATGGTGCTCCTGCTCCCGAAAGTGGTCATAAAATCCTCATTTGTCCCCACAATATGCCAACATTTTTATGGCCAACTTAGAACAATATTTCCTCAAGTCTAATTCTAAAGTACCTCTCCTCTATTTGCACTAGACTGATGACATCTTCATCTTCTGGACCCATGGTAGAGATGCCCTTGAAGATTTCCACATAGATTTCAACAATTTACACTCCTATATTAAACTTAGTCTGGAACACTCCACACAGGAGATCACTTTCTGGACACTACAGTACAAAGTGGGGATGGACACATAAGCACGACCCTACAGCGAAAACCTATTGATTGATATAGTTACCTACATCCCTTGAGCCTGCATCCAAAATGAGCCATTGTCTACAGCCAAGCCCTAAGATATAACTGCATTTGCTCCAATCCTGCAAATTGACAGAAGTCAGGCCTCTACAGCACATCATTAATAATCTACAGCCTATTCTATATGGCAATCCCTCACTCTCTCAAGCCTTGAGAAACAGACCTCTCTTTGCTTACAGATAGCCCCCTCGCAATCTTAGGCAGATACTCACCTGCAACTATAGACCTAACAACAGAACCATTAAAGCAGACATATATCCCTGCAACAAACCATACTGCAAACTTTGCCCATGTATCTGCATAAGAGACACTACATAGGATATAATAAAACCATCTGTTCCATCAAAGGCTCATTCACCTGCTCATCCACCAATGCGATTTATGCCATCATGTTCCAGAAATGCCCCTCTGCTTTATATATTGGACAAACAGTATCTGCACAAAAGAATAAATGGGCACAAATCTGACATCAGAAATCACAACATTTTAAAATGAGTGGGTGAGCACTTCAATCTTCCTGATCACTCCATTGACAATATACTAATTGCTGTGATCAGAGAGATGAATACCAGATCAAGGCTTCAAAGAGAAGCTACAGAGCTCAAATTTATTGGCAAATTTGACTGCATTGTTTCAGGGCTTGATCGGGGCTTTGGATTTTCTTTCATTACAACAGGTGATTTGACCTCATCTTCCTCTGTAAGCTATTCCCCAGTGTTTGAATTTTAACAACTGCTTTGATTTGCTGATGCAGTATGACCTGATCCCATTACTTAAACTTTTCTACATTTATTTCCTCCCATTCTGTAAGTTCCCCTATCTTCAAAGCATCTGACGAAGTGGGATTTTCTCCCATGAAAGCTCATGCAATAATTAAATTTGTCAGTCTTTAAGTGCCACAGGACTCCTTGTTTGTTTTACTAAATTTGAGGTTCATTTACCTTCTGACATGGTAGAGCAAATCTAAAATGTATGACTCCAGCTATGAAGGCTAGAAATTTCCTTTCTGGAAAAAAATTTAAATAAAAGAAAAGCAAAGTTTCTGTCAGAGTCATAGAAATCCAAGTGCTTGAGAAAGCATGTAACATTGTGAAAATCATAATAAAATCGTGAGAACTGGCTGCATCGCATCTGATTTCTCTTGTTTAGTCCACATAAATGGATGTGCTGGAGTTAGAGAGTGAAAGTGGATAGTGGTTGTAGTATGACCAATAGTCTGGGTGAGAAGACAGATGAATTTTTGTGTTTGACTCTGTTGAATTTAAACACGGTGTGGTCTTGCCTGATTCAATCAGATACTCCTAATGCTACCATAATGCTCACACCGGTAAAAGCTTTCCCCTCTTTTATACAACAGTTTTACACCTCTTATAAACTTACATTTATTTAGCTGTCAAGGGTGAGATGAGCAGGGCCTCCACACAGGTGAGAACAAGATATGCTTTACCAGGGCCTGGCCAAGGCTGCAACACCAATTACCTTGTTTGCTTGGGCCCTAAGGATGAGAAGCCTCCTATGTTGTATTATCTCTTTTCTGTGGTTTTCATTTGTAGAATACTCAGAGCATTAACGGGGAACTCAAAGGCTTTTTTATGAATATAAAATGTCCAGTATTTCCTCACCTTCCCAATTCTCACAATAATTGGTGGGCAGAATGTAGAAATAATTTGCAATTAATAGTTTACCCAAGTATTGTGAAAATGAACATTCAAGCATTGTGAGTCAGATCTGCCAAACCACAAATTAAAAAAAAAAAAAAAAGTAGAGGAGGGGTTCATTTTGTTGGTGTTCTGGTTTCTGAGACTTCAGGCTGACCTCAAGTTCATTTCTTAAAGTTTCCTCTGCTTTTAAAAAGCCTAGCAATTTGTCTTATTTTTAAAAGGAAGAGGAGTCTCTCTTTTCTAATGCCATCACAAGGGTGTATGTACACACAGTTGCAAACTACACATAGCTGCACCTCTTTCTGATTGGACCATCCTAGAGAGGTGTCACCACCCACCTCTCCCAACTTCAGCAGAAGTTGACAGGTTCTCTCAGACCTGCTATCTATTTCATTTCAATATACTCCCAAACTTATCCCATAGGTTACCCTGTCACAAGCATGTATAAGGAAAAATAAGTTGTCCCTACAACCATATGGTATACATTCCTTAGCTGTTTTATTGTAGAAATATGCTATGACACCATAATTAGCTGACACCATAATGATATTGGAAGCTACAATGAAGGGAGGTCTAGCAGATAATGCCCGAGGCTGAAAGCAAGGAGACCTGGCTTCTATTCACAGCTCTGCCACTGACCAGCTGTATGACTTTGGGCCAGGGCCATCCCTAACGGGGTGCAGGGCCCAGGGCCAATCGGCCTGTGGGCCCACACCCACACTGTGGGGGTGCAGCAGGCCAGCCCAGAGGCTGGCCCAGTCCATACTCCTGCCCCTCCCCTGAGCCAGCCACTCTGCCCCTGGTGGTGGGGTTAGCCAGTCCAGGGGCTAGGCTCTGCTCTTGCTCCCCATCTCTGGGACGGCCCTGCCTGCCCCAGAGCACAACGGCCGGCCCAGGGGAGGGGCAGGAGAGTGGAGCCCGGCCTCTGGGCTGGCTGATCCTCCCTGGGGGTGGCGTAAGCCGGCCCAAAGAGGAGGCTGATTTTGCACTCCCAGCCCCCCTCTACCCTCTCCCACTTCCTTCAGCTTCACACCAAAAGGAGCGAGGAGGCGCCATGTGACAGTGAAGCCATAGAGGGTAGCAGTTCAGGCCCCACGCTGCCCTGCCCAGGGAACCAATCACCCCTCTCACCTTCCCCCAAGGACGGCCCTACTTTAGGCAAGTCATTTTATTTTCATGTGCCTAGTTTCCCTATCACTGGTATGTAAAATGCAGAAAATGCCATTTCATGGGGATTTTCTCCCACGAAAGCTCATGCGATAAATACATTCGTTAGTCTTTACATGCCCCAGGACTCCTTGCTTGTTCAGATTAATGGAGTAGATAAATGAAATATTTGCTCTGGCTCAAATCTGGAAACAAGAAGTCACATTATGAGGAACAGGGAAAGAATCCCAAGGAATTTCCAGTTTTTTAACCTCACATGATCAAGCGTACCTAGTCACAGATTGTCAGCACTTACTGAAGGCCTTGGTCATCACTGCTCCTGGACACACGCACTGATCATTAAGAATTCCTTCCTCCATTTTAGAAAGCCACACTCTTCCTTTTCAGATCAGCCTCTCATGAGTCACACTTTTTATTCAAATTAAGACATTACAAATCACTCTACTGAATGGAACCACAAAAAAGCTGATGTTGTTGCTGCATAAAGCCGCACAACTTCTAACCCAGGCGTTTTCAAACTTTTTGCCTCAGTACTCATCTAAAACATTATTTATGACTGTGACCCACCCTTAGGCCAGCAGTCTGTAACCTTTGCCAACCCCCATGCTGGCCCTTCCTTCTCAACCCCTCAGCTGTGTGGTGGCCCCCTCCACTGAGAAAACAAGAAATCCAAAAGCCAAGGCACAAACAAAGATCAGACTAGCTGAAGGCATAAAGGGTAACAAAAAGACATTCTTCAAATATATCAGAAACAAAAGGAAAACCAAAGACAGTGTAAGACCCCTACTCAAAAAGAAGGGAAAACAATAAATGAAAATGTGGAAATGGCAGAAGAACTAAATACTTTCCCTGTCTCGATCTTCACTGAGATGGAGATTGGACGTCTTTGGTTGAGAGTGGATGTCTGATTTAGAGGAAGGCAATAGTAATGAGCAAGCATCAGAAGCTAAAATAGGGAAAGAGCAAGTTAAAAATTACTTGGACAAGTTAGTTGTCTTCAAGTCACCAGGGCCTGATGATATGCACCCTATAAAACTCAAGGAGCTGACTCAGGAGATATCCAAGCCATTAGCTATCATTTTTGAAAAACCATGGAAGACAGGTTTGGCCCTGGAGGACTGGAAAAGGGCAAAACCAGTGCCCATCTACAAAAAAGGAAATAAGAGCAAGCAGAGGAATTATAGGCCAGTCAGTTTAACCTCTGTATCGGGGGGGGGGGGACGACACCGGATAATTAAGGAGTTGATTTGCAAACATCTAGAAGAGAATAAGGTGCTTAAGCCTAGTCAGCATGGATTTGTCAAAACCAAATCATGTCAAACCAGCTTGATTGCTTTCTGTGATGTGGTAATATGCCTTGTGAATAGAGGGGAAGTGGTAGATGTGGTATATCTAGACTTTAGTAAAGCATTTGATACGGTCTAACATTGCATTCTTATTAATAAATTGGAGAGGTACAAACTAGATGGAACTACTACAAGATGGGTGAAAAACTTGTTGGATAAACACTCCAAGAGAGTAGTTATCGATGGTTCACATTCAGGCTAGAAGGACATAGTGAGTGGGATGCCACAGGGATCTGTCCTTGGTCTAGTTTTGTTCAACATTTTTCTTAATGACTTGTCTTAGATGATGGTATAGTAAACAAACTTATCAAGTTTGCAAATGATACCAAACTGGGAAGGGTTGCAAGTGCTTTGAAGGATAGGATCATTATTTAAAATAATTTGGACAAATTGGTGAAATGGTCTGAGATAAATAGAATGAAATTCAGTAAAAGTAAGTGCCAAGTACTCCACTTAGGGTTGAACAACCGATTGCACACATACAAAATGGGCAATGAGTGCCTAGGAAGGAGTATGGCAGAAAGGGATTTGGGTGTAATAGTGTATCATAAGCTAAATATGAGTCAGCAGTGTAATACTGTTGGAAAAAAAAAGCAAATGCCATTCTGTGATGTATTAACAGGAATACTCTGAATAAGACACAAGAAGCGATTCTTCCACTCTACTCTGCAACTTGTGTACTGTGTCCAGTTTTGGGTGCCTCATTTCAAAAAGGATATGGACAAACTAGAGAAAGTCCAGACAAGAGAAACAAGAATGATTAAAGTCTGGAACATTTGACCTGTGAGGGAAGACTGAAAGAGCTGGGTTTGTTTAATCTAGAACAAATGGAGCCTGAGAAGGGATGTCATAACAGTTTTCAAATACCTAAAGGCTGTTATGAGGAAGAAGGAGAAAAATTAGTCTCTTTAATCACAGATGATAGGACAAGAAGCAACAGGCTTAAATTACAGCAAGGAAGGTTCAGCTTAGACATTAGGAAAAAATTCCAAACTTTCAGGGTGATTAAACACTGGAATAAGTTGCCTTGGCAGGTTGTAGCAGCTCCTACATTGGAGGTTTTTAAGAGCAGGTTAGACAAACACCCGCCAAGGATGATTTAATGGGAGTACTTGTTCCTGCCATGAGGGCAGGGAAGTGAACTCAATGACCTGTCATGGTCCCTTCCAGCTTCTATGATTCTACATGAATTAGGCTAAGTGACCACTGCACCTTCCACAGTCGTACAACATAACTAAGTTAAACCGGTACAATGTAGCTAGAACAAGGTAAGTTTGCATTGTCAGATTTCAGGGCTAAGAGAGCATTCATGGGGCTGGACAGCAAATGTGGAATTCCTTTGCAAAAGCGATGACACTGAATCTACGATTGATGTGTTGAGACTGAAATGGAGGTTACTCACCTTTGGTGCAGTAACTGGGGTTCTTCGAGATGCGTGTTCCTGACATGCTCCACTGAAGGTCTTTCCGCGGCACCGCACCCCGGATCGGAGATTTTTCTGTAGCAGTGGCTCCATCAGCGGGGAGAGATGCAGTGACGTGCAGCCTGTGTGCTTCCCGCCTTGCTGACGTCAGCACTCTGATCTCCCCGCTCCCTCAGTTCCCTTCTACTGCGGAGGTGTTGAATCTAGAAGTTACAGAAGATACTGAGCCTCCGAAGTAGAGGGGAGGAGGGCGGGTAGTGGAGCATGTCAGGAACACGCATCTCGAAGAACCCCAGTTACTGCACCAAAGGTGAGTAACCTCCATTTCTTCGACGAGCAGTGTTCCTGACTGCTCCACTGAAGGTGACTTCATAGCAGTTGTTACATCTGGAAGTGGGCCTTTTTGTTTTATGTATGGCGGACTGTATTGAGTACTGCTTGTCCTACTGCCGTGTCCATAGCTGAGAAACGATCTAGAGCATAATGTCTGGCAAAAGTCTCGGATGAGGCCCATGTTGCCGCTTGGCATATTTCATGTAAAGGCACCTTATTTAGGAGCGCAATCGAAGAGGCCATCGCTCTTGTGGAATGCGAGCGTATATTTTGTGGAGGGACCGCTTGAGATGTTATGTAAGCGGTTTGGATACAGGTGGATATCCAGCGGGATATATGTCATTTGGAAATTGGTTGGCCTTTAGAACGTTCTGTGGTTGACACAAAAAGTTTAGGTGTCTTTCGAAAAGCTTTCATCCGATCAAGATAGAAGGCAAGCGCCCTTCGTACGTCAAATGTATGTAATGCCTTATCTTGAGACGTTACGTGTGGTTTTGGGCAGAAAACCGGAAGATGAATGGTTTGATTAATATGAAAGCTAGATGACACCTTCGGTATAAATTTAGGATGAAGTCTCAGGGAGACTTTGTCCTTATAGAATACTGTGAAAGGCGGATCGGCCATCAGAGCAGCGATTTCGCCCACACGACGAACAGAGGTGATAGCCACTAAAAAGGCGACTTTCATCGATCGGTGTAACAAAGATGCCGTAGCCAAAGGTTCGACTGGTGGTTTTATAAGGGCTCTGAGCACTGTTGTGAGGTCCCACGGTGTAGTCGGAGGGCGCACGTGTGGATATAAGTTCTGTAAGCCCTGCATGAACCTTTTGACAGTATGGTGAGTAAAGACAGACTGATTGTCCACTGGATCATGGAAGGTGGAGATGGCTGCGAGATGGACCCTAACCGAAGTTGTCGCTATATTTGTATGTTTTAACTGCAGAAGATATTCCAGGATTCGAGGAACAGAGGCAGTTGAAGCATGTATGTTATGAATAGAACACCAGTGTAAGAAACGACGCCATTTCTGCAGGTAAGTTGTTCGGGTTGTGGGTTTCCTACTATTGAGTAGGATATGTTGGACTGACTGTGAACACTGGAGTTCTAAGGGAGAGAACCATCGAGGTTCCAGGCTGTTAGGTGAAGGCGGTGTAGGTAAGTATGTAGTTGAGTACCATGTTCCTGTGAAAGAAGGTCCGGGAGAAGAGGTAAGGTGACTGGTGGTGTCCTGGACATGGTTTTGAGTAGAGTGTACCAAGTCTGTCGGGGCCATGCTGGTGCTATTAGTATTACCCTCGCTTTGTCCTCTTGGATCTTCCGTAGGACCCTGGGTATCAAGGGGGTTGGGGGAAAGGCGTACAGTAGGTGCTGCCCCCAATGAAGGAGGAAGGCATCGCCCTTGGAGCCGTAACCGTTCCCCGCTCGGGAGCAATAAAGATCACACTTCCTGTTTTGGCTGGTAGCAAACAGATCTATGGTGGGAAAACCCCAACGGGTAAAGATGTCGATCAGGACATCGTTGCGGATTTCCCATTCGTGTTGAACTGGGAAGAAACGGCTGAGAGAATCGGCTAGGATGTTGTCTGTGCCTGGTAAGTATTCTGCTGTGAGGTGAATGGCGTGATTTATGCACCAGTCCCACAGAGTCATTGCTTCTAGACAAAGTATTGTCGATCTGGTTACGCCTTGGCGGTTGATATAGAACATACATGTGATGTTGTCCGTGCGAATTTTGACATGTTTTCCTTTGATAAAAGGGAGAAAGTACTGACAAGCCCTTAAGACTGCCCTGAGCTCGAGTAGATTTATGTGCATAGAAGTTTCTGTGCGGGACCATTTGCCCTGTGCGGTCTGGTGTTGAAGCATATCTGACTAGGAATGTGGTTGCCACCCTATGTCCGAGCATTTGCATACAGAGATGAGCTGGAATAACTGCGGACTTTTGTATTTGCAGGACAAGTTGGATTATCGTGTGAAACCTGTCTGCTGGGAGGAATGCCCTTGCGACCGGTGAGTAGATCCGGGCCCCTATAAATTGGATCTGTTGTTTGGGTCGTAGCGATGACTTTTCGTAGTTTATGTTTAAACCCAAAGAGAGGAAGAGGGTTTGCGTGACTTGTATTGCCTGTTGTGCTTGTGCATAAGTAGGCGCCGTGATGAGAAAATCGTCGAGGTAGGGAAAAATAATGATGCGCTGTTTGCGTAGAAATGCCGCTACCGGAGCCATTAGCTTCGAAAAGACTCTGGGAGCTGTACACAACCCGAAAGGGAGTACCGTGTATTGGTAATGTTTGGAGAGGAATAGGAAACGAAGGAATCTCCTGTGAGCAGGGAGTATGGGGACATGGAAATAAGCGTCCTTTAAGTCGAGAGAGGCCACCCAGTCTCCTTGATGTAATGCAGGAAGGATCGTGTGTAACGTCACCATCTTGAATTTCTTGACTTGTATGTAGCGGTTTAGACGCCTGAGGTCTAGAATAGGTCTCCAACCCCCTGTTTTCTTTTGTGTGAGGAAGTAAGGTGAATAGCATCCTCTTCCTCTGAGGTGTTCTGGTACCTCTTCTATTGCCCCAATGTAAAGGAGGTGTTGGATCTCCTTCTGTACGATTTGTACATGACTGGGGTCCCTGAAAAGGGACGGGTAGGGAAGTTGGGATTTGGGGCGTGATAAGAATGGGATTGTATAGCCCCTGTGAATGATTTCTAGTACCCATCTGTCTGAGGTTATCTTTTGCCATTGATGGAAGGAGGACTTTAGTCTGTCCTTGAAGACTAGGGGTGGTAATAATTGTTGATGACGTGATGTTATGTGGTTGGTGACTCTCTCTGCCAGTACGTCAAAATTGTTGTCTGGAAGTACCTGATTGTGAGATCTGCACGGATGGATTGGATTGTCTTCTGCGAGGCTGTCGAGATTTAACTCTATAGGCCTCGGATCATCTGGTGTTTTGAGCATGCGGTAAGCGAGGATTATAGGACTGGGTCCTCGGAAATCGACGCTTTGTTGGCGCAGGAGTATAGATACCCAAAGTGCATAGGGTAGCCCGGGAGTCCTTTAAACTGTGCATTACCTCATCGGTCTGCTGCGAAAACAGGCTACCCTTATCAAATGGTAAATCCTCAATTTTTTGCTGCATTTGCTTGGGTAAATCAGCGGAGTGGAGCCAGGAAGCTCGTCTCATTACGATGGCTGTACCAAGGGCTCTGGCTGCAACATCAGCTGCGTCTAGGGAAGCTTGAAGCGCTGTTTGTGCTATCAAGTATCCCTCCCTGACGAGAGAGTCGAATTGATCGCGTTTATCTTGTGGAATCTCATCCGAGAATTCCATTATTTTTGTGTAGATATGATGGTCCTAATTTGACAGTAATGCAGCATAATTAGCTATACGAAGCTGTAGTGCTGCAGACGTGTAGACTTTCTTGCCTAACAGGTAGAGTTTTTTTATCATCCTTGTTCGATTGGCTATATCTGGAGTATGATTGCCTTGCTCTCTGATTAGCCGCCTCTACTACCAATGAATTCGGTTGAGGGTGTGAAAAGAGGAATTCGTTGCCTGAAGGGGCTATAAAATATCTCTTATCTGCCCTCTTATTAGCCAGCAGATTTGATGCTGGTGTCTGCCATAAAAGTGCTGCGGGTTCCATAATCCCGATGTCCATCAGGAGAGCGAGTTTGTTGGATTCTGGTGTTTGTAGTATCTTGTATAGTTTGTGTTGGTTACTGGATTGGGAGTCTACTGAAATGTCCAGGGTGTCTGCAGCTCTTTTGAAGAGTTCCCAGAATTGCTTTATATCATCGGGTTTAGGCTCTTGTGTTTGAATTTCTAGTTCCTCCTGTTCGGAATTTGATGATGCTGACACTGTGACAGTGTCCGGTTGTTGTGTCTGTTGCTGGTAGGTATAGATATGAGGCATACTGGGTAACGAGGTCGGAACTGACTGAACAATTCCCGGCCAGTTAGGATAACTGACCCCGGCTACTGGTGGGTAGAGACACCATGGTGGATACAGCCATGGGTAAGGAACTGGTGTGTTCTGAGCTGGTGTCTGAGGGATTATTGGCTGTGATGACACCTGAGATTGTGACGTTGGCGAATGTCCAGAGGAATCTGGAGATGAAGGCATACTGGAGGGAGACGAATCCGTCTGAAACAGTGGGGACCCAGGAGTGGACTGAATAGTCATGTCCTGTGTCGGGTCCAAGTGTTTTGATTTGTTATTGTGCTTGCCCTGGGGCTGCAGACTCTGCTGATGCTGTGCTGCGCTCCCAGGTACTGGCTCATGTTGAGCTTGTGGAGGGGGGGGCGGTACCGGTATGGGGAACCCCATCGGCGCCGGGGAGAGGAACGGCGGCATGTTCTGGGGCACCAGGGGCGGCACCGTACATGGCAGGGTGCCCTGGAGCGGTGCGGGGTTCGGTGAGGCAGTCGGCACCTGAGGCTGCTCCGCTGCCGCAGCTGTTGCCGGCGCCGTTGTCAGAGCCGCGGTTTGAGCGGCGGCGCGGTTTTTGTGATGCTTTACAGTTTTCTTTGTTTTGGCAGGGGGTGCTGAGCCCGAAGGGGCACCCCTCTGCTTCTGGTTGTCCCCAGAAGTGGCCATTTTGGGGCGCTTAGTCGGCGCCGGAGAGGAAAGGTTAGAGCTGCGGCGCTGCGCTCCCTCAGAGAGCTGAGGAGAGGCAGGCGGCTCCGAAGCCGGGCGCAGCGCTCCTTCAAGCAATAGGAGCTTTAGCTTGCGTTCCCGG
>ML682231.1:792913-831891 GCA_007922195.1 Podocnemis expansa
CCCCCCCCCAACAAACTTACTTTGGGGCTGGACTCCAGCAGCAGGGCCCAGCCCTAACTCCTGGTCCAGAGAAGCTCTAGGGAGCATGCCCAGATTTTCTGGGCATGCTCTGTTAGAGCTTCTCTGGGCGGGAGTTTCCAGAACTCCATGCTCCACAGGAGCTCTGTTGAAGACCTTGCACTGCTGGCAGCCTTCTGTGCGCCAGCGCAGCTTAGGCAGAACATTGGTCAGAACTAGCGTTTTTCGTCTATATGTATTTGTACTTTATTGTGAACCCCAAAGTACAAGATGTCCGCAAAAAGGAAGAGCATGACTTCACCCAGAGAAAGCGCCAAAAAACAAAGGAAGGCTATCGATCTTGAGACGAAAATGAAGATAATAAATGAATATGAAGCTGGTGAGAAAGTTAAAGCAATAGCACGCGACTTGGAGCTGGCGCATTCGACCGTCTCGACGATCTTGAAGGATAAAGATCGAGTGAAAGAAGCAGTGAAAGCATCAAAAGGCTATAAAGCCATAATAACTAGGCAGCGGAAAGGCCTCATTCACGAAATGGAAAAATTACTGGCAATATGGTTTGACGACCAGATACAAAAAAGAATGCCAATGAGCCTTTTAATAATTCAAGCAAAGGCACGCAGTATCTTTGAAACATTGAAAGCGTGCGAAAACAAAGAGTCAACGGAAACATTTACAGCAAGTCATGGATGGTTTCAACGCTTTTGTCGGAGATTCAGCCTTCATATCAGTATCAGTGGTGAGGCTGCAAGCGCGGACGTAGAAGCAGCAGAAAGATTTGTGGATGAATTTGACAAAATGATCGAGAAAGGCGGGTATCGTCCGGAACAGATCTTTAATGCGGATGAAACCGGACGATTTTGGAAAAAAATGCCCCAAAGGTCCTACATACACAAAGAAGCTAAAGCAATGCCCAGTTTCAAGGCTTTTAAGGACAGGGTCACGTTGTTGTTGGGCGGAAATGTCGCTGGATTTAAGTTAAAACCGTTTTTCATCTATCGTTCCGCAAACCCACGTGCACTGAAGCAGGTCAGTAAGCACACGCTGTCCGTTTACTATCGTTCAAATAGCAAAGCATGGATGACGCAATCTTTATTTGAGGACTGGTTCATGAACTGCTTCATACCCTCGGTCAAGCATTACTGTCTGGAAAACAGTGTTCCCTTTAAAATTATCCTCCTACTTGATAATGCCCCAGGCCACCCCCAGCATCTTGATGATCTACACCCTGATGTAAGGGTCGTGTATCTGCCTAAAAACACAACTGTTGTGTTATAACCAATGGACCAGGGGGCTATATCTACGTTTAAAGCGCTATATTTGCGCGCAACGTTTTCCAAAGCGGTAGCAGCAACAGAAAATGGTGAAGTAACTCTGTGCGATTTTTGGAAATCATTTAATATTTTACACTGCATAAAGAACATTGAATCAGCTTGGGCGGGAGTGACAGAAAAGTGTATGCAAGGCATATGGAAAAAATGCCTGAAACGTTTTGTAAATAATTTCGAAGGGTTTGAGAAAGATGAACATATCGATGTCATAAATAAAAAAAATGTGGAACTTGCTAATGTGCTTAATTTAGGTGTTGAAGTGGAAGATATTGAAGAATTAGTGGAATATGTTGAGGGAGAGCTAACTAACGAAGATTTAATAGAGTTGGAAGCGCAGCAGCACTTGGAAGAGGAGGAAGAAGAAGAAGAGGAAAGAGTGGAAGAAGTACAAAAGAAGTTCACTGTAAAGGGGTTAGCTGATGTCTTCTCCAAAGTGGATGCAGCGATGTTAGAACTAGAGAGTATGGACCCGAATGTTGAACGGTTCACGAAAGTGGAACGACAAATAAATGAAATTTTACGATGCTATCGTGAAATTTATGAAGAAAAAAAGAAAATTACAACGCAGACCACACTAACGAGATACTTCTCTAAAGTTCCATCCAGGACCCCTACACCTACCCTTACAAGTCCTTCCATTTCCTTGCCATCATCTCCCTCACCAGGGCCTTCTACAGCTCCTGATAACCCTGCTGATCTCTCCGACGATGAAGTTGATGACCCCCCTGCTACTGAACAACACTTTGAAGGATTTGATGAGTAAAAATGTTAATGTAATCTGAATGTTTATTTTCATATTTCTTTGGTACATCATTTTTATAATTTTTGCTGATTGCATATTTATGTTCTGTAATACAGTATGTAAGGAGTTATGCCAATAAAACAAAGTTATCATGTTGGAGTTTATTTTAAGCCTTTTCTTTACAGTACTATTCAGAATATTAAAAACGATTACCTGTACATATTTACAGTACACTATGCAAACTAAGTACAGTACAGTACATTAGAGCTTAAAACATTTAAAAATATATTAAAAATGTTATAAATGATGCAAAGGTGACATTAAAACTATGTAAAGATGGTTGAAAAACCCACTACCAGTAAAGTACATTATGCCTGAAATACCGGTAGGGCTGCTCCTCGTTTAGTGAACAATTCGTTTATCAACCGGGTTTCAGGAACGGAACCCGGTCACTAAGTGAGGACTACCTGTAGTGAGGGCAGAGGGCCCCCCATGATATGCAGGCACCTGGGCATGGACCCTGTAAGGCCATGCAGCAATCCATCCATGTACGAGTTACTGTAATTTCTTTTGTTCTAAAATATGCTTCTGTAAAATAAAATAAAAATAATACAGAGGAAACTAAAAATCCAATAAAAAAAACAATAGACATATTGTAGTACCATGCAATCTGTCCAATACTCAACTATAGATTAAAGGAATCAAATTCATTCATTCTTCATTCTCTCTCTTACTCCCTTACCTGGACATTTTTGGCCCATATCAGTTTATAAAATAAACAGCTATCTTATCTACGAGTCAGTGCTAGTCATAGTCTATAAGCAAATGGCACCAAATTTGACTAAAGGTCGCTTTCAGCAATTATTATGGTGGTGATAGTCCTGATAGGTTAAAACAGAGTGGCAGTGTCAAGCAGGAGTGTCTTTTCTAATAACATCATGTCTCCTCCAATCCACACTAACTAAAAGCAGTAAGATTCCATGTAAACCCTTCAGCAAGATGGATGGGAATAGTACCAAAAAAGAAAGAGAAGAATTACAGATGTGAAAACACATCCGATTATGGTTTGAACCAAAGGTGGCAAAATATCAATTAGATATTGTTCTTTTGTGAATTACATGTTTATATAAATATTGCATTTTCCAAGACAGAAAAAAAGGAAGTGCAATTCACTTTTTTGCTAAGGATAGTGTACTTACTGCTGTAATAAAAATGGGAGGCACAGACTCTGACCCCAAAAGAATACAACCTTTAGTCCAAATTCAGAACTCAGTTACCCTGAAAATAATCGAATGATTACAGATTAACACTGAAGTAACTGGAAGCAGTAGCTTGCCTTTTACAGAGAGACACACACAACATGCAAGAGCCACCACAAAAGAAATTTCCATTTTAGACCATCATACATCTTTTGCTTTTGGTGTATTAGGTGCTAACTGACTAGTTATCAATGATGGACATTATGAAAAAAGTGAGTTATAAGGACGTATTTAAATTGAGAGGTTAGTTGCCTTCCCACACTGGTGAAGAAGTTTTAGCTCAGATGTGAGGCAGCATGGAAGGTAGCACAAAAACAACAGTGAACAAAGGTTCCCAAAGAAATGATGAGGTGAACATCAAGCCATAGTGAAGGGCTTGAGGGGGAAAAAGGAAAGCTGAGACACAGAGCTCTGTGTGTAGAAAGATAAAAGGCAGAAGGAGAGTAAAAGTTAAGGAGAAGTAAAAGCTAAAATTGAGATAGAATGTCAAAGGAACCCAGTGCTGGAGCTTTTAAAAGGGAAGTGACTTTCCAGCTGGTGAGTAAGAACCATGGCTTAAGCTGTAGCTCTTTGGCTTGGACAATAAAGCTGTGTGGAAATTTTTAAACAAAATGTTTTTAGTCCAAAAATTTGAATTCATCAAAACCAAAACTTTTCACGTAAGCACAGAATTTTTATAGAACTTTCATCTCAAAGGTTTCCAAGGGCCACAGTGGAATTTCTGAATTTATCTGGGATATTGCAGGTCCAGGCTCAAGGCCTTGCTTTGCCTGATTCAGAACAGGGACTTGTTCTTGGGTGTTCATCCCAACCAGGCAAGTGCCCTCGTTACTGAATTGTTGGACTTCTCTCTCTTTTGTCACAGGAAGCACATCTGTGAACCCTGGGTAATGATCTATATGATTTTTCTGTTCAATTATACACTGTGATTGTATGACTTGTTGCCAATTACACCATGCAATGTTTCTTAATGAATGCTCATAGCCTATTTTACATGATTACCATGATGATATGTTGCCTGCAGCCTCATGCATGTGCACAGATGTGTAACATGGCTCAGGGAGATGGGGGACAGATAGAGCTCTCTCCCAACAGCAAGTAGGTGAGCACCTGGAGGAGATAACAAAGATATACTAATTTAATTCACTGGCTCAGATCAGACAAAGAGATCACCTCTGCCCAGAAAGGGAGGGGTCAGAGCAGGTTAATGGAAACAAAGGGAGACACTTAGAAGGATTTGGGACTTTTTGCTTGGGAATCTCCATCTTAAAACAACTCTAAGCAAGATCTGGGCCCTGCCTGGTCTCAGGCAGAGATTGGCTGTACAAACACCTTGAGCATAAACTTGGACTCTGAGGTAAGTTTAAGTAGAGATATTAGGTTAGTATGTGTGTTTTACCTTTTATTTCCTTGTGGTCACTCCTGGCCATGACTGGCCATATTCTCACTGGCTATGTCTACACTTGGAAAGTTAGTTTGAATTAACTTAATTTGAACTAATTAATTCAAACTAATAATGATTAGTTCAAATTAAGTTAATTCAAATTAACATGGCCACACTAGGAAAGCCAATTCAAACTAGCATGTCCACGGTCAGGACTTGCTAGCTCAAATTAGGAGAAGGGCACCATGGGAGGTGTGGCAAGATGGCCCCAAAGAAGGGCCATGCCCTCACCCAATATATAGAAAGAGGAAGGCACCCTGGGAGGAAGAAGGTCAAAAAGCATTAATTCGAATTAATAGTTAGTTCGAATTAACATGGCTACATTGGGTTAATTCATATTAATAAGTTTGAATTAACCCTTACTTCGAAGTTAAGTGAAGTTTTATAACTTTGAAGTAAACTTTCATTAATTCGAACTAAGGAATTTCTTAATTCGAATTAATGAAAGCTAGTATGGACATGCATTAATTTAATTCAAATCAATCCTCCATTGAGAGCAATGATTAGAATAATAGCAAATTCCGTGTCATGTGTAGATTTGCAAGATTTGATAATAACACTGCATCTTTTTTAAAAAAATCTTTTCTCTTTTAAATAGTTTATGGCTGATACAACTAGCAGACATTTGACTTATGGTATATATTCTTTTATAATAAAATCAGATGTTGTGTGAAATGTATACCATTCTTACCACCTCTTTTTTATGGCAGGAATTTTGCAGGATCAAGGCTTCCTCGTCTTGTAAAAAATAAATTTGAAGTATTTCATAGAATACTGTATTAAACTGTACTGTAGTAAGCAATATTGTAGTAAACAAAATTGATTGTAGTAATACAATAGTAAACAATATAGTAGTAAACAAAAATGTTGTCCAAAATCATGCACTGTTATCTTCTGTTCTGCTAAAACTTGATATACTGTACTGTTGTAATGAGGTATATATATTTTGTTATCATTTTAGTGTTTTCTGTTGTCACAAACAATGGACCTTACAGTACTCTTAGCATTAGAGTATTTTAGAGCACAGGATTGTAAACATTTACAGATACATGCAGACCTATTTGAAAGTAGTTTAAATAATGAGAAAATACCATAGCAGCTATTTTAGAAACACGACAGATGTTCTTTCTTTGCACCACTTCCAATGAACACAACAAAGCTTGATACTTTCCTTTAGATGCAATTGCATTACATTATTTATTTGTATAAGGCTACATTACTTCACCTGGCAACAAAATGAAAATTGCTTATATGTTTTGACAAATGACACTACTTGGCAATCAGCCTTTGGCCACACTATCTATCCATTGGTAAACACACCACAGATAACTTTTCACTGGACTGTGTTCCCCAGTGGAGAACTGTTCTGTGGATGAGCCACACCACCTATAGATGCTCGCCAGGAATTACTCGAGTGTCTAACTGCCTGACCTATCTGATGAAGAAACAAACCACATACAGTATTTTGTGCTATGATTCTCAGCTAGGTCTGACCAAATCCTTGAGTATTTGGTACATGTGAGTTACATGAAACTGACTCCAGAGGGTCTCTTGAAAAGCTCTGGAAACAAGCCAACCATTGTGGCCTAGCTGCAGGCTTGGATTCTACTGAACCTATACTTTCAAGAAAAATTCTCTTCTTCCCTTCTTGACTTCAAGCATGCCTCTCCCTTCCTGTCTTACCAGTAATACTACTGGTACATTATTCAGTGAAGTGATTATCCTCCTTCCATGCCTCTTTCCCAAGGCTGAGTCCCCAAAGGGCACTTTACATACAGGAATGGACAGGATACAGTAAGAATTAATATGACAGCCAAAAATATCAAGTTCATAGTGCCTTATGGGTCATTGTTTCCCTTCGCTCCTTGGTCTAGCAATGCCAGTCCAAGCAGAAGAAACTGTTTCTCCTTTCTGCATTTTAAGGGAGATAGATGCTACCTGGCCTGAAATGCCACCTTCCAGCATGCCCCTTTGTGGTCCCTCATGGCTCTGCAGGCATACATCACTTAGCACCCCCTCAGATTTTTTCAATCAGTTACCCAGACTACATTGGTTTGAAACATATACCCATTTCTTAATGTCTGAGTTAAGTCTGTCTGCAAAGTTTAACTCACTTTGTTATTCACCCTAGTTCACAGCTACTCTGAGTCCATGTAAAAGATCCAATCTGCTCCCTTGCCCTGTTTATGACACCACTCTGAGTCCTCTGCCTGGATCTGGAGTTGCTCTGTCACGCTCTTCAGCTGGATCAGTGGTCCCAACATGTGGCCTGGAGGCCAAAAGTGGCCTAGAGAGTCTTTCAAAGTAGCCTATGGCTTCCATCCTGCTGGCTGCAGAAGGGGGTTGCTGACTAAGGACTCAGAGAGAATGTGTTATTGAGCATCTTGCTCCAGCCAAGGGGATGGGAGATCAGTGCTCCCCTTGCCTGGCTGTTGCAGAAAGCCCAGCAAAGTTCTCCTTGTGGGTCCATAGGTGCAGCATCCCTGCCTAAAGGAAGGGACCTCAGTACTGTCCTCCCCTGGCTCCAGCAGAGACCAAAACACTCTGCCTGGGTCCCTAGGTGCTAGAGTGCCTGCTATAGCCACAGGTAAAGGACCACTGACTTTCCATTCCCCTGGCTGCAGAAGAGAGCCACTACCTAGGGATCCGGTTGGAAAACTCAGGGATATAGGACACATGCAGTTCACCTGCTGCAGCCAGGGGGACAGGAGATCAGTAAAGGGGGCAGCCTTCTTGCTGAACTCCTTCCCATCTGACTGCAGTAGAGGGATGCAGACGGGGGGGGGGGGGGGAGCACTGCTGGTGGACCAGCCAGGGCCTACCATGCTTGAGGAGGGGCAAAACTCTAAAAATCAGTGCCTTACGGTCTGGCCTGCCCTTAGCAGGCCACCCATTGTGCACCCACCATAACATAACTGCCAGGCCATGTACTTCAGTGGGGAGTGACAGATGTTCATATATACTAGTGGTTTGCTTGTGAGTGTGTGACATACTATGAGTAATTAGTAAATGTAAAACAGTGAATGCAAAAATGAGCACACTAGTATCAAAATGTTTACTTTAAATATGTAGTGGTTATATTCCTCAATGATGTATATACATCACTACATTTTTTATGAGTTATAGACTGGTGGCCCTTGAGGGCTGTTAAAGAGATATTTGTGGCCCATGAGCAAAAAAGGTCAGAAGCACTGAGCTAGATGTTTCAACTCCCCTCTCCAGAGCTGGGTTGTAATTTAGGCCAGCTGCAAAACTTTATCCAGTGTCACCTTCAGCTGGCCCCTTCCCCACTACACATTGCTCCTCAGTCTCAAAGGGTTCACCAGGTAGCTTTTTCCTGCTGCTATCTACCCTATTCTGAAGAAGACAGCAGGTGTGCTTGCCCCCCTCTCCCAGTTCAGTCCCAGTTAGCTGGGTGCGTGGGAAGCTTAACCCCACCCATTTTGCAAGGTTGCTACTCCCAGGCCCTTAAGGAAGCACTAATTGACATTCTCCCACACATTATTTATTCCAGGATTGCTTCCCTTCTACTAAAACCTCTTATTTCCTTGGTGTTTGCATACATGAAATCTTCCCAAAATCTTAAAGGCCATGCCACATGACAGGGAAAAATGGGCTAACCTCTAGATTCCACCTACCTTTCAGAGTAGAGACTACTATGTCACATCTCCAGTGACAATGATTAGATGAAAAGGCAAGGGAAGGGAAGACACATGGGTAGCTTCTCAAATAGACAAGAACAAAGGAGGCAGCCATGGAAAGCCAGGCCAACAGTATCTAGATACATCAAGTGGAAACAGGAGACCACACAACCTGTGGGTCAAAATGGGGTGAGCACCACCATTGTACAAACTGCATTGTCTCAGCTCTGCAGCTGATCTGACTTCATGGATCCAGGATTCTAGCCATGCATTTGACTCTTTTTTGCCTTTTGCTTTTACCTGAAGATAGTAGTTATTAGTGCTTAGTTATTAGTGCAACTTCCCTTGTGTTCTGCAAGGACACTGAGAGGATTTGCATGGTTTTTGTACAGGAAGCATCTGTGATGAGAAAGACTAAAAGAAATTAATTCAGACATACCTCAAGAACTCCTTCTCAAAACAAAGCACAAGACATCATCTGGAGAAAAGAACAAAATCTTCTATAAATGGTTGCCTGTGCCACGAAAAGATACTCTGATTTCTTGGAGACCATCAGATGCTGCTCTTCCCCTATAAAACAGTGCATAGGAGAACAGAAGAAAAGGGTGCAGGCATGAATTCTGATATGGAATGTTATTATCATTGTCCTGTAGCCTTTGCAATTTAATTTTCATGTGGTGTCCACCTCATTGTAACAATTAACTTTTTTCTCTCTGTTTTATTATGAAGTCTTCAAAGTCACGTGAAATATTTTGAATGAGATTTGGAGACAGACAGAAAGATAGAGATGGGGCTGATATTGTCCTGCTCTGAGCTAGAGAACAGCATTACCACACGTATCTAAAATACAGAGAGAAGAGATTTGGAAAAACTATAGCAGTTGTTAAGAAGGAAAGTGATTAAAGCAGGAACAATTATTTCAAAACCCAGTAAGGGTTTTAGTAGTTGAAAAAGGGATTTGATATGATCATCAGACTCTTTAGGGATCTAGGGAGAGAACTGAAGATGGGATTGATGCAGGTAATTTCAGAGGTACTACTTTTGTTAAGCAAAAGAAAGAAAGAAGATTGATATGGGAAATACTAATGGTGCAGAAAGGAGGGTTTGGGATTGACAGACCATTGGAACATTTTAAGATGACATTCTGTTTGAATCTGACAGACTTCACTTTAGCAGGAGAAGTTCCAACACCTGGATTCAAAAATAGCAGGGCTTGTTAGGCTTCAAACTGTCTAAGAAAAGTAGAGAAAAAGAATTTTGCTTTAATTCAAATACTCCAGAGCACAATTTCAAAAAAAGTGGGTGATAGAGGGAGTTGTGCTAAAACAAAGAAGAAAATTCACATTCTTAAGGCCTGTACACAGACAGAAAAAATGTCAGAAGAAAAACTAGAAATGCTACTAACTGATGGAGACTGATCTTCAGTAGATTTTATGGAATCGTGGGATAATTCACATACCTGGAAGTCAATATAGATGAAGACAGTCTTCATAGCACAGAAACAGAAGAGAAGATGGAAGGGTAACATTATATATCAAAATTATTTACAGCACTAGGGAACTACCTTTTAACAATAAAAGTGTAGAGATGAAAATATTTTCATGTGTGATGCATGTATTGAAAAAGAAGGGATGTCTATGAACATCTGGTACATTTCAAGAATTAAAAATCCCTTGCTCAATTCTTGGAGTAGTTAACATCACAGGATGCTATATTTATGGAGAACTTTAACTTTCTGAATGTCCATGGATTACATTATCTATAGACATAAGAAGCTAAGATTGTCACTCCATCTGCATTTCACTGTGAAGCCTAGAATGTCAGTAAAGTCAGCATGAAGCAATGAAAACATACAGCCACAGACTGGCTGAGAACTCTTTTTGTTCAGAATATCACAAATTTAATAATCACTAGGCTTCCAGAAAAAAATGTTTGAGTACAAAGGTTCGGTGGCAGGTGGAATTCAACAGCTGAGCAGAGAAGATAGGAATAACAGCTACTTGGAGTAACTAAGATGCTGTTCTGTCTCCAGCCAGGGGACAGTTCTGTGTGTGCATGTGTGTGTGGGTGTGGGTGTGCATGTGTGTGACAAAAAATACACAACCAGAAATTATACCTGTGCAACCCCACAGGCTTTCATCTACTAATATATTATAATAAATTTAACCTACAAATATTTGGGTTTTATATATTTTGCTTTTATATATTCATATATTCACGAAAAATCTCCAGACAGATTACTCTTATGTAGAACACAAATGTATTATTTAAAGAGTAAGGACTAGAAGTAGTCAATAAATCAACCTAGGTCTATTTTGTTGTTACTTTCTGAATCCCAGTGGTTCCTTTGGGTCTCTGTATCTAATGCAAACATCTTATTTGTTACCATATTCCCTTTCGCCACTTTGCTATGCTATAAAGCCCATCTCCACCATTCCTCCTGTCTCCTTCCCTTACCCTCCCCAGTAGACCTTTTTCCCCCATGCTGCAATGCTCCCAATGTGCCTGTGCTCAGTTCCCTTTTCCTTCAAATCTTGCCTTATATTGACCTTCCTCAAGATCCACCCCAATAATAAATTCTGCACAGAATAACTCTTACAATCCTTTCCTAAAATGCTATTCTTAAAAAAATCTGTCTAGGCTAGCGCTTTCTGAGTCCTCTTGTCATTGTCTGTCTGTTTAGACTTCAATTTCTTTGGGGCAGAACCCAAATTTTCTGTTGTGTCTTACAGACAAATATCTTGTCAGCACTTAGCACTTAAATAATAACATATGATGCAGCAACATCCTAAAGTGACATCTGATAACACTGTAAATACTTGAAGGGTGAAATCACAAATAAGGAAAGGAAATATTTGGGATTGCCAGTATGGATATAACTAGGACAGATTAAATGAAATTTAAAAAGAAGATTTACACTGCATATCAGTCAAAACTTCCTGGAATAACTGTGGAAAAGTGTGATACAGCAACTTCTCTGGAGACCCTCCTACAGAAGACCATAACATGACAGTGTTGCTTTAGTTTCCTCTTGGTGTGGCTATGAAAATGAACATATCTTCTCTTTGTTCAATTCAAAAGCCCAACTCTAGGTTTAATTTATTTGGTATATGTTCAATACATCCTCATGATAAAGACATTCTCCCCAAAATTCCAAAGTACAACAGGTTTACAGCAGTTTCCGATTCCTCCTCCTGTGGTCTCATTACCAATCCATCTCCAGGTTGTTTTCAGTGTCTCCCTGCCTTGGTCCAAGACTCCCAGGACTCCATTCTCCGGGCCATCTGTCTGAGAACGCCCAGATTTCCCTATTTCCTACTACTTTTCTCCACAGCCCCAAGTCAGATCTCCCACCAAAAAAACTTTCTCCAGTGTTCCACTCAGCCAGGCATCCCTGCTTGTGAGTCACACACCTACTCAGATAACATACCCTTAGTTCTGGGCTCAGCTCCCCACAGCCCTCCAGTCAGGCCAGCAACAGAAGGACTTTGCACACTATTCCTCTCACCCAAGCTCTCCTGCCTATGAGGTCTATCCCCCCCTGCTCATGCACCCTCTAGAATCTACCATGCAAATCTGAGCCCAGCTGCCTCTAACTATGCTACTTGGGACCCATGACCTACTCAACAGAAGCAACCCTTTTGTTTTGGGCTCAGCTTTGTAGGCGGACAGAAAGTTAGCACTAGACAACAGGCAAGGCCTGAGCCACGGGTCACCACAGTAATGGGGTCTCTTTTTGAGCAAGCCATATAGCTTCTGTAAGTGGTATAGGATTATAGTTAAAATATATTATCTCCACTTCTCTTCCTCCTATTCTGGCCATCTGTGTAGGAAATATGGTCAGAACTGTATCATCTTTGATTCTTAAAGGGAAAACGTTGTTACCTCCTGTCCTCCACTTTCCTCCCTGGTACCATGTTGTCTTAAGGAATGTAAAGTCATTATTTTTGTGGAAAATAATGAGTTTGAAGGTAAAGTGCCTGCATAGTATATGGTAAACTTGTAAATAGTAAACAGGGTAAGGATAATAATATATAATAATCAATATTGATTGTATCTGTGTTAATGATAACATGTAATGGTCCATGAAAAGTTGTCAGTTATGTATGTATTTCCACACTGCTTTGAATAAAAGAGTTTTAAGGTGGTCCCCTTTTCGCTCATTTTTGGCATTGAGGTGGAACGAGCAGATAATTAAGGGTAATGTTCAGCCCAATCCCCTCTGGGACAGCAAGTTTTGTTTTTCTAACAAGCTTTACCTCACCAACTTCTCCCCCACCCTTGTCCCAAGGGAACCTCTGTCCAAGCTCTCCTGTTACTCAGCAGGAGTCCCCCAGCTCTAGTCAGTCCTCACAAGCAACTTGCTTCACTTTTTATTTTTCTCACTGGCTATCTACATAAGCTCTCCTCCTCTGTTCCTTTACCCCCCGCTCTCTCTTTTCTCTCTCAGTCAGTTTTCAGCATCCTTGTCTGTGTGCCTGTCAGATGACTCTGACCTGCCTTTCCCTGGATGATGCCCCCACAATCCCATTTAAATTGCCCAGGTGCTGCTTTTAGGCCTAACTTAGACACAGCTGATGAGTCACAGATGGCTGCAGACCCAGCTCTCTCAAAGAGGACAGTCATTCTGTGACAGAAAGCTTCCCAAAAGATAGTTATGGAATTACTTTTTCACTTTTGTCTATTTAATACTGGGATGGACAAAAGGCTAGCAAATTTACTGGATAACTTTCCTGCACTGACAGGAAGACGATTTGGATATCTTAACTTTTTTCCAACTCTAATTTCTGTGATCCAGCAGAGGTTCACTCATGGTCCATATGCATTCCAGCATTATTCTCGTAACGGAGATAAGGAGATTTACAAAGTTGCATACTGTATGTGAGGGAAAAAATTCCTGGTGATGGCTTACTTGAAGATATAAACTTTGTGAACAAAGAGAATGGCCCCTCACTCTGGTTTCCACCATAGTCCCTGTACTTTGATTCCAGAGCCATCAACAAAATAGGAACCGTTTGTCAGGTATCTTCCTGATGCAGAAGGCTTCCTCAGACAGCATAAAACCAACAGAATAGCTCTAACTATTGTGGTGCCCTGCCTTATGGAACCCGGCCCTGGGGCATTCTGAAGGGCTGGCCCTGGAATAGAAAGGAGCGGGGAAGGAAAGATAGCTTCTAAGTAATCTTGACTACAGCCACAGCACATAATGGATGACTGCAAGCAGCAATGTATCCTCAGGTGGGAAACTGTTTTGGTCCCCAGCCACCTCTAGAATCTGAATTCCACAAAAGAACATTTGACCACAAGCAGGATACTGAGGTATAATCAGAAGCGGACACATGGACAAGGCAAGCAGATAAAGAGATCAAAGAGTAAGTTGAGAGAAATGTAGAGTTGACTTAATAGAAACAATAGAATTGCTATTTGATTTTTAAACTAGCATATGATGATCAGGCAGCAAGTGTGACAAATCAGGACAGGAAGTGAGAGGTAATAGGTACATAAGTTAAAAAAAAAAAAGGCCCAAATATCAGGACTGTCTCTATAAAATCAAGGCTTCTGATCAGCTTAAACTAGCATGAGATATCTCAGAAACTGATAATAAATGGGCACTTGACATTAGATGGCAGGAGAAGGAAATATTACATGTCTGTGGGAAATAAAGGCACAGTAATGAAAAAGAGGAGTGTGCTATGGACACCATCTTTTGGTGAGTTAAGTAATGAAAACTGAGCACTAAAATACGACTAAGATCAAGTAGAAAGGTAAGAAAAGTAGTCTGATTCAGAATTGAGAAGTCCATTATTAACCACCCAGAGGAGGACATTTTAGTAGTACTAAGAAAGGATTCAAGGCTAGACTGAAAGCAGCCAAAGAGGCTGTGGAGAGAGAGGTGACCTGAAAAGTGAGGGGGAAAAATACTTTCCCCGGAATCTTAAAAATAAATAAATAAATAAACAAACAAATAAATAAATAAATAGAGGGATCAGAGCTGAGACCATAGTGACTGAAGAACAGACAAGTGAGGACTTTTGAAACAACATAATAGAGAATAGTCAGTAAAAATGTAGTGATTGTTGATGTCACAGTTAAGAAAAATGTACAGGAAGGTTGGCTAATTAGCTCTTGCAAACAGCAATAAAAATAGTCAGGTATATTTTCTGTGTTTGGCAGTTTTTGTTCAGTTATAAAAGTAATGAGCAAATACCTCAACTCAGCAAAAAGCTGATGAACAAGGAAGGAGTAAGACACTTTTGTACAGTTACTACACACTCCATTACAGCTGTAATAACTGTCAGCAGCCTATCTAAAGTCAGTAAAAATGGAGCAGAGATGAAAATTGATTTTTACATCCACTGTAAAAGTTTCTGAACAATACACATTGCATTCACCAATCACTCTAAAAACCTGTGGAATCTCTTATTACAAAATAAACTTATTTTGCTTCTCACAAGACTAGTTCCAGTCCACTGCCCTCTTCAGATAATAAACAGGGTATTTGCCTGAGAGGCATTATTTCAGAAAAACATTGGAGAAGGTAAAGTGGTGTCGTAATTAGAACATTACATGTGATTATAGTATTTCTTTCAAAGTTGGAGTGCAGGGGGATGGTTGAAAGACATAATGATCCTAGAGATCCGCAAAAAGTCTGGAGGCAAGGAAACATTGTGGGAGACACTGCTCTCCTTGTCCCGTAGAGAGTGATGCCCATTCTTTAACACTTGCATTTCAATGACCATTTGCTTCTTTTATTCAATTTTTTTTTATTTCAGAGGTACCTTCTACTACTCTTTCCTTGACAGTATTTTAATAACTCTGCTTTCTTTAGACATCTGAAAAGAAAATGAAAAAGTAATTGTGCATGTCTGTGCATAAGCACATAAAATACAGAAAATGTGACACAAAAATATCAAGGGGAATGAATGGCTTCATCCTGATTAGCTTCTGAGGGTTTATTTGACTTCCCTTAAATGGGAACATGGGTTCCCTCAAAAAGGTGATCCAAGCATTCAAAGGGATTAATTCAATATAGCACCTCAGAGTCATGTAAAGTTACCAGATGTCCTGATTTTTAGGGACTGTCCCGATATATGGGTCTTTGTATTATAAAGGTCCCTGTTATCCTCCACTCCCATCCTGATTTTTCACAATTGCTATCCAGTCACCATCGAGTCATGATAGGGAGCATGTATTCCCCTTCCAATCAGCCAAAATACACAATGAGATCTTCAAAGACTGTCACTGGATACTGAAAATCCTCAGATGAGGAGGATGCCACACAACCCAAGCTGGCATCTACTGGACACTGAACCTCAAACAGTGAACAAGCTTTCTTAGATCTGCACCACAGAACTCAGTGGGAATTTTGCCATTTACTTTAACAGGAACAAGACCAGACCTTTGAAGTGAATGTGCTGTGATTACTGGGTAATGACTCAATCTATATTTAAAAAGAAGCAAAGGCAACACAGTACATCAGTGGTAATTTGCATGACATTTTTCATATGTGTGGAACTTGGGTGTGAACTTAGGAACTGCACTGAGCAACTACCATAGAATTTCTTTGTTCTAAAAACAATTTTCCCTGTCATTATCAATATATTTCTGTCACATGCAGGGACAATACAAGATCTTGTCATGCTAATTTGACATATTTGAATGTATAAATTCAAGTGAGTCATAATTTTTTCCATTTCCTGATTTTGGGTCTAATCCTGTAAAATACTGAGGTTTGTCGGAAGTCAAAGAGACCTGGGTGTGCTCCTGGATTGGTCCTTTTGTGATTTTAATTACGTATATTGAACACTGTATTATCACAAGTGTTGTATTTATTTCCCTAGGTTACTTTTAAAGAGGAAAGAAATCACCTATACAGTAGAAAGTAATATCAACATTTGATGATTTCGTAATTAAAAGCTTTGATGGTAGAGCTTCAATAAAGGTTCTTGTTCGAAAAAGGTACCTTGCACAGACACTTTCATCAAATTGAATGCAAAAGTCAGCAGCACAATTCAAACTGAATTGATAAACTTCTTTTAAACAAAAGAACTCATAAAGGATTAAACTATTCAGAAAGTGAGAACAGTTATGGACAGAGACTAAAACTGTGGGATATTTTATGTGTGCCCAAAATTACTCCTCTTTCTGATTCCATGGTGGTAATGACTCCATAAGACTGCAGCTGGGTTTCTGTTTAAAGCTGATTTTTCAAACCTCTTTAAAACACATGTGCAGTATTATACTGGTTTGAAAATTAACATATTAGCAGTTTTCAGTACAAATTTGTGGTCATTTGATCAAGGGCCTTCTGCTACTGCAGACTATCTAAAACAGGGGTCTCAAACTCAAATCACCACAAAGGCTGCATGAGGACTAGTATGTTAACCCGAGGGCCACACCACTGAAACCTTTTCATACAATGATACGAAGTATAGTCAAAATGAAAAAATGAAAAGTAATATATATATATGCCAAGAGTAAGGAAGTAAGAATTACTTCCGCTCAAGGTGGAGGTATCCTCAGGAAGACAAAAAGTAAGTGACTAAGCACACTTCAAATTTTGCATGATCAATTATTTGCAAAATTCTAAGTGTTGTTGCGGGCCTCAAGAAATAACTTCATAGGTCTCATGTAGCCTGCGGGCCGCAAGTTTTAAACCCCTGGTCTAAAGTGACCTGATCTTAAAAGTTCAAGCCCTGTAATACTTTTGTGCACAAAGGTAGGGGGAAAGCTGAGTTTGCAGGGCAATATGAAAGGAAAACATGGCAAAGTCTAAAATTTAAAAAGAAAATGTTAAGGCTTGTTTTTGACTGTGAAGTAAGCCTTCACATGATCTCTTGTTCAGAGCCACACAGAGCAAACTCCTCAACTGGTCTGATCACTGTCAGTCCAGCTCTCTTCTGCTCCCTGCCACCTCCAAAGCCCAAGCCTTGCAGCTCTCAGCTCTAATTCCTAGTTTGTTTAAGGGGGAGGCAAATACAGAAATCAGCTCACAGCAGGAGCAGTAAGGCTAGGAGTTGCTTTCATCAAAGTCATTTAACTATCAGCTTCTCTCTCTCTCTGCTTAGATTCCTTCACCTCCCAAATGTAACAGAAGAAACACTATTGCCAATAAAACAAACACGAACATTTGTGGCACTTTTGCAGACTAACAGATCTATTTATCACATGAGCTTTTATGGGAAAAATCCCACTATTTCTTCCATGGAAGCTCATGCAATAAATATATTTGTTAGTCTTTAAAAGTGCCACAAAATTCCTTGTTTGTTTTGCAGAACCAGATTAACAGGGCTACCCCTTTGAAACTATTGCCAATCTTAAGCATTCAAAAATCATCAGTTGGTAAGTGCAGGGCTATAGGGTGCACAACTCCCAACCATTCTTTGCCTGCTACCACCTGACCTGATCAGTGTGCAGAAGAAGGGGACCCGGAAGCTTTGCTCCTAAGAACTCTGCAGCTTTTCTTTACTGCTCTCCTAAACAAACCATTGGGTAAAGGGAGGGAAGATATGAGAGCTGCAGGACTCTCAAAGGTGCTGCTGTGAGCCCTGCTCCCATTACTGCTGCCCAGCTGACAAGCCTTCTGTGGATCTCAGGGTAGGGCAGCTGTAGGCAAAACAGGCCTGGGAATGTTGCTCCTGAGAGTCTTCAGTGGTCATCTCTACCCCTCTGCCAAGCTCCCAAACATGTAAGGAGCATGAAGACATAAAACAAAGGCAGAGCAAACAACTAGAAAGTTTTCAGCTCCTCGTCCCAGGGCTCTAGATTTATAAACTCAAATGCTAGAAGTGACTATTGTGGTTCTCTATTTTTCTGCATAACAGAAGACAGTAAGATAAAGAAAGAGTCCTGTGACACTTAGGCTATGTCCACACACAAGCCCTTGTTTTGAAACAAGTCGTTTCGAAATAATGCCTTATTTTGAAACACCTTATTTCGAAATAACAAGAAAAGCTATTTTGAAATAAGAAAAAAAGCGGGAATCAAAATAGCATGTCCACACAGTAGACATGCTATTTCGAGATGGGGAGAAGAGGAGCAGGGAGGCTTGTGCTGGCCGGGGCGCCCCGCCTACAGGATTCCCCTGCCCCCCCCCGCTTCTGCTGTGGGCGGGGGGGCTTCCCCTGCCCCCCCCCCCCGCCCCTCCCACAGAAGCGGCAGGGGAAGCCCCCCCCCACCTGCAGCAGAAGCGGCGGGGGGCAGGGGAAGCCCCCCGCCCCAGCAGGAGCGGGGGGGGTGCCAGGGAACCCTGGGGGTGGGGTGCCCTGGGCTTGAGGGCAGCCCCAGCAGCAGGGTGAGCCGCCCCTGGAGTGGCCACCCTGTGGGGGCTGCAGTCCCCCTGACTGGGCTGCGGGACCGGCAGCTCCCCTGCAGCCCAAACAGGGGGCAGAGCTCTGGGAGTGCCCCAGCCGGCTTCCCCCCACTTCCCATCGCTTCCCCTTGCCAGGGGTAGGAGGGATGAAGGGGCCTGAGACACCTGTGCCCCCCTGCTGCCAGCAAGAGGAAGCAGGAGGGAAGCCGGCTGGGGCACCCTCGGACCCCCTGCACTCCACTCAGCACCCTGGCCAGGGTGCTTGGGGGGGGGGACTTTCCCCCAGGATGCTATGCACCATGGGAGGAAGGTCCTTTTTATTTCGAAACAATCCTTGTTTTGAAATAACATGTCCAAACGGTGTCATTTTGAAACAACTGGTTTCGAAATAACCCACTTTTCGAAAGCAAAATGGTTTAAGCTGTTTTGAAAGGAGGAGATCCCTCCTTTCGAAACAAGAAAACATAGTGTGGACATGGGGACTTTTATTTTGAAACAACCAGTGTTGTTTCAGAATAAAAGCCCTGTGTGGACATACCCTTAAAGACTAACAAATCCATCGATTGTGTGACCTTTCGTGGGAGAAAATCCCACTTAGTCAGATTCTTTGAAGATGGAAAACTTACAGAATGGGAGGAAATCAAAGCAGGGAAGTGCAAGTCATGGGAATGGGTCACATGGTAACAGCAAATCAAAACAGTTGTAAAGGTTCAAACCCTGGGAAACAGCATACAGAGTAAGATGAGGTCAATCACCTGTTGTAATGAGAGAAAAATCAAGGCCAAATCAAGGCTTCAAAGAGAAGCTATGGAGGTTGAATTTATTTGCAAATTTGGTTACATTGCTTCAGGGTTTAATAGGGGCACTGGATTTTTCTGTCACTGTGACAGGTGATTTGACCTCATCTTCCTCTGTATGCTGCTCCCCAGTGTTTGAATCTGTACAACTGTTTTGATTTGCTGATACAGTGTGACTTGTTTCCATGACTTACACTTTCCCGCATTTATCTCCTCCCATTTTGTAAGCTCCCCCATCTTTAAAGCATCTGATGAAGTGGGATTTTGTCCCATGAAAACTGATGCAGTAAATAAATTTGTTAGTTTTTAAGTGCCACAGGACTACTTGTTTGTTTTACTGTACTAGACTAACACTGCTGCCCCTTTGGGACTTAACAGAAGATAGAGAACTTCCCACAATAACTCCTAAAGCATACTTAAAGAAGAACATCCATTCTTGATGTAAAAGTTGTCAGTGATGGAGAATCTACCACTACCCTAGTAAATTGTTCAATGGTTAGTTGCTCTCAGTGTTAAAAATATACACCTTTTTTCCTGTCTGAATTTGCCTAACATCAACTTCCAGTTGGTTCATGGTATATCTTTCCCCAACCTCCAGACTGGTTCATGATATATCTTTCCCCACTAAATTGGAGAACCTGGAATTTAATATTTGGTCTCCAAATTGACATTTGGAGATTGTAATCAAGTCACCCCTTAATCTACTGTTTGTTAAACTAAGTAGATTGATTTATTTTAGTCTCAAAATATTGTGTGTTTTTTAATAATTTAATCATTCTTGCTGCTCTTCTCTGAACTCTTTCCAATATCTCAACACCTTTCTTGACCTGTGGACACCAGAACATGACAGCATGTTCCAGAAGTGGTTGCACCAGTGCCAAAATAACCTCTCTAATCCAACTCGAGATTGCCCAGTTTATTCATTCCAGGATCAAATTAGCTCTTTTGGCCACAATGTCACATTGGAAGCTTACATTCAACTGATTAACCATCACCGCTACCAAATCTTTCTCAGAGTCCCTGTCTTACATGATAGAGTCCCCTATCTTGTAAGTATGGTCTACATTTTTTGTTCCTAGACATATACATTTACATTTGTTCCTAGACACATACATTTACATTTAGATCTATTAGTTAGCCTATTTTTAATCCATTTACCATAGGCCATTGTATGCCTGCAGCAAACTGCTGCAGCCCCTTATCTATGGAGACCAGACTAGATCAGTAGTACCCACTTGATGGCCCATGGGGGAGTCAAAGTGGCTCACTGCTCCCCTCCTACCGGTGCAGAAGGGACCCGCTTCCTAAAGCTCTAAGCAGAGTATGTTGCCATGGGACTACAAGACCAGCGCAGGCTCCTTGCTGCACTCCTGTCCCCCTGATTATAGCAGTGAGCATGGCAAAACATTCCTCCTGGGCCTCTAGGAGCTGGAGTCTCTGTTAGGGTCAGGGAGGGAGGAACACTGATCTCCTATCTCCCTAGCAATGACTGCAGGAAGGAGCTACTGCCAGGGACCAAGTGGAGCACACAAGGCGACGAGACACATGCCATTTCCCTGCTGCATTCAAAGGGATGGGAGGAGGAAAGCAGCCTCCTCACTGAATTCCTGTCTGGTGGCAGTGGGGAGGGGACTGCTGCTCATGGTGACCCTTTTTCAAGTCTATAATAACGATTTCTCTGGACCTCAAGCCAGAAAGCTTGGGACCACTGAATTAGATGATCCCAATGATCCCCTCAATCATTACGGTCCATGAATTTATGAATTACCAGTTCCTGTCTAGCACACCAGGAAGCATATAATTGTTGAGGTAAGAATGGGTAGGGAAGACAGAGCTAAACTAATCAAAAAATGCTTGGGTCATTAAGCTTACTGTTTTTTACCTTAACTGTGGATGTCAGAGGCTAAGAACAGAAATTTAAAAAGAGAGTTTCATATCACAGGACTCTAGCAGTCTAATTGTATAACTAATGAGCACTACAACGTTTGAGCAGAAACATGGAGATAAATGTACTACACAGCAGACACAGAAATATCAAGTAAGATACTAGATCCCAAATGTCATGTAAAGCATATTTTACCCATTATGATAAAGAGAGAGCACTCCACCAATGAGCTCATCTACACCAGACACATATGTTTTTACAACCTCACTATGCCTTAGTGTGAACAAGGCCATAAATTTGTAGAAGGTGCCCTCTAGCCCCTCTGATATGTAATCACTGTGATATGCTACTGACCTAGCTGAAATGTCTATATTAAAAAGGCAAGCAGTAGACAAATTGGAGCAGTGGCCCAATAGAAATCTCATGAGGTTCAACAAGGACAAGTGCAAAGTCCTGCACTTGGGATGGAAAAACCCCATGCACTGCCACAGGCTGGGGAGCGATGAGCTAAGTAGCAACACTGTAGAAAAGGACCTGGGAGGTCCTGGTGGATGAAAAGCTGGATACGAGTCAACAGACAGTGTGCTTTTGCTGCCAAAAAGGTAAATAGCAGGCTGGGCTGCAGCAGCAGAAGTGTTCCCAGCAGATCAAGGGATGTGATCATTCCCCTCTATTCAGCACTGGTGCGGCTGCATCTGGAATACTGTGTCCAGCTTTGGGCTCCACACTACAAAAAGGACATGGACAAATTAGAAAGAATCCAGTAGAGGGCAGCAAAAATGATCAAGGTGCTGGAGCACAAGACCTGTGAAGAGAGCCGAAGGAAGTAGGCTTATTTAGCCTGCAGAATAGAAGACTGAAGGGAGATTTGGTAGCAACCTTCAGCTACTTGAAGGGATGCTCTAAGGAGGACGGAGCTCGGCTGCTCTCTGTAGTAACAGAGGACAGAACAAGGAGCAATGGTTTCAAGTTGCAGCTGGGGAGTCGAGGTTGGATATTAAGAAAAACTTTCTTACTAGGAGAGTGGTGAAGCATTGGAATGGGCTGTCTAAGGAAGTGGTAGAATCTCCATCTTCGGAAATATTTAAAGCTTGGTTAGACAAAACCCTCGATGGGATAACTTAGTGAGAGTGGTCCTGCTTTTTTGGCAGAGGGTTGGACTAGGTGACCTCATGAGGTCCCTTCTAACCCAATGATTCTATGATAATATAGAAGGGTTTTTTTTTAATTACTATTAGTTGATTTTAATAATTCCACCTATACAGAATTACTCTTATTTGACTTCTCTATTGCATGTGTCTTCACCTACATCAGGGGTCTCAAACTTATGGCCCATGGGCCATGTGGCCCCTAAATTTATTTCCTGTGGCCCACAATGATACTATCGCTATCAATGTTTGCACTATCACTGTATGAAAAGGTTTCAGTGGTGTGACCCTTGGGCTAACGTACTAGTCCTTATGTGGCCCTTGTGGTGATCTGAGTTTGAGTACCCTTACCTACATAGACACCCACAAGTAGAAACCAATCTAACACTGATTTTGAAAAATTTCTGATATATCAGTCTTTCTACTATGCTTCTTGAACCACATACACAGTCCTCTCTGGGAGCACTGCTCCTCCAGGATCATGCTATTACCGCCTCACTATTTGTCCTCATGCCCTCTCTATTCTTCTGTGAAAGGTTCTACAGACTGGAACTCATCACAAACATGTGGAAATTAACCTCACAGTTTGCTGGGAGATGATGCTCATGGAGAACAGCAATTTCCCAACCATAATCCTTCCATTTGGCCTCATCATCCATTATCTTAATTCTATCCTACTCCCATGAAAAAGCTTCCACAGACACCAACGAAGGACAAATCACAGCCCGATAATCATAATAATGTGATTTCTGTTCTTCTTGTTCCATTGACCACCACTTAGAGGAGAAAATGATACAGCTCTAAAAAAGAGAAAGCTAAACTATTTCAAATTTCTACAAACAGAAAGCTATTGTGAATTGTGTTTACAGTCCTTGTTTTGGTAGCTATAAAATAAAGACTGAAAAATCTGTATTCTAGCCAGTGAGGAAATAAATAATTAATTTAACAGTAACTGTGGAATAAGAATATGAGCACACATGCTAATCAAGAGAAAGTTCAACTAATCTAGGGACTTTGAAGCAGGATGAACATATAGTTAAGAGAAGGAAAAAAAATTGGAGTGTAAAAAGGATAGTTAAAACAAAATATAGGACTTGAGGTTTTTACTTTATTCTCCCTTTCCCATTCTGGAAATAAAAATCTATAATTGTTCCCAAGGCCAATTAATGATTCAAAACATGAGTAGTACCACAATGAATAATGTACACAGCTCTGTAATTGTATATACTGCAAATGTATTACTAAAGTTATAAATATGCTACCTGCAGCAGATATGCTAGCTATATTTCTCTACAACTGGCGAAATGAAAACACCACACTATTTTAACACAAAAATTAAAGAGTATGTTGATAGACTGTACACATTCATATTCTTTTTAGAATAAACTATATTTCAGAAAGTACCTGGGGGAAACCATTCCCCTATTGAAGTCAACGACAGTATTGCTATTGACTTCAGTGGAGTCAGATTTTCATTCCTACTCCATTCCTCTGTCCTCCAAGTGCCCCCAGCATGCTCTTTCTGCAGCCATGGAATCACACCCTATAGAGTGGAGGCAGGGGAGCTTCTTTAGCTAATTTAAAAGAAAGAGAAGCCATTGCTCCTTCATTCATCCTCCACTGCCTAGTTTAAGTTATCCTGGACCTTAGTTCCTTTTTGATTTACAAGGATTGAAAAAAAGCTCATCGGCCCTAGTATGTGAAGTTTTTGTTTTAGATTTAACTTTTTTTTTCATTTGCTCTAATTTAGGGGTTGATTCTCCCTTCACTTACTCTGGAAACTTTACACCAGTGTAATTTGATTGGAGCCAGCTGTTTTGTGCCAGCTGGAGTAAGTGAGTGGAGTACCAGGCAGCTCATATTTGTGGTACATAACATTAAAGAAAATTTCTTGATCTGAAAGATGAAAAAAGTGCTATTAACTTGAGAGAAAAAGCATTCCATAAGACAAGACAAAGGAGAAGATATCAGTAAAAACTCTGCAAAACTGGAAAATAATCCGAGTTCCAGCAGAAGCTAGTAATGCCTTACTTCCCCAAAAGAAGTTAAGTCTCATGAATTTAAGAGTGAAGGAAAAGCATACAAACCCAATCTACCCTTCAATGAACTGCATCAGACCACTGAGGAGAGTTTGGCTTATAGGAAATGTTGAAGGCATATGGAAGGAGATCTTTCAGGATACGAAAGCCTTTGCAGTAATCCTATTCCTCGTTGATTCAAATAATGACCTTCAGAACTAGTAACAAGCTTAGTTCTTTCAATCAGTGGACTTAGACTGTTCAAGATGCTGCCTTTGTTGATTCAAAAGCTATATTGGGTTTATTCTATGCTGGACTATTTTGCTGCTAGATAGGGGGATAATACTTCTGACAAAAAGTGTCTTCTCTCGTGCACTGAAAAAGCATCAATAGCAACTTCATTAAGTTACCATGGATTTGAGAAACATGCTTGGAGTACTACATGCAGTAGACTCAAGTTTGCATAATATTCAATCCAGTAAATCATGGCAGTGAATTTAAGGCAAGAATGTCAGCATCCACTTCAGAGATGATTAGGTGGAGCATAAATGACACATAAGACCTTGTAAACTTCCTTGGCAAGGAAAGGGAATGTGATTGTAATCCTAAATGCTCTGCCTTCCATTAAAAAAAATTAATGCATTGTCTTTAAGATGAGTTTTATTTTTTAAAAATCAAAATGGAACACACAGTAAAAAATGCACTAATTTGGTGAAGTTGGTTAAGGCAAATTTCCACCAACATCAATGGGAGTTGTGCATGAATGAAGACAGCAGGTTTCAACTTTGAGATAACATTTTTTGGGCAGGGACAGGCACATCAGCTGTGTTCACTAAATATTAATTCAATATTAATCTTGAAAATGAAAAAGTATGTTTTAACATTGTAAACTAAAAGGGAATCTGAATTTTCTAAGATGGATTTTAATGATTCCTTTTTAATATATTATTTCTAAAGGGCCTGATCCAAAGCTCACTGGACTCAGGAGCATGGTAATGTTTACATTAACTGTAGTGTATCTTGAGTAAAGCCCCAAATTACTCCAGTGATTTATTACCAATACTGGGTTTAATTATGCAGATACCTACTCACATGAGCTATTGTTATTCACACATAGTTTCAGGCACTTCAACCAATTTTTTTTGGTAGAAGTTTTATTAAGAAGCCAGGATTTGTGGGACAGCCTGAGGATCGGGACAAGAGGGCTCAATGGATTACACAGAAGAAGAGTTCATTGGATTAGAGGGGTTGGAGGGAAGAGAGGGGTTGTTGTGCTAGAAAGGCTTCTAACTTTGATGGGACATCAGAGGGGTGTTGCTAGTTTTTAAGGAGGCAAGTGTGTGTGGATGGTCCCTGGGGTAGAGAAGAGGTAGAAGTGGAGATCTGACAATCCTAGTCTGAGGAAGGACCTAGCAGAAGAAGAAGCCATTTTGTAACAGCCTTCTTCTTTCCAGGGAAACAGCTAAACTGCTTCCTTTCTAGACCTGAGACACAGTTTTGCTGGAGGAATTTGGGAAATTCTCAGAACGGTCAACATTCCTGGGACACTGGCTGGTATAACCAACTGTCTAGAACTGCTGCTGAATACCCAGGACTATTCTGGACAAACCAAAACTATGACACTACTTACATGAACTCCTGTGAGGCATTATAGAATGGCACCCACTCACCTCAATGAGTGGGAAACTTGATAGGGCCAGAAATAATTGGAACAGCTGAATGGGGCTGAAGAACATGCTGAGAGGATGTAAGGGTGTCTCCATTTCACAGTCTCTAGCCTCTCATTGGCTAGCTTGAGAAGGAAAAGAGCTGATTGGTTCCTCACTCTTCCTTTTATTGATTTAAAACATAATCTGGGTCCTGTGAAGACACTTTTTCTTCATTCCAGAAGCACCAGGATTTTCTTTCGAGTTGGAGTCTTTTCAGGTTCCCAGATTCAGGATGACAGAACAAAGAGGAATGGAGGTGGGCTCTGCACCTAAGGGAAGCAATGCCCAGAGGCTTGGCAGAAGTTCTGTGAAACATCCCCCCCACTCTCCTGCACTTCCTTTGTATGTGTGTTGCTCTCCAGCCATGGCTCACACCATGTTCCCCAACCTGGTCAGCATAGCCTGCTCCACCATCAGAAACTCTAAAGGAAAAATGTTCTGTGTGGCTTGTCCTCCCCATCACCCTTTCCTGCTCAGAGGAAGGGGGTGAACTACACCTGCGGATGTTGTCACGGTCTGCTTCTCTCAATCCTGTTGTAAAGACCACCTGTGGTGTCATGCCCCCCAACCCCTGTCTCTTGAGGTTGTGAGGCTGCTAATGAGAGTCAGATGAAATATATGTGGGGCTGCTTCTATGGCTCTTGTGATGTCTGGCTCACTGGGTTCTGTGGTTGAGACCAACTGTGGTGTTATCAGTCTTCTCACCCTGACTTCTAGCTCATGGGATGAGTCAGTGGGAGACAAACAGGGCACCAGCTCCTGTTGCCGTTATGATGGGCAGCCTGCCAGGCCCTGGGCTGACTGTTCAGCTAAGATCTGGCAAAATGCTGGGTCCTCTTTTCCCAACTCTTTAGCTCATGGACAGGAATGCTAGGGACCATGTGCTGGAGAGAGCACTGTGGGGACTGCAGCAGGCTGTGCACCCTGCCTTGATGAACTGAAGGAGATGGGTTTGGAAGACAACATCCAACTGCTGGAATAGGGAATCCAGAGGATTGGAAAGTTGCCTGTCCATCTGCAGCTAAAGCTGGAGTTTGTACTGCCTAATGAAGTGTTGGAGAGGAACCATAGGAGCAGCTGGAGTGATAGGGGTTTCTTCCCTCTCATGCCCTCAAGGGCCCCAGTCCAGCCTTCCTGGATGCATTGAGTTGTGTCTGAGGTGGTGGCAGATTCCTTTACACAGATTTGCCAGGAGTTTGAGAGCAACCCAATGAGGCATGAGATTTTTTGTTTTCTCAGGACTTGGAAGCAGATGAGGAACATGGACGAGGTTCCTATGCAAATGAAGAGCAGGGGCAGAGGTCAGATTTCCCTAACCCAGACTAAGGAAAAGACTAAAACAAGGAGATTGCAGTGAACAGGAACTATGACCCCAGTTGGGGCCATTCTCTTTGTGGTTGTTAATGAGTCAGGAACATACATCCACTCCAAGTGGGACACTACATCAATTATAGAGCAACTACAAAGGTCAGAATCAGAGCCTGGGTACAGCAAGGATATGTCTACACTAGCCAATTAGTTCAGACTATGCAAGCTTAGTCTGGGCTAATTTGGTCTGGATCTACACTAGGCTTTGTCTAGTTCAAACGCAGAAATTTCTTAGTTCGACTGCTTAGTTTGGACTAAGTGCTTAGTTCAAACTTTAAGTTCAAAGTAGTGTGATGTAGACCCAGACTAATGGTTTAGTTCAAACTAAAAAGGTTCAAAGTAAACCATTAGTTTGAACTAGCCACATTGACTAGTTGGAACTAAAAAGTTAGTTTGAACTAGCAAGTATGCAGTTCACTGTGGCAAGAGTAGCTGCTCAGATCCTCTCACCACACACACACATCCACTCATGGGTTGTGTGAACAAATTTGGTAAATCATTGTCCCTGGTTGCCCAAAGTCTAGGCAGCCTGCCAAAAGAGGATTTCTCCCCCTTAGTCAAAGGAGCAACACAGTCACAGGGCTGTGGCAGGGATAGCATCTCACAAGCCATTAAGCAATTAGGACAGGAGCCACTCCTATCTCTATCATGATCTCTGGAGCCTCACATGCCATATCCAACCTCTGCCAAGACACAAGTGGGGGCAAGGGTGCCAAACTTCTAGGCTCTTGCATAGGATTGCACAGGCCTTGTGGGATGCATTTATCATAAAGGATAAAGGAAAAAATATATAAATGTAAATTTGTATTTATTCATTTTTTTTGGTGAATATCACATGGACAACACAGGAAATGGGGAAAAGAGGATAAAAAATCCCATGCACCAAGTTTCAAAGTGGTAGCTGTGTTAGTCTAGCCCAGCAAAACAAACAAGGAATCTGGTGGCACTTTAAATGATGAGGTAAGAACTGGGCAGTGGAATTTTGCATATATGCAATAATAATTTGTGAGAGGATGAGGACTTAACAACAAGAGCTCATTCACATGTGGAAGTGTCATAAGGTTAAGACAGGGAAAAAAAAAGAAATTTAGATGGAGGAGACAGAATTACTGCTGGGTTTAAAAAAAAAAATAGACCAGGATCTTTGCCTGGAGTGTTGTTAGTGCATGTTACCTTGACCAGCTGGTTTTCACAGATAGTGGGCAGTCAGTGACAAAATCACAGGCATCAACTGCAGGTATAAGGTCCATTACTTGTTTTGCATTTATGACAGGGAGTGTTTTTGGTCCCATAGCAAGTACAAACACCACTGCAGGAAGTGTGAGGGTCATCATGGTGCCCTTGTTTACTTTGTTAGGGAAAGGTTCAACAAGGTGGTAAGAAAGGCAAAGATCCACTACTTTAACAGAGCTCAGATGTGAGGGAAGAAACACTATGATGAAGTCACCTTCCCCAATTAACTTACAAGGGTTATGAACTTCTTATGGAATATCCTAAAAGGACAGACAGCTTATTTTTGCCTGGTTTCCAAATCCCATTTGAGGAAATGAGGTGTTATTTTTAGGCTGAGAACTTGAAGTCTGTTAAAGGATTTGAATCTAAAATGTAGAACAAAGGTTTATCAGTGAAGCAATGGGACCATATTCAAGACCCCAATGCAAGGCTATCTTGATTACCTCCTAGCTGGAGGGAACTTAGAGTCAGCTATCTATTGAGGTTGTTCTATGATTTGACTGAGTGCCTTAGCACCTCCCTTGCCACTGAAAAAACAGAAGGCTCCATAAAGGTTAATGTGTACTTTTGAATTGAACTGGACACAATTCAGGCTCACTCTCAGTTACCCAAAGAGAAGTTACATATTGTTAGGGCATTGATAAGCTCAACCAAAGGGACCCAGAACACTGAAAGAGCTACAGGTGGTCATGGTATATTTAAGCTTCACATGCTAGGTGGCTGCCACTTATAACATTTTGTGCCCATCTGGAAGCAGCCCTTTCTGCACTGAAACAACCTCACTATTCTGTCAGAAAAACCAAGGAGATAAGCAGATGTAGATATACAGGAGAAATTTCTTGAAATTTCTGTCCCCCTTGCTGTGATGTAGACAGTAAGAAAAGCAGGAAAGCAAGCTGAGTCTAATGGGTAAACTGAAGAGAATCTACCCAGAGTTAAGGGTTATACAGGCGGAGGGTTATAACCCCACGCACACTGGAACCACTTAAAATACCCAATAGACTAGAGTAACTAGAGTACGGGTGATGCAGCAGTAGTGCCCCTCCCCTGTATCCAATTTAATAAATTGCAGCATGTCACTAAAAATCTATTGCTGTGTTTGTCCTTATTCATCGCCATGTCTATATCAATCCAACACCTTGCCCCTGTAATGACTAAAATGCCTGTCAAGCTTAAGGAAGCATATAAGCTGAAGTAAAAGCCTTTTTTTTTTTATTGTTGCTTTGCTACTCTAATAGATAAAGCAGAATAAAGAAGAGGTCCAGGAGGAATGGCTTCTATTTAGCTTTGGTTTAAGATGCTTTGCAAATGGACTTCCAAATTTTAAAGGCACAGTCACAGAAACCACCGAAGAAAGATTTAGAAGAGAGATGCAATGATTAAAAATTTAGTTACCACACTCCATGAATTTCAAAATAGTTTATAAACCTCAGCAGGGAAGGAGATGTGAAATGAAACTGCACAGTCATCATCATTACTGGCCATGCTGGCAGAAATGTGATCCTCACTCTTGATAAGATTTTTATATGGTTCAAAGAACAATGAGAACTGAGGTCAAGGAAATATAAAAGCAGTCGTATGCAAAACAAGATCTGTGTTTAGATAACCTCTCACAAATTCTCTAAACAAGATCAGTCAAAAAGAAAACCACACAAGCACAGCACCCTCCCCCAAAAATACAACCTACCAAAAAAACATAACACTTAAAAATCTGACTAGTTAATCACAGGTAAAGGGTGCTTATACTAATGACTGGAGGCTGGGGGAGCTCAGAATAATTACTTCAACAAACTGGAGTCATAATATGTTAGAGAATTTATCTTTTAATGCATATCAGGCCTGTTAACAAATACATTGTACCATAATGCCATGCCCTTAACCCATCTAATTTTTACACATTTAAAAATACTTTTTTATTTTTCTTTGACCTTGGTGAAGCTTACTTTTAACAGTGTTGCGAATTCAGTTCAGATTTTCTGGAGCCCAGAAATATTGTCCAATATAAAGTTGGGAGATTTATTATTTTTTTTCTCTCCATACAATTTTGTAACTTCCATTTCCAGCAGGAAATTTCACAGGCAATATAAATAACAACAAAAATTCAGTGTCAGACGTCAGTTGCTTGTATTACATGGGTATGTTCTTGCAGATGATGTGATGTGTAAATAATAAAAATGGCCTTTTAGACACACTACAATTTGTGCAAAGCTAGCGCAGATAGTCCATAATACCAGCTTTATGCTGCCCTCATTTTATGGTGACTGCAGTCATGCACAGGATTTAAGACTAATTTACACTCAGCTGCCCCAAGGAAAGATTACCACAAAGTCATGCTCCTAGGCAGGCTGACCTTCAACTGCAGCACAAGTCCATGTGAGAATCTGGGTCAAGTGTGAATAAATAACTGTCAAAAGACAACCACAATACCCTAAATTTTATATTCTCCTGCGCTTCTGCATTCAAAATTTTTCCTCCTTCAAAAAAACTACCAAAGAAACAACTCTCCACCCCCAAAATCTCAGAAAAATCATTTAAAAATAGCCTTCTGCTTTTCATACCATTCCCTCAGCCAGTCTGGGAACCTGGAGCTATAACGTGTGGCTTTAAATAATTGTTTATTTTGTATATAATTTCTATTCATTCTATCCTCAACCCAGCCAATATCTTGAACATTTTATTTTCCATCAGCTCTAGTAAACAGCAATGAATTATTTTCTTGAACAGCTTGGCTACGACTTCCAAAATGAATGCCTAAAATCAAGATCATTAAGGCTTACATGAAGTGCCTAATTAAGTGGTTGATTTTTAAAAGGACACTACTTTAAAATATTTCACTACTTTTAACTATGGCCTTAGGAACCTGATATTAGACATCCATTTTGAAAGAGTGCAACTCCTCTCCACCCATAAAATCTTAAGATACAAATGCCCTACTGTATGACTCTTTATTGGGAAAATAAAGAAATCTTGTCTGAGCAAGCTGCAGACTTCGATCTCTGTACAATGAAACAATAACAAATTCAGCTGAAATCAGTGTGGTTGTATCATAGAATCATAGGGTTGGAAGGGACCTCGTGAAGTCATCAAGTCCAACCCTCTGCCAAAAAAAGCAGCACCACTCCCACTAAATTATCCCAGCCAGAGTTTTGTCCAGCCGGGCCTTAAACATCTCTAAACACGGAGATTGCACCACCTCACTAGGTAGCCGATTCCAATGCTTTACCACTCGCCTAGTCAGAAAGTTTTTCCTAATATCCAACCTTGACCTCCCCAGCTGCAACTTGAAACCATTGCTCCTCGTTATATCCTCTGTTATTACTGAGAACACCCAAGCTCCATCCATCTTGGAGCAGCCCTTCAGGTACTTCAAAGGTTGCTATCAAATCCCCCCTCAGTCTTCTCTTCTGCAGGCTAAATAAGCCTAGTTCCTTCACTCTCTTTTCACAGGTCTTGTGCTCCAGCCCCTTGATCATTTTTCTTGGCCTCCGCTGGACTCTTTCTAATTTGTCCCATCCTTTTTGTAGTGGGGAGCCCAAAACTGGACACAGTATTCCAGATGCAGCCTCACCAGTGCTGAATAGAGGGGAACGATCACATCCCTCGATCTGCTGGCAACACTTCTTCTGATGCAGCCCAGTATGCCATTGGCCTTTTTGGCAGAAAGAGCACACTGCTGACTCATATTCAGCTTCCCATCCACCATGACTCCCAGGTCCTTTTCTAAAGTGCTGCTGCTTAGCTGATTGCTCCCCAGCCTGTAGCAGTACATGGGGTTTTTCCATCCAAAGTGCAGGACTTTGCACTTGTCCTTGTTGAACCTCATGAGATTTCTATTGGCCCACTGCTCCAATTTGCCAAGGTCTCCCTGAATCCTGTCCCTGCCCTCCAGCATGTCTACCACTCCCCCCAGCTTGGTGTCATGCACAAACTTACTGAGTCTGCAATCTATCCCATCATACAGATCATTAATGAAAATGTTGAACAGAACTGGCCCCAGGACTGATCCCCGGGGCACACCACTCATTACTGGTTGCCAACTTGGCATGGAGCCATTGATTCCTACATGCTGAAACCATTGATCTAGCCAGTTCTCTATCCACCTTACAGTCCACACATCCAACTCATACTTCCTTAACTTGGCGACAAGAATCCTGTGGGAAACTGTATGAAAAGCCTTGCTAAAGTCGAGGTATATCACATCAATGGCTTTTCCCACATCCACAAATCCAGTCATCTGATCATAGAAGGTGATGAGGTTGGTCAGGCATGATTTACCCTTGATGAATCCATGCTGACTGTTCCTGATCACTCTATTTTTCTCCAAGTGTTTCAGGATGGATTCTTTGAGAACCTGCTTCATGATTTTTCCAGGGACTGAGGTGAGGCTAACAGGTCTGTAATTCCCTAGATCCTCCTTTTTCCCTTTCTTGAAGATAGGCACTATATTTGCTTTTTTCCAGTCCTCCGGCACCTCCCCCTTTCACCACAAGTTTTCAAAGATGATGGCCAGCAATATTGCTATCTCATCGGCCAACTCCCTCAGCACCCTTGAGTACAGGTTGTCTGGCACCATGGACTTGTGCACATCCAGCTTCTTTAGGTAGTCCCTAACCTGACTTTCCATTGCCAAGGGTCTCTCTTCTTCTCTTCAATCTGCCATATCCAGTGTAGTGGGGTGGGAGCTGGCCCTCCCTGTGAAAACTGAAGTGAAAAAAGCATTGAGCACTTCAGCCTTTTCCTCATCCTCCATCACGAGGCTACCTGCCCCATTCAGTAAGGGAGCTAGGCCATCCTTGATCCACTTCTTGTTATTAACATACTTGTAGAACCCCTTCCTGTTATCCTTCACATCCCTTGCTAGCCGCAACTCCAATTGTCCTTTGGCCTTTCTGATTTTATCCTTGCAGTCCCAAGCAATATCTTTATACGCCTCCTTAGTCATCTGTCCAAGCTTCCACTTCCTGTAAGATTCCTTTCTATGCTTTAGCTCAGTGCAGAGTTCTCTGTTAAAGCCATACTGGGCGCCTTCCACATTTGCTGGTCTTTCTGCTCTATCAGTGTAAATTAGAGCAGCATTTGGCCTTAAATCTTCAGATATTTATGCTTCATCTGAAAGACAGTTACTGTAGGACTCAGTTGATAAAATGAGGAAAATGAAGGCAGCAAACAAAGTGAGGTTAATGAAGCTACATATGGGAGTAAAGAAAGCAGGATATAGCCCATTGTACAAACAAGCAGGCTTCTGCAACATGACTTCTTTTTTAAACAACCCATAATGCAACCGATTTTGCAAAGCATCACTGATACAGTTCTGCTAATTTTATGTTTTGAACTCTATTAAGGAGCTAAAGAAGATTCTGATTGATAAAACTTCAAACTTCCTGATTTGTAAGCCCCTTGTGGCAGGGACCATCTTTTCATTCTGTGTTTGTGGATTATAGCACAAATTGGCTCTGTTCCAGAACTGGGGCTTTTAGATAGTTCTGAAATACAAATAAATAATAGTAGACTTCAACGTTCTTCTGCCTCTGCCCCTGCCCTCTTTTTCCAAAAGTCTCATGTGAATGTGAGGAAGAATTGTCTGAAGGCTCTCTGTTTCTCTAACACAAAAGTGAAGGCAGTCCTGCTTAAAACAGGGAGATTACAAGTTTGTCTTCCTATTTTGATTTTTCTCAGTCACACTGAAGCACAATTTACCACCAAAATGTGGATAATATTCAACATATGCTTGTATTTATCTTAGTGAATTTGAACAAATGAATAAAAGCTGTTGCTTAGGCTCACAAAGACTTCAAAACATACTTTTTTAATTTCAGAGATCCAATTGATTTTAATACTGTTTTAAGTAAGACTATATTATCCTTTTGGAGAAATATGCTAAAATGCAAAAATGTTTTACAGTACCAAGGGTGAGTCTACAGCATATTATCATCCCCAGTCAGGGATAAAAGCTTCCTTGCAGTAGCTCTGTAAATGCACATAATAAGATAGCTCTTTGGGGCAAAGATTGACAATGTAAGCATACAATAAGAGACAAGCGGACAAACAAGGTAGTGTTGAAAAATAGATGTTGAATATAGTCTGTGGGTTAAGTTTAGAGGGGAGAGTAACAAGGGGGATGTCGTGGTGGGTGTCTGCTATAGACCACCAGGTCAGAAGGAGGTGGTGGATGAGGCATTCTATGGACAACTGGCAGAAGTTTCCAGATCACAGGCCCTGGTTCTCATGGGGGACTTCAATTACCCTGACATGTGCTGGGAGGCTAATACAGCAGTGCATAGGCAATCCAAGGAGATTTTGGAGAGGGTTGAGGACAATTTCCTGGTACAAATGCTGGAGGAACCAACTAGGGGCCTTGCACCTCTCAACCAGCTGCTCACAAATAGAGAAGAATTGATCAGGGAAGTAGAAGTGAATGGCAACCTGGGTATCAGTGACCATGAGATGATTGAGTTCAAGATGCTGATTAAAGGAAAGAAGGAAAGAAGCAAAACACAGACCCTGGACTTCAGAAAAGCAGATTTTGGCTCCCACAGGGAACTGATGGGCAGGATCCCTTCAGAGGCTGATGTGAAGGGGAAATGTGTCCAAGAGAGTTGGCTGCATTTTAAAGAAACCCTACTAAGGGCACAGGAAGATACCATTCTGATAAAGAGAAAGTACAGCAAATGTGGAAGGCACCCAGAGTAGCCTGACGGAGAGCTTTCTGCACTGAGCTGAAGCATAAAAAGGAAGCTTATAGAAAGTGGAAGCTAGGACAGATGACTAAGGAGGCCTATAAAGACATTGCTCGGGACTGCAGAGATAAAATCAGAAAAGGCAAAGAACAAATGGAGTTGCGGCTAGCAAGGGATGTGAAGGATAACAGGAAGGGGTTCTACAAGTATATCAATAACAAGAAGAGAATCAGGCCTGGTGTAAGTCCCTTACTGAATGGGGCAGGTATCCTCGTGACAGAGAATGAGGAAAAAGCTGAAGTGCTCAATGCTTTTTTTACTTCAGTTTTCACAGGCAGGGTCAGCTCCCAGCCCACTACACTACGTACGGTAGATTGGAGAGAAGAAGAGAGGCCCTTGGTGACGGAAGGTCAGGTTAGGGACTACTTAAAGAAGCTAGATGGGCACAATTCCATAGGGCTGGATGAACTGCATCCGAGGGTGCTGAGGGAGCTGGCTGATGAGATAGCAGTACCGTTGGCCATTATCTCTGAAAACTCATGGCGAACGGGGGAGGTGCTGGAGGACTGGAAAAAAGCAAATATACTGCCGATCTTCAAGAAAGGGAAAAAGGAGGATCCAGGGAATTACAGACCTATCAGCCTCACCTCAATCCCTGGAAAAATCATGGAGCAGCTTCTCAAAGAATCCATCCTGAAACACTTGGAAGAAAATAGAGTGATCAGGAACAGTCAGCATGGATTCACTAAGGGTAAATCATGCCTGACCAACCTCATCTCCTTCTATGATGAGATGACTGGATTTGTGGATGCAGGAAGAGCCGTTGATGTGATATACCTTGGCTTTAGCAATGCTTTTGATACAGTTTCCCACAGCATTCTCATTCACAAATTAAGGAATTATGGGTTGGACGCATGGACTGTAAGGTGGATAGAAAACTGGCTAGATCAGCAGTTTCAGCATGTAGGAATCAATGGCTCCATGTCAAGTTGGCAACCAGTAACGAGTCATGTGTCCCAGCAGTCGGTCCTGGGGCCAGTCCTGTTCAACATCTTCATTAATGATCTGGATGAAGGGATAGATTGCACACTTAGTAAGTTTGCGGATGATACCAAACTGGAGGGAACGGTAGACACCCTGGAGGGCAGGGACAGGATTCAGTGAGACCTAGACAAATTGGAGCAGTGGGCCAACAGAAATCTCATGAGGTTCAACAAGGACAAGTGCAAAATCCTGCACTTGGGACAAAAAAACCCATGCACTGCCACAGGCTGGGGAGTGCTCAGCTAAAGAGCAGCACTGGAGAAAAGGACCTGGGAGTCATGGTGGATGGGAAGCTGAATATGAGTCAACAGTGTGCTCTTGCTGCCAAAAACGCCAATGGAATACTGGGCTGCATCAGAAGAAGTGTTGCCAGCAGATCGAGGGATGTGATCGTTCCCCTCTATTATGCACTGGTGAGGCCACATCTGGAATACTGTGTCCAGTTTTGGGCTCCCCACTACAAAAAGGATGGGACAAATTAGAAAGAGTCCAGCGGAGGCCAAGAAAAATGATCAAGGGGCTGGAGCACAAGCCCTGTGAAGAAAGACTGAAGGAACTAGGCTTATTTAGCCTGCAGAAGAGAAGACTGAGGGGGGAATCTGATAGAAACCTTCAACTACTTGAAGGGTGGCTCCAAGGAGGATGGAGCTCAGGTGTTCTCAGTAGTAACACAGGACAGAATGAGGAGCAATGGTTTCAAGTTACAGCTGGGGCGGTCCAGGCTGGATATTAGGAAAAACTTTCTTACTAGGCAAGTAGTGAAGCATTGGAATAAGCTACCTAGGGAGGTGGTGGAATCTCCGTCTTTGGAGGTGTTCAAGGCCCAGCTGGACAAAACCCTGGCTGGGATAATCTAGTGGTAGTGGTCCTACTTTTTTGGCAGGGGGTTGGACTAGATGACCTCATGGGGTCCCTTCCAACCATATGATTCTATGATTCTATAGTAAAATGCAATCATATCACATCAGCTGCACATGACTGCTCTACTCAAACTCATTGGGTACATACACACATAGGTTTTAAAGTAAAACAACACTGGTTGTTTCGCTTTAAAAAAAGTGTTGTCCACACGACGTTTTGTTGTTTCAATATGACGACCTCTGTCATCTTGAAACAACATAGGTTAGATCAATATAATAAGACCTGGCAGGGAATCGAAATGACCCTTAAATCGAGACAGACATTTCAAAACAACCCCATTGGGACACATTGTTTTGAAAGAACATTGTCTCGATTCAAGGGGTTGACCTTCCTCCCAGGATGCATGGTACCCTGGAAGGACCCCCCCCCAGCACCCTTGCCAGGGACAGGGGATGCAGAGTGGTCAGGGGCAGGGATGGCAGCTTGCCAGGCATCCCCCGCCATTGGCTGGGCCGCAGGGAAAGTGAGCCCAGCATGCCCTGCATCCCCCGCGCTTGCAGGGTTGTGGAGGGGACAGAGAGCGCCAGGCTCTCGGCGTGTGGACATAGCCATTAAGTCTGAGCTTTTGCCAAATGCTTTTCCTACCACTCTTCAGCTAGTGAATAACGCCATGGCCAGTGCTAACTAGTGGGAGCAGAGGAATGTTGTACTCATGAAAGCAGAATGTGTGGGATCTTCTGATTCTGACACAATCATTCCCATTTGGAAAAAAAAAATAATTTTAGGTACCAGGACCTGTTGTTTCATCCCCATGGCAGAACAGGTCTCCGAACAGTTGTCCCACCATAAAGCTCAGGAAGCTAACAATTACAAGTCTTTTCAAAATGTAGGAGGGAAGATTTAAAGTGTACATAATGCATACACACACTTTAAAGCAGTGGTTCTCAACGTTTTGTGGGTTGCAATACATTTGGTGGCATATTGTGACCCTACAGGAAATATCAACAAATCCCCCCCAGGCCAAATCCAGCCATCTTCCCAGCTCTTTGTGACACACTTACTGCTGTGTGGTAACAGTAATGTGTCACCACACAGTGGCTGAGACCCACTGCTTTAAAGGCTTGTATTAGTATTGGGACCATGATGCTTCTTGGACATTTAAAGGAACCTTAGGTCAGCAGCTGTACCAAGTTCTGTCATTAGCTTATCCAGTCTTAATTCACACATGATGATAGATCTTGATTGTCAAGTGACTTACTGACTTTTTTCACCTTACTTTTTTGCTAAATTACATTGTAATTCCCATACACATTAAATCTACATGAACATTAATGCCAAATGAGTTAATCATGACAAAACATTTAGTACTGTTCTTCTGGGTTACCTGCTGTGCTTATATTAATAATGTATTAATGTTTCATTCAAATCAAAGAACTGTTACAGCATATCTAGTAGATTAAGCTTCAGAGCAGATGAGTTCTACTGAACATG
>ML682232.1:0-295573 GCA_007922195.1 Podocnemis expansa
TCAGCTCCTTGTTCTTGTGCTATGAGAAAAAATAGTGGGTGAGAAGGCACCCTGGGAGGAAGGTGACATGTTGTTTCGGAACGCTTTGTTCCGAAACAACATGTCCGAACAGGGCTGTTTCGAAACCTCTGGTTTCGAAACAACCCTGTTTCGACAGCCAACGAGGTTTAGGTTGTTTCGAAAGCAGCACGGCCATTTCGAAACAAGCGGTTTGCTTCTTTCGAAATGGCCGCGCGTCGTGTGGCCATGGCACTTCTTATTTCGAAACAACCTCTGTTGTTTCGAGATAAGAGTGCTGTGTGAACACAGCCTTGGAGACTACATGAGCAAGAAGTTTAAAGGTGGCAAGCATATTAAAAAATATCTTGAGAGAGAAGTAGATGATGAGCAGGCCATAGTAATGGAAGTGTGTTGTTTCCTTCAGAGCAGAAATACAGGAGTAATGCAGCTGATGAGACCATATATTTATATGGAATCAAACACTGATATTAACTGGGTGAACTTCAGAATGCAGCAGCAGATTAATGTTTTTAAAAATCAAAATTGTGATTGTTTTCAAAATCTCATTCATATCGTAGTTTCCCCACCTTGGCAGTGCAATTCTTTTTAACTGAAAATAAGAGTAGTGTCAATTTATTTTTTTAATATGAACACTTTTCTACGAGATCACAACACATTTCATGTAGGTAATTAGTCATCAGATCTGGAGCTGAAAACTGGTAATCCTGAGTTCTGGCGGGCAGATATAGCAGCTCCAGGCTCAGCAAAACCCTGTTTCCTGAGTAACCAGGAGGGGGCTTCTCTAGATCAGTGGTTCTCAGCCAGTATGCTGGGGCATACTGGTGTGCTGTGGGAACACCCAGAGTGTGACGTGAGCATGCCCAAGAGCTGGAGTTAAAGTTCCCTCCCTGCTCAACCCAGCCGCCTGAGCTGTGCAGGGCTGGGAAAAGGCAGGGGTTCAAGTAAGGAGGAAGGCACTGGAACACAGTTCTGCGACCCCCTATTTTTAGGCAGGCAGCATTCTGGGCCCCTAAAAATAGAGGAGGGCACTGGAACAGGGAGTTCCAGGGGTCCCCCTAAAAATAGCAGGAGCAGCCCAAATGCAGCATTCAGGCGGCCCCACCTTAAAGCTGGCTCCACCTGAAGCCCAGCCAGCAGAGAGCTACGGGAGGCCGGGAGTGTGTGAATCTCACACTGCAGGGCAGAGCAGCTTGTGTCAGGCAGCCTGCAAGCAGCCCAAGTAAGGGCTTTGGGGGGGAGGGCTGCTGGGGGTTATGTGCGGCGGCAGGTGTGTGTGTAACAGAGGTGGATGGGAGTGGATTTGTAGCAGAGGGTGTGTAGCTGGGGTTGTGGGGTGGCTGTTGGGGGGGGTGTAGCTGGGGGCGAGGTGGCTGTATGTGTGGGGGGTGTAGCTGGGGGCTGGAGGCCTGGTTCTGGCCCCTGCAGTGGTGGGAGGGTCCATCACAGGCAGCAGCGGGATGTGGGGGGAGGACGGGACCCACTGGAGTGGGAGGGAGCAGCAGTGGGATGAGGATTTGCCCTGGGTGGCAGGGAGCCACTGCAGAGAAGGGAGAGGTGGGTGCTGCGCCATGCTCCCCTTCCTTTCCTTCCCACTCCCCAGCTTACCCCTGCCCCTCCACAAAGCCACTCCTGTTCTCCCTTTCCCTGTCCTCTCTTGCCACCCTTGTGCTGTTCCCCACATGGCTGCCCTTGTCCTCTTGTGCCACCCCTGCCCTGCTCTGCTCCCCACACTCACTCCTGCCACTGCACACGATTCCTGACCTCCCCTGTTTTGCCACCCCTTCTCCACTACCCCACATAAGTGTTTCTGAAACACTCTGCCATGGTTCATGAATATTCACAAGTAATTTAAGTTAATTTGAATATTCATGAGTTTTTAATAGTGGTATGCCTTGAAAAATTTGAAGGTATCAAGCTGTGCCGCAGGAGAGAAAAGGTTGAGAACCACTGCTCTAGATTAATTAAGACACATGAGCCCAGTTAGGGTAATTAACTACAATAGATAAAAAAGAGAGTTTGGTGTGTGGCATTTGGAGGTGGAGCTAGGGGTGGAACGGGTGTGTGAAATGGAGCAGGGCAGAAGAGAGCTGAGCCAGATGAAGGTAACCAGTAACTGTTGCTACCGGCACATGGGAGATGTGTGTAGCCAGGGTGAGCTTGCCCAGATGGCCCCTAGGGCCCAGGCCCTGTGCCCTGGAGGGCCCATCCCCAGGGCAGGAGGGATTGGGGGAGCTATGACTTTGGGAGTTTGGAGGTGGGAAAGGTTGGTTCCAGCTGGCTACCAAGAGTTGAAGCACAGGACTCAGGGTGACTGAGCGCAGTGTGTTTGCCACAATATTACCTTTACAAATAAATGATCTGAACTTCCTCCTACCCACATTTAAGTCCTGAGTGAAGGATATGGCAAAGGAACATCTGATTCCCCCTCACCCCCCATAAGTGTAGGATTGTAGCTGGTTTAAGTAAAGGTGATGCATTTACCTCATTTCATACCAAGGGTGTAAACACAATGCCTTCTCGAGAATGATTGATTGTTTTGCGAAATCACTTTTGGAGGCATGGGGGTACAGCCTACTAAAGGGATGGTGTGGGGGAAGCATTCAGCAAGCTATTGGATAAAGCCTGAACAATAAATATGGGTATTTTCTTCTAGAAGTCTGGTTGACAAGCATTATACTAACAGCTTTTTGTTTTGTATTGGTTTATTTCTAAAAATATGTTTGACTTTTCCGCAATAAACTGCAAATTAGTGTTTGTACATTGCTGCAGAGCTAGTGTTACGAACTATTTTTCAGCTATAGAATGCTGTCTTAATGCATTTGACTGCCTGCTCCACTGTGTTCACCACATACAGCAAGTTCAAATGAAGCTATATCTACAGATCTGCAAGAGGAAGGCTTGGGGTTAGTAACAAAGCTAGAAGGACTCCTTTGTCTCAAATTATATATATTTATTTATATGCTAAGTACTTAATGGCAAATACAATCATGCATTCTGCATGTCAAAATGTGTGTAATGTTTTAAGGCCTATTTTAATTAGTGTAGCTTGTTTTAATTTTCCTGAGAATGCTGGGGGTTTAGTAAACTCACTCTAGCAAAAAATACACAATGAGAAGACTCAATACAGTTTTAAAGAAAACATCCCACCTCTGGTTTGATGAGGTCATTAAAACTTTCAAATTCAATGTTGTAATTTGATGACCTGATCTTCAAAGTTGTTGGTTGACACCTAAGTTTACATTTACTTATTGGAATTTGTGGGTGCCATTCATTTGGCATTGGTAGCAGCGCTAGCCCACTCTGCCCCCTGTACATTCATGAAAACAGTGTGCTTGGGAAATTTCATTGACATGCTGTTTTTGATCCAGCCCCTTCTGTCTGCTGTTTCACAGGCCGCTTACCATCATCTTAGATATCTGTGCTCTCTTCTTTACTTCTTCCTAATGCCACCCACTGCATAACATCTTCAGCTCCTTCCTTTTGTTTTGTTTTCTTTCCTCATTCTTTGTATAATAGGCTGCTTTAGAGTCAAATTTAGCACAAGCCGTTAATTTATCTTTCAGTAAATGTCTGCACAGCTGTAGAGAAGTCAGATCGCCACCTTATCAATGACAGATGACCATGTGTAGTCTTGTACTAAGGCAGAAGTACCCGATGTCTAGCACAGAGGTATCAAACACATTAGCTATGGCAGGTGAGATGTGGTTTAAATGTTCTTCAGGCTGGCATCCCGTAGATCAAGCTACTAGGCATAACTATAATCTTGAATATGCAGTCCTCCACAGTGCTGCCAGGTATTGTTTGTTTGTCTTAATTACTTAGCTGTAAAACCCTCCTACAATGTTTGGGACTGTCCCAGTTTGATGGTATTTTACTTTTCAAGACTACAGTGATATTTTAAAGATTTGTCTTTATTCCGCAGAAGAATTGAGTCATCCAAAAACTATGCTGCAGAAGACATGTCTTTACTAGGCACCACAGATAGAAGGAGCTTATGTATTTTAGTTTGCACAAATCTAATAACAAGTGGCTTCTGTCTTTCCTAAGCAATTGGCCACTGTGTTTTTTGGGACAGTTTTTTCTAGAAAGATGTATGGGTGGCAATAGCAGCTGCAGTGGGACAAGGTGGGTAACCTGTGAGGAACTATAGGGAAGGCTTTTCTGCAGCTGAAAGCAGCTGGTGTTTGGAAGTGAGAAGGCTGTGAAGTTGTGGTTCTGCCCCACCATGATGCCAGGACGCTGCACTTCAAACCCTGCGGATCCATGGGTATCCGCTGCAGATCCATGGATGTGGGTGCAGCTAACCACAGCCCCATTGCTGCGGATTGGCTCGTGAATGCAGGTTCTATTTTTATCTGTCCAGGTTGTGAGCCATCGCTGCAGCTGCTGCTGTGATTTGTGTCAGCAGCACACGGGGGAACAAAGAAGTGCTCTCGCCAATCGTAGATCGGCTCTGATTGTGATCTGCCAGCCAATCAGTCTCAGTCACAGCAGGCTGGGGCTTGGAGAGTCACTGTTCACTGTCAAACAGCCACCCAGCCAGCATGGTGATCTTTGATTGGCTCATTCCCCATGACTTTCCTGCCTACTTCTTCCTTTTCTTGTTTACAGTTTGCATGCCATGCTGTCAATAAGATTTCATTTGTGGCCAAGGAAATCTGATTGACAGCATAAAGTGTGAAATGCAAACAGGAAAAGGAAAAAGTGGGTGGGACCCATGTGGGGAATGAGCCAATCTCAGGCTAAAATGCTGACTGTAAGCCCAAGCTCGGATGCGGTTACGAATATAGATAAAATACGGCATGTGGATCATGGACTGGATAGATACTGTCAGTAAGCAGATACAGATCAGATGTGGAACCACATTTTTGTATTTTTGCAGGGCTCTAGCTGCACTCTTTCCTCTCCCACCTTTTGGAGCATAGTCTCATGCACACAGTGCTCCACATATTGCAGCAAGACTTGGACAGACACACATGCAGACAAACTCTTCCCCTGCCCTCCCCCACCCCCGAAAGAGGGAGACTGACCAGGTCTCACAGCATTATGCAGAGTGCTACACAGGCTGGACCAAAGAGGCTGGTGGCCTGTGTCCAGCCTGTGGGCTCTGTTTGACATCCCTGGTCTAGCATAACTTTAAAGCCCTGTCTGCACTGTCTCTTAAATCTAGGTAAAACTCTCAAATGCCCATGCCTTTGGGCAGCTCACCTTGTATTCTCTTCCACCCTAAGGGCAGTCTGATCTCTCTTCCCATGTGCTTTCTCATGTACTCAGTGTGAGTCAAAAAGTGTCATACAAGGAAATGTCAAGTCCAGGAGGCTTGAATTCAAGCTAAACTTTCAGGGATGTTTCTTCTTTTTTTGTTTGAAGGGAAAAGTGCTTTAGAAACACAGTTATCACATGGAAGGATATCTGTGTCCATGGCACATGCTTGTAATTGCTCTAATTGGCCTAGAAATAAACCTTCAGTTTTGTGTAGAAACTTCAATGCTCCCAGTGCAGAATGAGTGTGGGTTTTTAGGAATGCAAAAGAAAAACATCAAGTACTTGATATTTTTTAATTATGCTGAGGCTTAATTACTATTTTTTTCTTTTCACAGGCCAGTATGGAAATCCATTAAATAAACACATTAGGCATTATGAAGTATTGTCATATGATGTAGATTCATTACACCAAAAACACCAGCGTGCCAAAAGAGCAGTGTCGCATGAAGACCAGTTTCTGCACCTAGATTTTCATGCACATGGAAGGTAATTTTTATTTAAAGCTATTCATCTTAAGAATACTTTCCATTTTTAACTAAATAAAAATGTCATGAAGTATAATACAAGTTCTTATGAATATCCTGTTGTATAACTTGAAAATGTTAAAAAAAAAAAAAAATGAGATGCCTTTCATAATGCAAGTGAATTAACTGTTAGTATTGAGAGTAAATTGGGCTGTTACAACTAGCTGTCATATTCACTTTGACTTCCTCAGATTTTCTGTTAGAATGTCAAATGGAAGGTTTTATTTTTGAATAAGTTTAAATATCTTCCATGTTTTAATCTATGTCAAGGGTGGGGTGACATAATTATTCCTGGTTTTGTAATCCATTTTTGGACATGGATGGCACAAAGCTGAACTTTGCTTACAAGTAGTCCTCACTGAAGAAAATACTCCAATTTGGGACAAAATGCTAATTTTCTTAAGCAACTAAAATGCACATACTCTATTTCTGCATGAAAATATAACTAAACTTTCAGGTATCAGGTTTTCTGTAACACAGGGGAGTTAAGTTCCAAAGGGGTAGCTGTGTTAGTCTAGTTCAGCAAAACAAACAAGGCATCCTGTGGCACTTCTAAAGACCAACAAATTTATTTATCGCATGAGCTTTTGTGAGAGATGAAGTGGGATTTTCTTCCATGAAAGCTCATGTGATGAATATATTTGTTAGTCTTCAAAAGTGCCATCAGACTTCTTGTTTGGTTTTTTTAATGGTGGAGTTAAACAGTTCCATCATGTTGCATGTAGCCCTGTTCTGCAAAAATCTGAAAAACCTCTAGTCTGCAGGTAGCATTTTTTTAAGGAGAACTCTTGTATTTAACATCTAACATTTTCAGTTCTTGATTTTTATAGTCAAATTATTTGAAACGTGAACACGGCATTAATGTAGGACGTTATTCTGAGGCTGTCTGTTTACATGTACTACAGCTGTATAGCTATGCCTTAGGTGCTAGAGTTGTACCACTGTACTCAATCTATGGCAACAGGAAGGGTTTTCTTTCACTGAGTCACCTGATTCTTTAGTAAATTATTGATTTCCAGTTATTAGAAGAGCTGGGAGAATGTATGGTTGTAATCCTAGAACCTGTCATGACAGAATCAAGGCTGTTGAGTTCGGTGTCTAGTTTTGAACACCAGAGTGCACAACAGACTCATGCTGAGGGCAGGGCAAAGCAAAGCTGTAACAGGTTTTGTTAACGCAATTAGTAAAGCCACAGAAGCTCCAAGCTACACAAAAAGGTAGCAAAAATAGAGTTAAGGTAGTATCTTGTACTGTTTCTCAAATATACACTCAGACCTTTCCGAAGGGCTCTGATAGTAAATGACAACCAGTTTTGTCGAAATCAGTAGATACCAATGAACTCCTTTATATGGTATTCTGACCTATGGTAGGACCTATGGGCTGCCCTGAATGCTTAGCTAGATTCCCTTGTTCGTATCCAAGTTCTGTCCTATAGATGAAAATATTAATGACTTAAACATAATACCGTATGTTGCCAGGCAAATGGATGGTTACACATTTGCTGATAGTACACCCTAATATATCCAAGCCTAGTATAAGTTCAGCATTCCTTTGGTTACCTGGTAGCATTTTAAATAGTCGCCTCCCTTCAGCACATTATTTATTCCAAAATCCCCAGACCTTAGGGCATTTGTTGGGCATTTATCTATGGCAGAGTTGACAGGCCTTATGCTAACTGCTTAAGCTAATACCTTAAAGGAGGCAGTTCTGTAGGTTCCTTACGTTGATGCCAAGTGGAATAAAATGCTAAAGCTAGCGCTATGGGCTACAGCTGCATCCTCTCGAAGTAGTAGATAGTTTGGAGGAAGAATTCTTATGTACACTTAGCGATGCCAGTGCTGTGGCGTAGGTCACTTTAATTACATCTCGAATTTGAATTTAGCTAGATCAACATAGGTTTCAGGTGTAAACCAGGCCTGAATCTAGACGTGGAATGTTGATACAGGCATGTAGATCTTTGATGTAGGAAAGAATTATCTCAGTTTTAAAAGTAGAATGTCAGATTTCAGAAGTCCTAATTTCAGTTGCCTCTGTGATTGTGTGCTAACTTGAAGTATCAAAGGGCTGGTGTTTCAGAGGGTCTGACCCTTGGGAGCTTTCAGTTATTTCAGCTGGAGTTGTGGGTGTCATAATTTAAGAATCCAGAAAATGAGGAATGAGTAATAGCCACATACACACATTTTAATCCAAATAACTTGACCATCAACATGTAGGAAGCTTGTGGCAGAGGACAGGGAGCACTTAGGCCACCTGGATCCTAGTTTTATGCCTTGCCTCCAGAGTTGTCTATTCTATTCCTACATCCAATTGCCTCATTGATAATGTATTTTCAGGGGAACACAAGCATGAGAAGAGAAGTAGCAGTTCCCAGCTATTTATATCTCAGCAAAACCCATATGGGATTTCATGGGATACAGAAAATGCTGCTGCTTTAGTTCTTCAGTATTTTAAAGGTCTGCTGCTGAGAAGTTTTGAGCTTCTCAAAATAGGGCACAAGAATATTCATGTTTCTCTGGGTGGCTTTTGCTGCATTGTACTCCTTTTGAGGATCAATGGGTCCTGAGACCAGAGCTTAGATCTTATGAGCCCCTGGTTGCTTAGATGCATTTCCATAGAGTCCACCTGTCTGTGAGAACCAGATGTTACTAATGAACCCTGCCAGGACAATATGACATGGAAGCAAGGAGTGCATAGGCTTAGCAAAGGCATTTCCTAATGTTTGAGTAGACTTACAGATCTATTAAATGAAACATGAGCCTTGTCTGTCCCCCCCACCCCATCCCCTCAGTCAGATGTTGATGCTTCTAAGAGTCATGGGTTTGGTTTAAAGTTCTTAAGGCAGTGGTCCACAAACTATGGCATGTGCCTCTCCTTCCCACCCTCCCCCTGTGGGGTGATGAGGAATGTTTATGGGCATGTGGCAGAGCCCAGGACAGGCCTCATGGCAGGCAAAGAGCGATGACCACTCTTCCAGAACATCTTCTCTCCCCCTCCCGCAGTCAGCCTCCAGTCCTGCTCTACCTCCGGACCTAGTTCAGCTTCCATGGGGTGCTGATGAGGAAGCACCACCTCATCAGTCCAGCTCCAACCTCGTCACCTCTCCAGCTCTAAGCCCAGTTCCATCCCCTCCTTCAAGCTGACCTCTGCTATGGAGGAAGCCCTGTCTGTGGAATAATGGAGGGGGGCACTGACCCATTCCATTAATGGTAAGGGGAGGTGCATGACTGGAAAAGTTTATGAACCACTGCCTTTAGGTCTGGCAGCCCTTTCTGCATTTTTTGCCTTGATGTCTTGCATGTTTTGCTGGTTTGGGCCCTTGCTTAGAAAAACAGGGAGTCTGGTGGCACTATTAAAAACTAATAAATTTATATATCCCTTGAGCTTTCGTGGTATAAAACCCCAGTTCAGCAGATGCTTGATGGTAACCTCTGCCCCCCTCTTGTCTGTATTCCTCAGCTCCCCATCCTGTTTTCTTGTGTGTAGAAAGACATTTAAAGTCAGTGGCCCTGCTGGAAGAAAACCCATTGCTCCAATAGGGGAGAGACATTTGACATTGATGGTTGTGCCATAGCTTCTCAGATAGTCTTTCTCCTAGGTGTCAAGCTACTAAATGGACATTCTAATCAACAAAAGGGGTTGTAATGCAATGTTCCCTCTAAGTTGCGCTGGCGTGCTGCAGTGCACGCTGCCACAGCTGCCAGCGCAGGGAAGGCAGCCGGCAGCACACCGCCGGCAGCCAGACTGCTTCAAGGGAGCTCCTGCGGAGCAGGGAGTTTTGAAAACTCCCGCCCAGAGAAGCTCTAACGGAGCATGCCCAGAAAATCTGGGCATGCTCCATAGAGCTTCTCTGGCCCCAGGAGCTGTGGCTGGACCGTGCAGCTCCAGCCACAAGGTAAGTTTGTGGGGGTGGGGAGGCTGCTGGGGAGCTGGGAGTGGGCTGGGGGGGGATGGCCGGGAGCAGGCCGGCGGGGGCCGAGGGGCCGCCCGGCGGCCGGGGGGAGTGCAGCGAGCAACATGAGTTGCTCAGCTGCCACCGTCTCTTAGAGGGAACATCGTAATGCAGGATGAAGGTCACAGTCCAAAATTGTTCAAGTGGAAAGTAGAGTCTCTGAAACATGTGGGTTATAGTTTCCTACTGACTTATCCTCAGTTTCGCATTGAGCACTTGTGGTCGGTAAATAATCCACGACAGTAGTGATGTAATACTGGTATTGAAAACAGATTGTCATCTGTTGATTACTTTTTGCTTACCTAAACATTTTAGGTGCTGTGGTACCCATGTTCTAAATATTGCCATAGTGTGTTGATAATTAAATTCTGTGAAACTCAACAAATACCTTCAATGGTGGATAAGATGTATATAATTTTATTTACATGATTTTTATTTATAAGGCACCACTGGATGAAAATAGCTAAATACAATTCAGATAGTGTGATCTTTGGAAGACTTTCCACTGTAAAATAGCGGAGTTAAATTGCTATAAGGTAACTGAGCCTGGGAACCTGTAACTGGTATTTTAAAAGATTGAATGAGAAAATCTTCAGTTGGACTAGAAAGGATCGGTCTTTTTTAAAGAAGCGTGGAAGAGGATAAAAGTCAACTTCTTGGAGAAGGTGTTAAGAGGAAACTTCCAAAATATGCGGGTATCACAGGCTGAGCTCTTTGTGTAGGTCCTTGTAGGTGTTCACCACACTACTGAGTTTAGATCTCAACACTGGATGTTATTTGTTGCCTTTCTAAGCCGATTACCAGGCAGCTAGCTCTGGCTTTGGGTCTCTAGGCATGCTTTGGCATACATATCCTCCATCCAACTCTGATCCTCTCTGAGAGCTGGAACTTTATTGCCCATCTGCCTCGGCCTTGAGATTAGTGACTTCTCCCTCACACTTTCCAGTAGCTGAAGTACATTCATCCCAGAACTCCACCATTGTGGGCACTCTAGTAGCTGAAGCAAATAGGTAAACTTGCATAGAGTTTCCAGCAAAATGGCTTTGCACTTTAGATAGCATGAGAGGTACAAATCAAGGCAAAACAAGAAACATGCACACAAATCCTTACCTTGGTTTCCTCACCACTTCTCAGCATTTTTAGGGTTTGTATTCAGTGTCCCCTTGTGGTTCCAGGATGCCAGTCCTCCAAGTGAGGCCTCTCTTCCAGATCCTGGAGTCGCTGGCTGGCCTGTGCATTCCATTTCCTCTAGCTGCAGCTGATGTCCCACAGTCTGAAGATTCCCTCTTTCCAAAAGCCTGTCTCATTGTTGCCCCCCCCCCCCCCCCCGGCGCCTCACCTTCCGGTTTTAAAGGGCTATACCAACACCTAAGCTGTGTCTACACTTAATGCTACAGTGCTTCAGCATGTAGCCAATCACTTAAGCAATGGTAAGGGTTTTCTTGTTACTGTAGTGAAATTAATCTCCCTCCCCTAGAGCTGATAACAAGGTCGACAGAATTCTTCCATTGACCTAGTGCTGTCTGGGTTGGCATAGCTATAGTTCTCAGATGAAGTTTTTTACACCCTGAGACACAATCTTTGCAGATATGTTTTCGTTGTAGACAGTCTCCTGGTTTTTGTGCAACTTATGGAGAAATGCCACTGTGCCAGACCCTCCAGTGTCCAGACAGACTTGGTTGAACTGATTCCCATAGGCCTTTGTGTTATCCTACGTGCTCCCTCTTGGATAAGAGCTGTTTGTGATGATGACTATCCACTGTCCCTGGTCTTAGTGGAACATGATACGATTCCTGATAGCAGATGATTGACTGACTCTGCATCCACTGAGGCATTCAGTGATAACAGCAATTTCATCAAATCAAGTGCAATTCATAAGTGATACATAGATCTCCAGGTACTTACAATAGGTTAGTACATAGGTGCCCACCAATGTTCCCTCTAAAAGGCTCAGGCAGCTGAGCAACTCATGTTGCTCGCTGCGCCTCCCCCCCCCCCACAGGCCCGATCCTAGTGTCCCCGCCCAGCCACAGCTCCTGGGGCCAGAGAAGCACTAATGGAGCATGCTCACGTTTTCTGGGCATGCTCCGTTAGAACTTCTCTGGGCGGGAGTTTTAAAAACTCCCTCCTCCACAGGAGCTGTGAGCAGGGACTCCGGCTGCCAGCAGCCTTCCCTGCGCTGGCGGCTGCGGCGGGCTGCGCTGCAGCACACCAGCGCACCTTAGAGGGAACATTGGTGCCCACTTGGAGATTTTTGCACTTCCCTTTTACATATGTTGTACTTGCTGCTCCTGGAGGCTGAGTAGTAGACTAAAATGTATCTGTCCTGTTAATTCTTGTTTTAATTGTTCTAAATGCATTCTTAAACTAAATAGAAAAGATTTAATTTACACAAACTTCTCAAGGTAGAAATAAAGTGTATAAAAAGTATGACACTTAAGAAGTGGTGGTGATGGTGGTTCAAACACAAAAGCGGGTAGTGTAGTGTGCGTGACATTTGCCAACATATGTAAATAGATACTGGATTAAGAAACAGTTACGTATTTAGTATAAACATCAGTACCTGACATAGGTAGGTGGGTTAAAGACAGATATTCAGCCTTCAGATTTCTATCTATTAATACAACTTTTGTTTTATGCATAACATCTTTATGGTAGTCTAGAAGAAAGTCTGTTTACAATTCACATTTGCTATAATATGAACTGACTTCTTTGATACGCAGTCATAATTATGTTGTGAATGCATGTTAAAAACTGCAGTTTGGTGTATTTCAAAAGTTTAAGCACTGACTATTAATAAATCACTCTGCCAAAGATTGTAAATACACTGGGGGGCGGAGGGGAGCATTGCACATTACTTGCAGCCATTTAATGACAGTAAACTGCACTTTAAAATACTACTGAAAAGATGGCTTTTATGGTTGTTTGCAAAAATCTCAAGAGTGCAGACCCATTTGAGGGGTTAGTTGAAATGTCCTAAGTGTAAACTCTGAGTCTGCAATGGGCTGCACCCAAACAACTCATTAAGGCTTGGTCTGCACCTTAACATCAGCCCGCTCCAGCGACATTTCTAAAGAGTGTGGAAAAAATCCATATCCCTGTGGTGTGTAGTTAAGGTGACTTAACCCCTGTTGTAGGACACACTAAATAGATGGAAGAATTGTTTGGTTGACTTAGCTATTGCTTTTTGAGGGGGTAGATGTATTAAGTGATAGAAAACCCTTCTTTGCTATAGCAAGTCTACACTGCAGCATCACAGTTGTGCTGCTGAAATGTTGGCTGTGTAGAGATCCTTCAAGTCTCACGTGTGTGTAGTGGTGTGTGTGTGGAGGCATTTGTAAGACTGAGGGCTTAGTAGGAAGAAATTGTATTTTAAAACCTTGTTCGATGGCTGAATGCTTATCTTAACTTGCAGACTGGAGCATACTTTAGTGGCCCAGTTGTGTGCATTTGATAACACAGGCTAATGTAATTGTTGCAAGGACACTAAGCCAGGCTTCAACAAACCCTGGGTGCCAGGTCACCGTGGTGTTCACCCTTTGGTGCTTAAAATATAGCACTGCCAGTGCCCAAGAGGTTCAGCACCAGGGAGCCATGTGCTGCTATGAAAAATTATGGCATCGAAGCTAGGCACTTAGCTGAGCAGCAGTTTTGTCAAACCTGGCACTAAGCATAACTACTGTACTTCTAAAAACTGTTGTTTGTGTGCAAAATGAAATGCCTGTTACAATGAGACAAATGCTTTTACGGAGATGTGATGCATCTTATATTTTTATTAGTGCTTTAATCTCCATTTCAGAAAATTAACCCTTTTAAATTAGCTTTGAAGCTCTTGGTTTATTTCTTAGTCATACTGACTTCTATAACATACCATTAAAATATTGTAGAAGGATGAGAAGTTATTCTAAGCAATTATTTTCCAAAGACTTTATCTACAAATGTTTTTGTAAGGAGAACAAAGCTATTCTTTTTAGAAAAGAAGCAGCAGTTCCACCTGTGCTGATGGTAAATGTACCCTAAGACATTTATTGAAAATTAAAATATTAATAGATCACTAAAAGATTTAAGAATATTTCAGAATACAGAAAACTAAATTTGAATGTGGTGACAAATCAAGTTTAGTACAACTTGATTTAGAGTATCTTTAGTATGCTTACATTTCTTTGATTAGTTTTTCTTAAATGTGTACATGCAAGCAGAAACGAGGCAAAATAATTCTTTGTAAATATTTGAATTCTTGGAACAAATTCATGAATTAATTGCTGTAACTTGCTGAAATTTTTCCAGAGCAAAAGTCTGGTGACATCAGACGAGTATTGCATTGATTTAAGTGAACATCTAAAATGATACTTACAAGATGGAGGTGGGACTTCTCTTTCCTTCTGGGGCTTTGTGGAAAATCCAAGGCTCCTGCTGCCAAGACAAGTTCTTGTCTGTGAGTGAAGGTGCAGAAGGCCTTATATTCTAACTCCTTTCTTAGGCTCATTTGGAGCTGGATTTTCTTTATGGAAATGTCTGTGCAGGCTGAGCTGCAATATTACTTGATTTTTAGCTGTCAGCAGCTGCTTGAATACAGAACAATCAAATACCCTTCAGTTCAGTGTCCAAAAAACTTTCTAGTGGCACTGGTGTAGAGCAATGTCTGAAAAACTAGAGTATTCAAGTATGGCTTTTTTTCTTGTGTAAGCCATCTGTTAGATTTTTTTTTTATGTGAGTCTTTTTAATTGAACTGATATTTAGATCAGCAGTCTCTGCTAGTAGTGTCAAATAGGGCTTTTTATCACTATTATGCCGAGTTTTTTCCACGACTTACTACTTTGATATTTGTAAAAAAACCAGAATGCATAGTAAACCACAGCCACAAAAAGCATTTCACTCTATCTCTTATAGTGTACGTTTACCGAAGAAAGAATACCTTTTACACTTTCAAACTCGGATATAAGAACTCTTACAATTGGATAATCACCTAATACCATTTGTTAGGCAACTTTAGTGTTTGTTTTAAAATTAATGTGCCACTGCATGTGCTAAAACATCAGTTTATAGGCCAGTCAGCAGGTTTCCATGTTTTTTTTAGAATCATAAACCTTATTGTTTAGATTAGTAGCCATTGCTGCTTTTCGGATGGTACATAGTTTATCTTAGTTTTCATGATCTGAAATTGGAGAAAATGAAAAGATCAGTGCGCAAGGTACTGGTTAGACTTAAAATGAACATGGCTACGGTTATTTTACGTGGCTAGGATTTGCAAACACATTTGATCCTTATGCAAGTAGATGCCTTATTGCTCTCATTTTCCTATTTGATCTGTCTGAAGCTTAATTTGTTTCCCAACTAAATCAAGTTTCTCTTCCAAAGACCATTTTCTTGAGGTCAGATTCTGAATGAGTGATGCACTAGAGTAGTGGTTCACAACCTTTTGTGGGTCATGACATGCTTGGCAACATGATGCAACTCTACAGGACATGTCAGGCCACCCCTCCCAGGCCAAATCCAGCCATCTCCCTGGCCCTAAGTGACACACTTACTGCTGTGGTGACACACAGGTTGAGAAATTGTGCTCTAAAAGGACTCTATTATGGTGTAAATTGTGTTGACTTGCTGATATGTGAAAGTATGTGTAAGGGAGTTTAGTTGTAAAGGAGCTGAAGTTACTAAATTATATACCTTACCTCTTAATATGGGATATTGGTGGTCATCTTATTGGTAGCGGTTTACTTTCTAACAAATTTTTTTTTCCCCCTCAATCACAAATATTGCCTGATTCTTTTGATGGTCATATTCCTTTAATAAACCTCCTAGGAGTAATTTCTAAACCTTCTTTTATGATCTTGCATTTCATTTAAAGGCTGGGGGAGAGGGGAAATAGGCTTCTGTAACAATCTTGTAAATCAGATTTATCCTGCCATCTCAAATGATCTTTGCAAGGTAGTTCTTGATTCTTAAGTGGAAGATCTGACTCTCACTTGACGTATATAACTGAAATTTAGGAGGCTGTATTTTTTTCATGTTTGCTCCTGAGATTGTAACTTTCAAACTGGATTTTAGAGCTGCTTGGGTTCTTATGCTAGCTCGGTTTCTTGCTCCATTAGGACCCCTGACCTTACATTGAAAAACATGGAAATTTTGATCCAAGGCATGAAACTGTCCTAAAATTGTAGAGTACTGATGAATTGTCCTTCAAGGAAAGACTCTTCTCAGTATAGACATTGTCACCATATCAACTGCAGAGCAAAAATAGTGTTCACTAGGTAACTCTGAAGTTCTATTATAGAATTAATTTTTGGTGCTAGGATTAACTTGTTGCACTAGATATTAACTAATAATTGATTATTTTAACTGAGGACAGAATTTAAAAAAAAACTTGCTTGACACCTCATAGTCCCAAAACTAAGTTTGCCAACCCTGGATGAAAAATACATGTACATCCAAGAACCCTGCAAATTCGTAGTAATAAACTGTCTCCTGTTTAGCTGTACTGTCGGTTGGCTTTCTACTCAATGCATTTTTTAAAAACTTAATTTACTATCTCTTCCTTACCCTTTTTTCCTAACTAATTCCATCAGTCTGTCATCCATACCCACTAGCCCCCTCTTTGCATAGATTCTGCAAAAGTTGATGACATTCCCTTGGGAAAAATTGCTAGTCACCATGGGCGAGAACAAGAACAAGGGGATTTTCAAGTGCTTTTTGAGGACATATGACTACATCTGCATATTACTAAATCATATTACAGGTACACAGTTTTTCAAGGCACCACAGTTTATCACTAAGCTGTAAGTTTTTTCAAATTATTATTACAGACTGTTTCCTATAATTCCTCATGAATTCAAGTATATGAATTAGCTTCTGTTGGAACATGAGTTAGACCTGGAAAAATGTGTCACTATGTCACATGAAATCTAGAGATTAAGGATTATTCTTTTTCTGAGGACCTAGACTAAGTTAATGCTCCTCAGGAAGAATAAAAACATTTTTCCTTCTAGAAAAAAATACCATTCACTTGAATCAGCTATGTTAGTGATCTTTCTAGGATTTTTAAGTCACCGATAGATCAAGGGCACTGAATTAGTCTTTCACGTATCTGTTTTGTTTTGGATGAAGATAGCAGTTTGTTAAAAGTGAGTATGGAGATCTGTTACTGGAGTTTCAGCAGAGGGGTAGAGTCAAGGGCTTCTTTACACACAGGTTGGCTTAAATCAGTTTAAAAGTGTATTCAAATTGATATGATCTTGTGTAAGGACACCTATGTCTGTTTAAATCTATTTTATCATCTTATCTTAATTATCAGGCATTAAGCTGGTAAGAATGTCCACACAAAGGTTTCAACAGTGTGTTTAAAATAACTGCTTTATGCCAGTGCTCTGTGTGTAGACCTAAGCAATAACATGTTGTGAATCATCAGCCTGATCAACCTTAGTTTCAAATGGATGAAGTTGGTGATCAGGGCAATTGTGTAGCTTGTCAATATAATATCAAATCAAAGTAAGACTTAGTATCTTAGTTTTATTGTTATATTGAATTGAATTTTCCATCTGTTTGTCATTTGTGCTCTAAATATTTATAGTTTGCCGGTACTTATAGTGTATATATGTCTAGAGATGTACCGTTTGCTTAAAGAAGTCCTGTAGAGACAAATTTTCAGTGAGACACTTGTTGTGTTTTTACTGCCCTATACAACATTTGTCTAGCTAATCTCAATAAGCTGTATAGTGTTGTGCATTTCTCATCCTTCCATAAATTGTTTACTTACATCTAATCTAGCAGATGTTAACTTTGTGTGTTGATTACTTTCTCAAAAGATTAATACATAAGATAGCATGCTGTTTGTTGCTGGAAGGGTGTGCACTGTTCCTTAACAGAGTAGGCTAGAGGACAGGAAGCTTTAGTGCCTCGTCTTATTACTTTTAATAGGAACAAAATTTGCCTGGGTATAGGCTTCACTATGCTCCCCCCCCCCCCGATTTTAAGTGAAATTCAATCATAATATCAAGAAAATGCTGTGTATTTGAGGTTATACTGGAGTCAAATTGGATTGAAGGTAACTGGCTTCAGACATTATCCTTTTTGTGCTGTGAGCACAAACATACAGTAGCTTTCACTGTGTAAATTATGAACTCTGGTGTATAATGTACTGTGTACATCTGAATGTATAGAGGAGAAGTTGGGTTTTTTGTTTATTTAAATAAAGGGTTTAAGAAAAGTCAATATTGATGATGTAGCTTTTTCCATGTTAGCAGATTAAGTGGAAAAAGTCAAGAGTATTTATTGTAATGACTACAGAAATGAAAATAACTAGTAGAGTAAAACCTTGTTCATATATTTCTTTCAGCTTTATCTCACTAACTTCGTTAGCTATTTTTCAAATGCAGAAGTAGTCTCTTGGCTGTTCTGTGTAATGAAATTCTCCAGTTTGGCATGTACCTATAACTACTATAGTAGTTATTTGGATTTACAAGTTACTGACATTCAGTTATTGCTGTGACTTTTTTTTAATAAAAAGCCAACTACGATAGCCATATGAAAACCATTTAAAAATTAAAAATGCAGACCTGCAATTTAAAAAGGAAATTGCTTTCCAGTTTCACTTCAGGTCTTATTTGTACTCCTCCTCCTCCTTCCTGGTTGAGGATAAAATCTGGGATCACCCTACTAATGATATCTGAAACAACAAGTGTGTAGGGGTGTTCTAGCCCTATTGGCCCAGGATATTAGAGAGAGAGAGAGAGATGCGTGTGATGCATCTTTGCCACAGAACAAATTAGGAAAGATGGTTTGGTGGTTAGCTTCAGGTGGGCTAGAGAAATTAGACATAACATCTTGCTACAGGTTTCATGTGTAATTTTGGGCAATTCTGTTAATCTCTGTTCCTCAGCTTCCTATTTACAGAATGGAGATATTACTATGTTGTGTTGCATATTCAGAGGGTAAACTCCTGAGAGCATGGCCATCTTTTGCTGTGTTTGTGTAGTGCTAGTACATTGAGTCCTCTATTTCAGTGAAGTCTCTGTGTTACAAAATAATATCTTCCACTCCTTTCAATCTCCACCCAAAACTTTAGCAAGGATACTTGTTTCTGTATCTTGAAAAGGATGAATGTCAATGTCTGGTGCACACATGAAATCAAGTTGTATGAAATTTGTCTGCCAGTGAAGCTCTCAGTGGAACCTTTGTGTTATAAGGCACATATGCAATGAGGGAAATGGGTTTCTGGATAATATCTACAAATTCTGCCACTCAACTATTTCTCTTATTCCTCTTCTGTGTGATCCTAGAGCTAGGGAGGTTCTGCTGCTAGTGAGGGGGTGTTTGGTTCCTTGCTTCTCATGCCTCCTGAGGACAGATCAAAAGCCCAAAGCATAATCATCTAGCCGGAAAGATCTAGGAAGACTAAGATCAACTGAAGGTGCAAAGTCCGTGTGGATCTTTAGTGTATTTGCCCTAAGTTCCTTGTGTCTCTAGTTTTAGGCAAGTTTTTAAGTGGCTGACTTCATGCACATCTACTCACCTTGTAAACTATGGAAAACAAAAGCCAGGTTGATTTTTGTATTTTAAGAGCTTGCTCGTGTTGGTGGGGTTATTTGATGCAAAACACAATTTAAATGTTGCGGTCCTGATGAATTTAGGTGACTAAAAGAAATAGCTAAATAAATGTCGTTTTTATTTTACAGTAAGTTCAATTGGACTATGCAGTAGTTGTTTAAAAACAAAACAAACTTTAATGTGTCACTTGTTATAATGTAATATAAATCATAAGGTGGAGGTGAAAAATAATTTGAGGCCTAGTAATTTGGCACTGCTAGTGGTGTATTAGTTCCTGCAGCGGTCCATGATATTTCAGTTCCTGCTTTTTTCAGGCCATGACCTTTTCTTGGTATAGTAAAAGGACTGTTCTTATTCATGAATCACAAAATGAGTTTGTGAAAATTGTCATGATAAAAAACAAAATTCAGTGAAGTCCGGATGTTTTACATCTTGGTAACTTTTTCTTCCACTTAAATATTCAAGGTTGAATCATAAACTTGTGCTTCTGCTTTCCAAAGAGAGCATTTTTATTACTAGTGGGACTGAGTGTAGTTCGAGTTAAATGTAAGTAAATCTCTACAACCCAGTATTGGTGCTCATTTTACTTTTGAATTTCATATCAAATCATGCCAACAGAATACCTATACTTGAAGTCTTTTGTATGATGGGAATAGCTAGTAAAATAAATTGGAAATCAAGAGATTAGTCATTTGAACAGCTGATAATGCTTTTATCAAAGAAAAGATGGCTCTTCCTTCAGTTTCTCCAGCATTATGGAGGCGTGGGACCAAATCCATAGTTAAGGCTAAGCAAGTAAGATTAGGTTTGTGAACACTGATGGGCTTTCATAAAGTATAGATATATCAGAAACATTTGAATATCATTGTCTTAAAGTGAAATCATTTTTGTAATACATTTGCCTCTCTCTTGCTCTGTATAAGGAATATTGTTTCCGTGTCAGTAATATTTTTTAAAGGATCTGCAGGCTGTTTTTACTACCCACATTTTGAGTAGTCTTCATTTAGCAGTGCTTGTGTAATTGAAATTATATTTCAGTTTACCGTCTTTTGTTCATTTCATAGGCATTTCAACCTTCGAATGAAGAGAGATACAGCCCTCTTCAGTGATGACTTCAAAGTAGAAATATCAAATAAGGTAATCGATTATGATACCTCCCATATTTACACTGGACACATATTTGGTAAGTACTACTTCAGCTTGGTCAAAAAGTGCCGTGATTTTAAGCACTGATTTTTTAAAATGTTTATTTGGCTTACAAACTGGAACACAATCAAAGTGTTCAAAAATACTAGTTTAAAATTCCCTTAATTGAAAAAATCCTAAAATATGATGCCTGCACAGTTCATTAATCTTTCCCTAGCTTTGTTTTGGTGGAGTTATTGCTAAATAACAGTTTTTGAAGTCCTTGAAAATCTGAACACCCCTTATTTTAAACAACCGTTCTCAATGATCTCATGAGGTCCCTTCCAACCCTATGATTCTAGTCTATTCTATTCTATTCTAATGTGGGTACTGCTTTTCCCTTCCCTTCAGACGGGGGGTGACTTCAGTCTGTGTATTTTCGCTTAAAGATGAACTACACTTGATCTGACCGTCCCCTATTGAGTTATACTGCTCAGTGGCCCAACTACACTGTCTGAGGGATTCTGGCAAGGAATGTGACACCTGTATCCCAAAAGAGAGTATTGTAAAAATTGTGTGTAAGCTGCTGCTTGAGACAAGTTGAGCATGGAAGCTATTCCTGACCTTACCCATAATGCTTACTGGAGAAAGTTGAAAATTAGGACTGTGAAAGACCTACAGATGTTGAATTATGAAACGCTCAATTTCATGCCTTTTCAAACTTGCCTTTGTGTTCGAGTTCACATACCATGAACTAAAAATTCTGCTAATGACTAAATGGTGAAGGGAGTTCAGAAGATCTTCAACACAGACTCAGTTAACCCAGTCCTGGCTGCAAGTGCCTGCATTTCAGAATATATAAAATGGAGATGTAGAGGGGTGGAAGTGGCAGCGGCAGTGGAGAAGGAGGAAACAGTGCTCTCCATTAGTGGTTGTTCGTACACAAGAGATCATAGTTCTCATTAGCAGTGTACCTCCATCAGAGAATGTTGTCTATAGAGTGAAGTTCCTATGATATCTTGCCCTGCCTTAAACCTGTCCCTGCCCCCTCCCCCCAAAGACTTTTAGGGTTACATAGTTGATTTCCTTAATTGTGTTCTGTGCACAAATTTGTGGGGTAAATTTGCAGTCATTTTTGTCATGGTCTTAGGATACAGCCCCTACAAAAGGACCCACTTTAACATTTCAGTGTTTTTGAATGCTTGAACATAGGTTGTCTTGAAGTAGCTATGAAGTAGGTCAGGGCCTGGTGTAATATTTGTAGTGGAAATCTGTGGTTATTTGGTTAAATTGTTAATGGGAGAGTCTTTCCCACAAATGAACAGCTTTTAGTTTGCTCAGTGCTCTAAAATCAGGTACGTAGTGAAACCAAAGTGGAGAGCTGAGAATAAGCAAACAAGGCTTATGGTTCTCAAGAGTTTGTAGGGTTGGAGCTAAGTTCAGGGAAACTGAGGTATTATGGTAATTGGTTTCCCCCCCCACCCCATACCCCACTGCAAAAAAAACAAAAAACAAAAACCCTCATGAGTTTCCTTAGGCAGGTGGTGCTGTTCCAGAATTCCAGTGACCATGAGTTCAGATTCTCTCCTCAGCTGACTCCTTTGATCAGTTTTAAGCATTTAGAATCCATTCACAGATTATATCACTCTTACACCTGAGTTCATCAAAAGCCGTTCTAAAATACTGCTTGGTCCTTACAGGATAGCTAGACTGAGGCTCTATTCACCATTGCTGATGGTCTCTCCAGCTGTTAATTGAGGACATGTGAGAAGTGCCCACAGACCCTCTCAGCAGGACCCCCTTGGTCCCACATTGCCCCACAACCAGGCCCTATATAGTATTTTTGAAAACTGGAAGTTTTCACACAAAAAAGTCTTGATGTCTGAGCAGAAGAGTCTGTCATCCCGTAGCCGTTTCTAATCATTTCATTAGCAAGTATTCAAGTCACTGAGGCTTTGTAGAATACAGTGAAGGTACAGTAGGAGTCCTGATTTGGAGATCTGTATGGCGGGGGGGATGTTATGATACTTAGGTGTTAGTTCCTGTAGCCATGGATGTATTGCTTTACTGATTTTTCTTGATGTTTTTAATGCTTTTTAACACTTGTTTTGTTTTTGTAACACTAACATTTTAATGTATGTGTGACAGGAGCCATGCTCTACATTTTTTTTGGTTTGCTAGTGTTTGAGTTTTGGGAATTAGTCTTATGGTCTGGAAGAACATGAATACAGGGCAGTGCTGAGTGGCTGTTAGATCTATATGTTAACTGTTTTCAATGTGACAAAAAAAATTGTGGTGGTCATGGGGATTTTCATCTTTTGTTCTCTTGGATATCCTATTTGAATTTATATTCAGGTGTACTTACAAGAGAACTTAATTCACAGGCTGTTCCCCTGTATTGATTTCAGAGTGTATTCTTTGGATATGTTGTTGTGTATAAATCATAAGAATGTTTTGAGATGGATGTAAATGCTAAAACACACTTGCTTCTTTGTTTAATAGGTGAGCAGGGAAGCTTTAGTCATGGATCTGTTATTGATGGAAGATTTGAGGGATTCATCCAGACTCGTAGTGGCACCTTTTATGTGGAGCCAGCAGAGAGATATATTAAGGACAGAGCCCTACCGTTTCACTCTGTCATTTATCATGAAGATGATATCAGTAAGTACTCCCATGTTGTGAGGCAGATAAAGTGAAAATGTTTTCATTAAATGTCAAACTGCCTAAGCCATTGGTAAGGTTCAAACTGAGGGTCTGTGGAAACTACTAGTCAAGAGTCTAATTATACAACAGTGTGGGTCCTAATGTCATGAAGTGATACATGTGCAGTTATGGTATGAAAGGGGTCTAGAGCAAGCACAAACCTTATTCTGTCTCAGACTTTTGGGTTTTATCTCTCTACTTGGCTTCTTGGGCTAGCATTGTAGATTGCAGATCAGTGGTGTTTTCCTGCAAATTTAATGTAAAGCCTTCTCCTGAGCTTGTTAAAATGTCACATGCTGGCCATGGTGCTTTCTTGTGAAGTTTCTGTAGTTACCAAAAGGAGGAATGAGTAGGCTTAACAACACTAAAGTGCTCCTAGCTTCATATGATTATATAAGGAAGATACCCTGTTTAGTCATGTGGAAAGCAAGAGCTTACCCTACACATATGGGTCCAAGATGCCTTCAGACTTGTCTTAGAAAGTTCTGTAACAGCCAGTAGCTGGCAGTCTGGGGCACAGCTCTGATGGGAATTCTCAGTGTCATGTGGTGCTGTTAAAAACCAAAAAACCACGTGCAGACACAGGCACACGACACACCTGCAGGTTAAGAAAATTCAAGCCACCGTATTCTGAGGAAAGCAGTTGTCTGATTCTAATCCTGTCGAGAAATCTCTGGCATGATCTCTTTAAGCAATTTTTTATCCCATTAAGCCAAGCCTTGACAAAAATTCTAAGAGGAGAGAACCAGGCACAGGACAACAGACAAGATACTGCCTGAGCCATAGGCTGTTGGTGATACTACTTCAAGTAATTTTATATGCTCTTCTGTGACAATAAGAACTAGCATAAAAATTCAGGTCCATTGGGGTAATCTCTTTCTGTAATTTCTTCACCATGCGATTAATACACTTGAAGAAAATAATGATGTCTTTTAACTCTTAAAAGGTCAACAAATTCCATTCATTTTACAGTTTTATGTCCAATAAGGTTTCTGGAACATAGCTGTTCTTTACAAATAGTGTGTGCTATTTTCCAGCATGCTAAAATCATGATGAACTGTCACTTGCAGTGTTAGCCACTCCTTCTATTCTTTCCTTACATAATTTATCAGAATCAAAAGGATAGTTTTAGGGGGCTCAACACATAACGTTCTTCATAGTTAGCTGTCTGTGTGGTTCATACAGTGTATTGTGAATTACATGTTTGATTGGTAACTTAATTTTTACCCTTACGGCTTGTGGGAAGCGCATCATGCTGCCATGGAGAAGGTCCATGTTCAGAAATCAGTTAACTTCACAGACTAGCAGAGTAACACAGGCTGTTCTTGGTCTCTAACAGGAGAAGGAACAGCATACTTTTCACATAACAAATAGTTTGTTTTTTAAGTAATATTGAAATCAGAGGAAGCTGCCTACATTTCCAGCTGCTTGAGTATAATGGCGTTTGCAGATGTTGTAAAGAATGAAAGAAGGAATATGGTAATTGATGGGACAAGGTAACTGTGGAAGTCTGAGTAGAAGCCATATGATATTCCATTAACCAATTATTCTGTGAGCCTCTTGGTAGACAGTGAGGAACACAAATTCGGTTATGCCACTTAATTCTATGGTCAGTCTTAACAGTTCTCATTGCACAGTTAAAAATGTAAATTTTGGAAAAGTACCTTTCTCAGTTGTGAGCAACTGTGCCTAGATGCTCCCTCAGTGGTTCAAGAAGGACTCCCATTCTCAGGCTTCCATCTCCTCAGCTGTTAGCTCTCTTGAGTGGAGATAAGCATCTGTGCCTTCTGACCAGGCCTTTTCCTGGACTGGAAAGTTCCCTCCTTTGCTCTGTCATTCGCAGTGCTAAGTCCCCTTAGATACCTGCTTGACTTGTCTTCAAAGGTGGAGAAGCACCACAGTTCTTAAAAACAAAAACAAAAAAAGCCTACTTTTTTTTTTAAAGGGGGGGAGGAATTAGAGAAAACCCGTTTAAAAAGAAATAAGAACTTACATGCATGCTAATAAGCTGATGAGGTTTATCCTCACTCTCACATGGGCTCTGCCAAGTGTAGATTTTTATTAACCTATTCCAGTGACTCTCAACTTGTGCAGTTTGTGACGGGCTTGGTGGCATGATGTGACCCTGCAGAACATACCAGCCTGCCTTCCTTAGGCGGAATCCAGCTGTCTTCTCAACTCTTCGTGACTTACTGCTGTATGACAGCACAGCAAAGTGTCCCAGCACAGTGATTGAGAACCACTGTCCTATTCTTTCAGTGGCCTTTGTTTACAAGTTTATTAGCGCTTCAGATCAGAACAAGCATGCAATGTTACAAGGTCTTAATCTTATGAGGCCAAGTCCTTCCAGTCTCTCCTTAAAGAATGGGGCCCTTTGTGGATCAGGAATTCTGTCCATTTATTGGATCAGGAAAAATGCCTTGAGTTGGTTTAAATCCCAGCTTTTTATCCAAAAGTGTGTGTTCTCTAGAGAATCCACTTTAAACTAATATATGCTTACATCTCCCTAGGTGACCCAGGGGGTTGGAGGTGGCTTCAAAAGACTGATAACAGGTGTTGACCATTAGCATCCTTCCTCCCAACCCACTAGAGAAGTACATATTGTCACAATAACAGACAGTCAATTTTTAATACAGCATAATACAACAATGCTGTTCCTAATTCAGTAAGGCTTAAGTTAACTCAAAGTTTATTGTAATTCCATGCAGTTTATTTAGCATATTATAGGATATGGAAGGTCTGTCACTGTACCTAGCTCTTATGTAGCACTTTTACAAAAAACGCATTGTTGTCCTCATTTTCCAGATGGTGAAATTTGGACATGGGCATGAAGTGATTTGCCCAGCATGCCAGGGCCAGAGCTGAGAATAGAACTCCCATCTTCTGGGTCCCAATTAGTGCTGCCCACTATACCTAGGGTTACCAGATACCAAAGCACGGAAGAGAGGAGAGGAAGGTATGAAAAGGAGGATATTGGAGGACGCATGGAGAAAATGTAATATTAATACAACTGTCATTACCATAGTATGTCATGGAAAATGGGTAATGATGAATGAATGCAGCATTGAAAGCGCGGAGAATCGTGTTTTCAAAGTATTTTAAAATAAAAAAAAATTACCATAATGTGTTCTTTTACTGGAAACCGGATTTTTTTCAGTAAATGAATGCAAGTCTCACTTTCTCTTGGTCTATAATCTTAATTGCTGCTAATGCTCATGAAATAGATGCAGATCCACGTAGACAGCAGCTTTCGCTGGAGAGGCAACAGAAACCCTCAGCAGGTTGTGGGAGAGGAAAAAGCATTCTTGCTTTAAGATGGAATCTTTATGGTCAGCCATGTTTGAGCTTTTTGAAATAATATTCTTTTGGTGCCTTTTAAGCACTACAAAGCAGCATGTGATTAGCATTTCAACAAAGACTTATTCAGTAGTCAAACAAAAGATTTTTGTAAATGGGGATTCTATTGTTATCTTTATGAGGAGGCTCTTGTCTGTTGCAGTGGATGTGGTGACCAGAGGAAGTTTTAGAGGAATTCTCAGTAAGCGGGGGGGCCACAAACTTAGTGAGGAGTGGAGCTTTAGTCTACACAGCTGCGGGACCAAGGGCAAGTACCCAAGAGCCCCGAGAATAGTGTACATTATTCCTATATAGCGACATATTACATATTACAAAGCATAAATTATTACTGTATAGCCAATTAAGTTCTGGATCCAGCCAAAATTTCCCTAATTACAACATATTCTCTTAGACCCGCCTTATCCAACGTACCCTCCAATCATAATTCACCTGTGCCATAGATCTTTGGCCTAGTCCTTGAGCTGACCCAAATGTACTGATTTTCAGAAATCTGCAGGCAAATCCAAACACCTTCTCTGTCTTCAAATTTCAGTATACTGTCCTTGAAGCACGGCTCTCTACAGCTTCCTTATCAGCTAGTTGCTTCTACTGACCCTCTTCCAGGCGTCCTAGTGGAACAGAGAAATGCAGCTCTTCCCCTGTCCCCAAGGCCTGCTGAGCTATCCATCTGTGTCTCAACGCTGTTAGGCCTCAGCACTCTGTCAGGCCTCAGCCCCGGAATTCCTTCACAAAGTTAGCCTTCTGTTCATGACCTTGAAACAGAAGATGAACAATTTCAAATTCCTGAGCCACTCCCAATCAAAGTATTTTATAACTGTGCCAGTATGATGCAAATTTGTTACATTCATTGATGAGTTTGTTTTGGAAACCAATTTCTTCTACACTGTAAGACTTTCAAAGGAACTCTTTATTTAAAAATGTGACCTATGTAATATATCCTTGAGTCACATTATGAAATACAAAATGACTTGCTTTTTTTTTTTCAGATGAGGTGTGAAAGAGAAAGCCAGCTCCTAGATCTTTTACAGCAAATCGTAAAAGAAATGGAAGTTTTGGTGGCCTCTTTAAGGCTTTAGAGAAGTTGTGTACTAATGTCTAATTTTAAAAAATAAAATTCTGTACTAGATTTGGTGAGTTTCTGTTTTGGCAAGTTAGCACTATTTACTATGAATAAAGCTATACTCACGTTAATAAGTTGTGTTTTTATTTACAACTTGCATTTCTGTGCCCACTATTTCTGGTTACCATCTTGTAGATGAAGGTATTTCTGGAGTTGTTATGGGAACCAGGGTCAGTGATTAATGGTTTGGGGGCGGGGGGACCCTAATCCTTTACTATAGGTTTAATTTATAAACAGAAGTTTTAAAATTTGTTTTCCTAAATCACTTCTAGTGGAAGAGGCATGTGTCTAAATCCAGAGTACTTTTAATTATTTAACCGGACGTTGCTTAGCTGACAGCACTGTTTACTAATGGAGAAAATTCTGAGGTCATTTAGTTTCTTGCTTTTTAGAGTGCTGGACTTGGTTTTCTGATGGAGTGAAAATGGATTTTTCACTTAAATTATCCCTGGTTACCAGGTGTCATTAACACCTCATGGCTATTCTGCCTCCTAGTAATGTCAAAAGTGTTATGGTTGTCATTAAATATTAAGTGAGCAGAGTAGGGATTTTAAAGGATCACATGTAAGGATATGTAAGAGGTTCCCCAGCTTGGCCTCTGTTTCAACTATATAAAACTTGTGAAAGAACAGAGTAAATAGTTTTGTGATCTCAGTGGAAGAATGCATTAGAGGATTTCCTGAAGTTTGCAGTTCATTGGCCAGACGATCATCCTGTTTGCCTCCAGTGCAGGTTCAATGTGGAGAGATCCAGGTTCCCTTTCTTTAGGTTCAGGACTGGATTAACCAGCTCTGGGCTGCCCCCAACAGCAGACCCCCTGAGCCTGGGCCATGGAGGCTAGCCCCTGCCCCATCGCTGGGGGGGGAGGCGGGGGGGGAGCCTGGGCCCAGAGGGTGCTCCCACCCCAGCCCCACTGTGCCACTCTGCCTGGGAGTTGGAGGGGGCTGGCTGCTACATGGCAGGCCCAAAAAGACCATGGTGGGAAGGCTGGATACTTTCCTGGCTGTGAGCCAGCTCACCCCATCCCACCCCCAAGAGTGGAGCAAGAAGGCATTGGCTTGCCCTACCCCCCAGTGGCAGGCCAGTAAACCCAGGGGTAGGGCAGAGCAGAGTGGGGGGCTAAATTATTGCAGGGGTTTTAGGGGCTAGAGCCCAGGGCCCACTTTTTGGCCAGGTTTACTGGAAAGTTTGCATAGGTTTACTGGAAAGTTGTAGTGAGGAAGGGCTATTTGATTTCAGCCTTTCGGTGAAGACACATACTTCTGTCGGTCAGCTCTGAGCACTGTGGATGTTGCTTAAGGCTATTTAAGGAGAACAGGGGAATCAGAAAGGAGATGTGTCTTACAATGTGAGTTGAAAGCATCACAGACGTGCTTGTCTAAGTTGTGATGCTTTATCTGCTGCTCATCCCCCAAGATCAGAGAAATGCCCATACCAAAATAAACAGGCACTCTTGGCTGCCATAGTCTTCATACAGGAGAAAAGTGTAGTGCCATTTGGTTTTTTGTTTGTTTTTTCAGTGGTTATGGGTTCTGTTTGGGACTACAATTACTTTGAATGCCAGTATAGCCTAAAATTCTAATAGTATTTAATTTTTGGAATGTTGGTATATTTGTCAAAAATATAGCCACTAATCTAACTTAGTTTGGTGTCAATATTCTGATTTAACAATGAACACCCTGTAGAAAAAGGTTTGAGAGAGTTTTAGTCTCATCTCAGTATATTTTCTCTGAAAAGTTGCAGTCACGGGAAGGACCTTCATTTTCAGTAACATTTGCTATAGTAAAGACAGCTTGAAATAATTCCTGACAGCAAATGTTGCATTACTTGTACTGAAATCTGAAGCAAGCTCCCTTGCTTGAGATGTTAGGCACCATCAGTAGGAGTCAGCAACCTTTGCCAACCCATGCTGGTCCTTATTCCTAGACCCTCAGCTGGTACCAGTGGCCCCCACTGCTGAAAAAATGTGGTGGCTTCCTGAAAACTCAGCAGTGGTCACAGCTGGAGGGAGAGTGCTTCCCTGGCGTGCCACAGAAAGAGGTTACCCACAGAGGCTTGTCTTGGTGGTGTGCCTGGAGATGGGGGTCCCCAGGCATGCCTCAAAAAGAAGTGACTCCTTTCAGGGGGTCCCAGGCATGCTGCAGAAAGAAGCTGTCCAGTGTGGCTCCTTTGAGGAGCATCATACTACAGAGAGGACCCCACTCCAGACAGCTTTTTTTCTGTCTCACATGGAGGTAAAAGCATGGGGCCACCCCCTTCATCTCAGCTGCACCTGAAGGAAGCTGCCCAGAGTGGCTTTTGGTGGCAGGAGTGGCAATTCTCTGGTACTGCAGAGGATGCCGCATGCTGCTCTGAATGGGCTTGGGTGCCGCTGTTGGCACATGTGCCAGGGGTTGCCTGCCCCCAAGCTAGTTAGTGTCTCAATACACTGATACATGCTTTTGGTGAAAGGTAGGTCTGCTGTAGTTGAGATCATTTAAAACTGCACTGGTAGTCTTTGGAATGCCAACATCTTGTTGTATGGTTCTTTTGGGAAATACTTATCTGAACTACAGGAAACAGGCTTCAGGGACTCCTGCAATACATTTGAACCTTCTTCAGCTGTGGCAGTTTTTCTAGTGAGGGAGCTCATTGTTGACAGATCCCACCAAACAGCATTTTCTTTCAGTGCTGCTGAACAGGCCACGTTGAAGGTCCTGTTGAACTGGATGAACAGGAGTCCTGATTTGGATGTGTGGTGGCCAGTGAGTGGCTTTTTAAAGGAAGAATAAGGCACTGGGGTTTTCTCAGTTTGTGTTGCCATCTCTGCAGAGGGTGAGTTAACATTTTGTGGTGGTTGTGAAGTATGCTGATACATTCGTGGGTCACCTTCTGTTGGTGGTCACCTTTTAGCTCACCAGTAAATTCCTAATTCTATGAGAAGAGAGACTAGCTAAAATTTTTTTACTGTATTTTTTGAATAAGATACCTATAAACAGCCTTAAGACTCTTTATTTCTTAATCTGTAAAGGTTCAGTTCACTTCTTGTGAAATTTAATACCGAAATCTATTTCCTTATCTTTATAGCAGTCAAACCATTCAATAGTCTCCCACACTTTCCTAAGCAAAATACCTAGAAAATACTTGTGTGACAGGAAGGAGTGCTTAGAGTGGAGCACCCTGCTCTTGTGGTTCACTCTTTTATAATGCCAGAGCCTGACCTTAAATAATACCTTGTTCTTAAGCATTTGTGAAGGACTTCTTCCTAAAAGGGTTCCTCTTACATAAACGCGCACACAGTAAACTTGAGTGTTGTTCATGGGTCAGCATTCTTAACTTCATAATAAAAGATCTTCTTGAGAATCACTATCCGTCTGATAGCCCTGACTACAAACAAATAAAAGGCAAAGAAAAAATAAAACCCCCAAGAGAATCTCATAGCCATTAATGACATAATTTTGCTAGTTCTAAATATCCCCTCATCGTTTTTCAGCCTACTCGTTCTCTGCAAATACCTTTTAATATCTTCTAAACAATTCCTCACTAAAAGGAATCCCAGGTTCTTTAAGCAGCAGAAAATGATAATGGTTGCGTACTAGGTTTGTAACAAAAATTAACTTGTGACCTTCATTGCATCATGTGACTAAAGCTGATTATGAACATAATTGGATTTAAGACACAGCCTATTTAAAGTTTCCCTGTAAATTCAATTCCACTGTTTTGCAGTAGGCAACTAGGAGCCTTAAACAGTGAAACATCAAACAGGCTATTGCTCAGACTAGGTACAAGTGTAAATATTTTACACTAGTCTAGCTAATGGGGTTTTCTGTAGAATGAGCTGTTGCTGTTGTGTTGTGATACTTTGTCAAAAAGAAGATAGCATGGCTTAGATATTTCTAGAAATGCATCTGTATCTTCCAAAGATGTATAGACAATAGTTCCTACAGTATTAACTGTTAAACTAATGCATACTTTTATATCAATAAACAAATATAGTTTCTCAACTTAACTTTGAAAAGCAGTATTTCTTGAAACAGACTCCTCAAAGCAAACTTTACCCTTATATGTCAGTTTGAGATTTAATTTAAAACTACAGTTTGTACTAAGTATTATATCTTTAAAACTAGAGTTCCTTATATGATATACTTCCATTTGGCTTCACTCCGACTTAATCCTTTGACATCAGGAATCGGAATTTAAAAGAGAAGACTACGATCTAACATTCACTTCCATTGAATAGGAAATTGTGCATGTCATTGAAAAGAATTATTAAATTCATTTAAGGTTTTGGTATAGAATTTTAATGTGAATGGATAGAAGTTTGTTCATTAATTTAAAAAATAAATTTCAAAGCAAGTTTACAAAAAAAGTTGTTTTTGGTAAAGTGATTGTCTGAAAATGCCACTTTGTTCAAAGTATGTGTGCCCCTCTCTGTTTTAATCATATTTCATTATTTACTGGAAGTTGTGCTTTTATTATTCTGCCTTTCACCTAACCAGCAAAATTGTTAGCAAATTTAGAAACTTGGTGTTGAATTTGTGAGGGATAAAAAGTTAACTTGAAAGGCAGTGCTCAGGTTGCTTTGACATTGGCGATTAAAAGGTCCTTTTGACTTTCAGACTGAACAACTTTGAATTGGAATTTGGAGAAAATCAGTATGGAATGCCATTATTGCCATTTTAATATATTTTTGGCATTAATATCTTAAATGAGTATATGATAACTGGCTTGAATTTCTAAAAGGAAATCTTTAGAGATTAGTCTAAACTCTGTATTCTGGCATGCTGTGGAGATATTTTTTTTAGAAGCTATCATTGGTTCAAGTTCATCTGTAAAGTGGTAAGATGTGATTTCTGTCTGACGTAAGTGTTTTGGCAAAATCTCCAAGTGAGGATGCAATTATGGTAGCAAAACTGTTAGCATGAGTATAATTTGTTTTGTACGGGATGAGGATATAAAATAAGCTCTACCAGTAAAAGCATAGCTTTGCTGTGGTGAACTACCTCCAGACCAGGAGCCCTTTGCTGGTATAATATACTGGTACACAGCCTGGTAAAAACTCTCCTACCATAGACATCACCTGTAGTTTCACTCTACCAAAGACACTGACCAGTAAGCTATATTTACTGATAAATTGGTGAAAACCAGTGTGGCTCTGTAAGGCAGGAAACTAATTCATGAATCCAACCAATGTAGCTGTAATCAATTATTTGCTTTCATTTGTAAAATTTTGGATAGAATCATTCACTTATGTATTACATGGGATCAAAAACTGAGATACTATGAAACAGACAGGAGACCAATTTACCGAGTTTTGAAGTGCTGGGCAGCATTACATTTCATGATGATCATCTCAGACTCTGGACTGGTGTTCTCCATTTAGGGCCTTTGCTCAGTAATGTTTTTATACCCTGTGTTTTTTTCTACATCATCTGCCATCTTATGTATCCAGTTGCTTATTTACCCATATTTCATAGATTGTTTTTCATTGTCAATTCTATTATAATCATTATTAACATTACATCAGCACAACTCTATTGAATGGTAACAGGATAATAGTTTTCCATCTTTTAATATCATAAGTTCAGTATGTATGTTGCATCTTAAATTTGTTAATGTGTATTTTTCTTAGAGTTGCAAAGTTGTAAGGTAGAACATGCCTTTAAGTCAACTTATTCTTGTTTTCCAAGCATGAGTTTTTGGAGATTTTTTGCTTAGTTTGACCTCACTGCTCATAAAAATCATTGAAAATCCTTGTAATCAGTTTCTAGTTCTACAGTTTGAGGTACTTGTTCAGCCTAGGGCTTCCAAGTTTAATTCAGCGCTTTTGCGGAACAGTCTTTTGAAAACGTCATATGACTTTTAGGTTCTCTTAAATGTGTTTGTAGACAGCAGGAGAGGTTATAAAATACAACCCATGTAACCTGTAAATAGTCTAGAAATTATTCAACTTGGGATACTAGAGCACAGTCTTTGGGTAACATGGTCAAGTTGCTGGAAAATGAGACAGAGTTAAAATGGGAATTCTTTTCCTATTGCTGCCACTGATTTTGTGTGCAGCTGAGCAACTCACTAAACTGTGCTATAGATTTTCCTCTGTAAAAAGGATCATTCCCACCCCTAAAATTCTGATATATATCAAAAATTATTCTGAAAACGAGCTGATACGTATAAAATACACTTTTCTACAAGAACAAATATATTTAGAGTTTATTTTAATCTTGTGTTCAGTAGGCACTAGTAATTGAATGTTTTGTCAAATTCATGTTAATGAGATAATGAATTTGTGAATTGAGACAATAAATTTGCGCTAATAAAACAAAGTATATAAATGAACTGAAGGTTTAAAAATCAAACACTTCTAGTTTAACAATATCTGAGAGAATTAAAAATCATCAGTTCTACAAATCAAGTAATAAGATCAGTTTGTCTTATCTACCGACATCTGATTTCAAGGTCTTCCTTTCTTCAGCAAGAATTCGCGACAGCACTAGAACCAAAGTAATGCCAGGAATGCTGCTTTCATGTTCAATGATGTCATCAGCTTTCTTGTGGTAGAATCAAAATCTTAGGCATTACCTGATAAATACTGCAGTTCACTGTCCTGAAGCTTATTTGTTGTTAAATTATCAATCTGTACTTTAGGTATCTCAATTCATCTCTATGTGAAAGAAATTAAGAAAATTGAATTTAAGCTGGTGGCTTCCTGGGGAGAGGGAATTCAGATACTGTGTTGCATACTCAAATTGCAATCTCTGAAGATTAGATTTTTTCCTTGGAATGTCAAGTGAGAGATGTTGGGCACTCACTTAGAGCTTATCTGATGCTTTGACATTTTATACATAAAAGTAAAATTCTAATTTTCAAAATCAGAAAAATCAAAATAACCTAATTTTCCCCACATTTTAGAATATCCTCATAAATACGGACCACAGGGAGGTTGCGCAGACCATTCCGTGTTTGAGAGGATGCGGAAGTACCAAATGAGTGGTGCAGAGGAACCAACAACACAGGTACAGCCTATACTATAATAGATCATATTGATAAAATGAAAAATTAAATATTGGTATTGCTCCTCTGCATGTGACCAGTGTGTCTTCAGTCTTTTCATGGGCCATCTCACTAGCTTTCAGAGGTGTCCATACAATTGCAGTGACTTCTCCAGCTTATCAAAAGTACCTGGAAAAATTATTTTCCTGTCTTTAAATTGTTTATATTTCAAGGGTTATTTAAATGTACGTACAAAAGTTTGCATTGCAGAATGCATTTATAGGTACATGTACCGGTTGGTGTATTATGTTCAGACAAATGAAGGCTCATGTGTGCAGTCATTTGGGTTTCAGGTGGTACATGATTAGACTATTGGGAGCGGGGCGGTGGGGTTCAGAATCAGGATCTGGGGAAGTGTTAGCTCAGAGTCTTGGTGGTTTGTTCTTAGAGTATTATGGAGTGGCAGTAACCACAAAGTTGCAAATAAGCTTCCATTACAAATCACACTTTCCTTCTACACCAGGTAAAATCTGCATTTAAAAGCATGCCAGTCTTACGGTCTTCAGTGTGAGACTAATTTTTTCAGTTCTCTTTGTTTTGTTTTTCTCTGGTGACTAGCAATTCAACTTTAATTCAGACTAATGAGCTTCCTGAGATTCTGAGGGACAGGGAAGAACAATTTTTTGGTTACAGGCTGCAGGAGACCCATGAGTCTTCTCACGGCTGCAAGCAGCTTGTTTTTGTTTTGGGTGCCTTTTTTGTACTGTATCTAGCACTATGGAATCTGAGCACCTTCCAGAGGTGAATTAAGCAATGTGAGTAGAACAGATGTAAGATCACAGAGAGAGCCTCAAATGCCTGCAGCAAGCAATGGAGGTTTGAGTGCAAAGGCACTTAAAATTTACTCTGAAAGTTCTTTGATTTTGGTCCTCCTAGGATGCATAGGAGTTCAGTTGTTCCTTGTGAGATTCTATGCACAGGAAGAAGGGGAGAATGGCTCCTTTGTGCTATCCCTCATGCGCTCTTTAGTCTCCTAACTTTTCCCTCATTGCCTACAAATTTTGAATATGCAGAAAGGAGGGCATCTCTTCCTAGTGACCTTAATATCTGCTGCAAAGGGAAACTACGCTCTAGCGTAGGGGTATCAAACTCAATCACCACGAGGGCCGCATGAGGACTGCTACAGGGCCACATGATTACTAGTACGTTAGCCTGAGGGCGGCACCACTAAATCCTTTTCACACAATGCTGTTGCAAATATTGGTAACAATACTGTCATTGCGGGCCACAGCAAACATCTTTAGGGGCCGTGTGTTTGAGACCCTTGCTCTGGTGGATCTTCAGAGAAGCACAGTGGAGGGCTCCCAGTGTTGCAGACCTCAGGAAAAAAAGAATCATTTCAAGGCTTTTATATATATTAGTTCTGATGGAAAACTGGTTATGAAACTGTGGGGGGGGGCGTGTGCATGTGTGCACACACTACCTTTCAAGAAGCTTTTAGAAAGCTAAGAAATTAGATGAGGTGGTACTCCTTAAATAAGACACTGTCTTAAAAAAAAAAAAAAAAAAAAAAAAAAAAAAAAGAGAGAGAGAAAATATAAAACAGCACAGAATAAAGTAAGACCTTAATACCATTGTCTCCCTAAACCTATACATGATCAGGTAATGTTAAAAACCATTATTTTTGGCATCTCATGCTTTCTTATGTTGGATTGTGCCTTGGAAAATGGTTTGTCTCTCATTTTAATAAGTATTAAAATTCACCTAGTTGTTTTAAATTATTCCTTTAATGTATTCCTCCCATATGTTAATCTGTTTTGGGTGCTTTCAGCAAGGAAATTGTATAAATAAAGCTAATTATACCTGAAACATTCTCTCTTTCATACCTTACATATTCCAAAGATGGAAAGGGTATGGAAAATTGCATCCATTTCCTGTCCTTGAAAATAAAACCTAGCTCAGATGCTGTTGAGTTGCATTAATTTTACCTTCAGTAGATTTGCGCAGGTGGTGTTTGCCAAGTGTTTTAGAAGAAAATGTGTTACTGAAAATTGGTAGGAATTGTTAAATCATGAAGATGCTGTTGAAAATTGCACCTATAGTCCATTATACAGCAGTACCTTCAACTTTATTTTAATTATCTTTTGTTACTAAGACAGCTTGGCAAATGGAGTCTTCCACAGTTAGATGTACTCATTTTGGATACTGCAGAATCATCTCTTACATTTTTGGGTTTGCTGTGAGTCATTGTCTCTGGCCAAAAGCTTTCTTTCCAGTGTTAGCAATGGCCCAATCACCACTGTGAATTGTTTTGCCTGTGATGACTATTTTTAGAGTTGTCAGTTAAATTTACCTTCAGCAGTTGAATGACACTGTGCTGAAAATAGCATTGGCCACCAAATCTCTATTTACATTGGAGCTAAAGAAACTGTTAATATTAGTGCGGTTGAATCAGTTCAGTTAGATCCAGTGCTTGGAACAACAAGACTTCTCCCCCAGACTGCCTTGCGTAGAGAAGGCCTGCAAGGGGATAATGAGCTATAAAGCAGTAAATGGTCCTGAGGCAAACGTGTTAGCTACTATCACTCCTCATTCAAGCACATATTGGAGCATTTCATATTCAAGCACATATTGGAGTATTTCAGCTTGTTCAGGCTGATGACTCTTAAGGTAGTTGTGATCTGAAGTGACACCTTCTTGCTGTGGAGAGGAAACATAAAAATCAGTTTTAGAATTTCTATCCGCTTGCACCATTTATCCACCACTGCAGAGAACTACATCGTTTTATATTATGGATTCCCTTGTTTTAAAGACAGAGATACTGTGGTGTGATACGGTACCAAAGCTTTTCTGTTGTCATTGGCCATGTTTCAGATTTCAGGGATAAGCTCACAAAGTTGTGACTACATGTGTTATGGAGTGAATGACATACTTTAGGACTGGGATACATACATAGTCTACTTCAAGATTTAAGAAACTCCTGTATAATAAATAAGATAGGTAGCTCTTCATGTGGTTTCACCTGAATAATACTGCCCACATGTTTGTTTTTAAATGATTTTAATTTAAAAGAATATGTACAAAATTAATGCTTCATTGCTTTTTACTGTATATAGAAACCTTACAAAGAACATAACATCAATAGTCCAGAGCTTTTAAGAAAAAAACGTGCTGCTCAAGCTGAAAAAAATACTTGTCAGCTCTACATTCAAACTGACCATCTGTTTTATAAGCATTATGGAACAAGAGAAGCTGTGATTGCACAGGTATTTGTAAACCTTTAGTCACTCTTTCAGGAGGCTGTTCTGTCCTTTTCGTTTTCTTAACAGGAATAGTCTAGAGAAATTAATGTGTTGTTTATTATGGCGCTTTTCATTTTCAGGTCTGGACATATTTTCTCATCCACTACTGTTATCTTGGCATTATTCAGACAGCTTTCTCATTTTGCCACTACAGAGCTACCAGCTGGCCAATATCCAGAGGTGGTGGGCACTTGGACCTCTCGTTAATGGGGAGTCTGGTTTAGACCCAGTGAAAATCAGACCACAGGCTTATTATTTGTTAGACAAATAGTTCCCTCTGAAAATGTCATGCTTGTATGTCAGTCTGAAAAATGCCATGTTAGCATTTCAAGAAGAAAGGTGCTCATTGTAAGCTCTGAGCACTTTTAGTTAGTGGCAGTGGATATGTCAGCAATGCAGTGGGGAGCATGCCTTCTAGGTGTGTAGACAGATTCATACTAGCTCTGCTTGAAAATAGCATGTTGCCACAGCAGCACAGGTGCTGTCTTAGGCTAGCTGTCCAAGCGCAAACCCAGGGAGTCAGGAGGACTTGAGCTTGAATGACTAGTATGAGCCCCACTGTCTGTGCCGCAATGTTCACACTGCTATTTTAGTGTGCTACTGCGTGGAACAAGCCTAAATTTATGTACCTGTAGGCATGTTACCATCTGTACATAGACGTGCCCTGGAAGGCCCACTCCTATGAGGCAGGTTCAGTAGTTGGTTAGAGAAGCAGTAGGAAAAAAAACTAAAGGTAGACATCCCACACTTACTTCAATGAATTCCTGGTCAGGAAATATTTTTTTGGTTCCTCTTCTGTTTGCTGAAAAATCTAGGTAACAAATGAAAATTTTCTTGTTGAAGTGTTAGCTTCACAGCCTATTTTACATCTGATTTAATATAAATTTAGTTCATGATGGAGTGCAGCTACAATTCATCATGGGTAACATTTTCAGAATTGTCCTTATCCTGTTTTCAGAAATGACCTGGATACTTCAATACCTAATTGAAAGTCAGTGGGGCTTTCAGAGAGCCCATGTCTCTTCTTGAAAATGGGTGTTGGACTTCTGAGGGCTAGCTCCACAAAAGGACTTAAACTTTGCAATGCTTTCAGCTGCTTACTGGAGTCCTCAGCCCCAGTTTAGGCACCCTGGCTCCCTATGCAAAACACAGTGAGAGTGAGGTACCTAGGGAAGAGCCATAAAAAGCCAACAAGCTGAATGGAGAGCAGCCTAAGCTAGCCGGTAGCATGTACTAAGGAGAGGGGTAGGGTTTAGGCCCTATCATTCAAAGGCAATTCAGCATTCTTAGCCAAGAACCGTCATATGGAGTTAAGCGTTGAGCTTTACAATCAATCTTTGGTCAAATGGCTGCTAATTATTTATATAAAATGGAACATCTTCAGCTGGAGAAATTGAGGTAGAGCACTCACCTCGAATGCATGGGAGAGCAGTGTTCAGGAGCTCATTCAAAGTCAGGCACAAGGAATATCTGGAGATGAATCTCTCCCATTCCAGCTGAGTGCCCCAGCCATTGGATTCATATCCACCCTTTACCCAAATTCCTGATCTGGTCACCCCGGTGGGGGTTTTTATGGTGTGGATTAGATGTGCTTTGGACACATCTAGTGGATTGGGCCTCACAGGTGAGCGAGCCAGAGGAATGCCTAATTGAAAACCCCACCAGCATTTAGATGCAAGCTAAGACGTTGCACTGCTTGGTAGCATAAAAACTGAGGCAGCTCTTCACGTGCCCATGGGGAGGAACTTGTGTGCCTAGGGCATTTAGATGACTAGTGTTAGGCACCACCTGAGGTTTTTCTGAGGATCTCACTGCCCCCTCTATATTGGACATAAGCACTTAAAGTGGCAGTTAGGTGCCTAAACCCCTTTGTCAATTAACCCCTTCAGTGACGTAGGTGCTGTTGAACATTTTGTCCTGTATTCTTAAGGCAAATGGTAGTTTTAATATTTGCTTTCTGTTAAAAATAGAACAACATTCTGTGGTAGCTGACGAATTTTGTCAGACTTTTTTAGGGTATCATTCTTTAAAATAATGCAATCCTTTGAGAATATTTTGATGTACTTTACACAGAACTTTGATGTTATAATGAATTGAATGGCTGTCACAAACAAATATACTATAATTATTACCAGTTACTTGCATTGAGTGAGCAAAATTAATTGAATAATAGAGGATGTGGTTACTGTTCAAGCTTTTTGTGGTTTGCATTATGTCATGTACTTTATTTATACACTGATTATTCAGTGAGCATACTTTATTAAAAATGCCTATCAAGTATTAATGAAAATTAATACTGCACGTTAACTTGCATGTGAAGACACCTGCTGTTAATAACAATGAAGTCTTGTTAGATAGTGTAGTATGTAGAAAACATTTGACTGTAAACATTTTAGCTTTTCTCTTTTTGATTAACAGATATCTAGTCACGTTAAAGCAATTGATACAATTTACCAGTCAACAGATTTCTCAGGAATCCGTAACATCAGTTTCATGGTGAAACGTATAAGAGTAAGTAATTCTGTTAGTCATGCCTTTTGAATGTGAAATGTGTGTTTGTAAGAATTATTGCCCTTTTAACTATTGCTAATTGATACTTTCATGTTGAAAGAAAGTCTGTTATAGTTGGCTTCTTACCCAGTTTCTTCAGTGCTGTTCCAATCTATATACTCAGATTGCCATGTCTTTCATTTTGTGATAGTTCAGTTCAGTATTTGATGTAGCAGACTGACCTAAAGTACAAAACTTTGCATAGATTGGTTAAGAGCTGTGATGAGAATGAAAATACAGTAGAAACGCAAGCATTTACTTGTGGACTGTTAATTTTTAAAAAACGCTTAGGTTTTGGTGTTTAAACCAATGGTCTCTCCAGAAGTTCTTCTTCCTAATTCTGTAGTTTGGTGGTTTTCAGCCAGTGTGCTGTGAAGTTTTGTATAAAGGTAATGAAAAATCAACAAAAACAAACATTGTTTCCTTGTAAACAATCTTGTATTATTCCAGCCAAAATTACAACTCATAAAACTTGTAAAAATTAATCAGCAAATGAAAGTGAGGTAGCTGCCTTTCAGTTCTAAAACACAAACATTCTAAACACAGGTGGCCAAAGGGCAAAATTGAAATAACAGGTTTTTGCCCCCAGTGGATTTGAAACATTAATGCATTTGGTCCTTCTTTAGCTTGTTGTATGCACTGTGTTGCAAACCTCTCTAGTAAGACTGTAACCGTAGTAAATGTAAATAAATGTGACATTTATGAGCAGTCAGTTCAGCTGAAAAAAGTGGGGTTGCTGTGGAATTGTTTCTCATTGAAGAGTGTGGTGTTAATGAAAAGTTTGGGAACCACTCATTTAGCTTATCCTTAAATGCCCCTTTCATTTGTAGGAAAAATGTAGGCAGTATATTCATACAAAGGAATATTAACTAGTTATTAAAGGTGACATGCAAATGAGAAAACAGTTGTGCTTATTCCTCCTCTTGCTCCTTTGATGTACAGAAAAGGCCTAAAGTTCTAAGTGTGTATGTTAGGTGGGCAGCTTCTGCCTTTAACATTAGAAATTTAGGTCTTTTAAACAGAATTTATATTGTAGAAAGAGGAGATCAATTCCCTCCAGCATACATGGAATTCTCTGACTGTTCTTATGCCAGAAGTCATATTAAGTGACCATGTTGGTCTTTTCTGGCCTTAACCCTTCAGGCAAATTAATACATTGTCTTGACATCACAAGATACCATCTAAAAAGGGAAGCAGATGAGGGGAAGGGATTTTAGTCTATGTGGGTTAAAATTTAGGTTTTTTATTTTTATAACATCTATGTTATTAACGTATAAGCAGTTTGGGGGAATGAAGGTCTTTGTTGAAGAGTCAGCACACTAGCCTCTTCAATTAAAGTGTGATGTACCTCATGATACTCCAGATCTCTAAAAAGTTCCTCTGGAAAAAAAATAAGGAAGATCAGACCAGACTGGACCATTTGATACTACTTTTAAAATAAGCTTAAAAGTGGGGACAAGGGGACTTTCATTAAAAGGTTGCTTTAATATGTCATCATAAAGCAAAAAATCGAAGTGCAATTTTTTTAAAAAGTTGTTTTTTCAAGTTGTCTTTCAGGCTCCAGCTTTAGATTAACATAAAATTGCCTTGCATAGTAACATGCATTGTGGAGTTCCATTAAAAAAAAAAAAAAAACAGCTTCTGCTTTAGTGCATGTTCGTGCTCAGAAAAAAAACCTTTGAGAGGCTTTGTAATACAGTGATCTGAATGGAATTTTTATGAATAGCCAGTAATACTAAAACCTAGCTCTTAGCTTTTATGTTGCGGATTTAATCTGAATATGCACTTTATAGGACACTCTTACAAATCTTTCTTATTCTTTGATGTATCTAAACATTCTGATCTTTTTGGCTGTGCTAAGGTGTAGCAAGTGCAATCAGCATACATTATAGGATTCAGTAGAATCTTTTTGCTCCAGAAACTTGCATTTAAAGTAAATACACTCATTAGCTAGATAGCCAGATGAAAGCCCAATCTCAGAAGTATAGAATTAAGGTTATACATTTACATTTTTTGTGATCTTGTATATAAAGTTTGCTTTAAGGAAGCATTTGAACAGAGAGATAGGGAATGGTAATTTACCACGTAAATACCATTGTTATCTTATTAAACAATTTCATGTTAGGACTCGGGGTTTTCCAGATACATAATACGTATACATTTTTAGATATAGATGTCATTATTTGACATCATAGGAAGCTGGTAATAGGAAGTCTTTCTTAGCAAGCTTGTATTAGCCAGACAAAAATGAAATGAAATGTCTGATTCTGTATATTACTTTTAGATCAATACAACTGCTGATGAGAGAGATGCTTCCAATCCCTTCAGATTCCCTAACATTGGTGTGGAGAAGTTCCTGGAATTGAATTCGGAACAGAATCATGATGATTATTGCTTGGCCTATGTATTTACTGATCGTGATTTTGATGATGGTGTCCTGGGTCTGGCGTGGGTTGGAGCCCCTTCAGGTAAAATCCATAATTAGAGCACTTTCTTACAGCAGCCAGGTATTTTAAGTGGGAGCAAGGAAGAAAAGTATAATCAGTTGACTTTACTGAAATACTTCCAACATTGTAGGTTTGACTCTTCACAGTTTAATTACATATGAGCTGAAATTATGTAAACAGCAATAAATCTTGTGCCACTAAAGTTCTGAGTCATATAAATTCCCCATTTTCATTGCTTTCCTTTATAACAGCACCTTACTTCTTTGGGCAGATACTCGAATGTGTATGAGTGATCAGTGAGAGGAAGAAGCAGGCAGAAGTAGTTATTCCAATGAACTATAACTAGGGCTGATTATGTTTTACAATTCTAAGCCATAAAATTCACTTCATGCCATAGATATGTACTATAGGATCTCTGGTTTCCAGCTCATATGGATTACAAATGACCTGGAAACCTGAGCAGAATATATGCCCAATGCAGTGATGTCTGCAGAAATTCTGTAACGGTATCTCTGGACTTGCCCTTTCTACATGGTTTTTCTTTAAATTTTACTGAGACTCTCATCCTCAGTTTCATTTTGACAAACGTGTCTTAATTTTCAATTTCTAAATATTTCCTGGTGGCACTTTGTTAGGTAGTTTCATCTGGAGAAACTTTTAACAGAATCATCATGATATCCTGCATTAGAGCTACAAAAATCTGCTGTAGTCTCATGCCTTTTCAAGTCAGACATAAGAGAAAATCTATCTAGGGGCTGACTCTGTCCACTGGACAGATATTTACCACCTGCTAAGGGAAGTCTTTCTGTCAGTGTGGATAGACAGCTAGCTCCCTCTGCTTAAGAGAGAAAGTATTATTAGGGCAAAATAGCTGTTGAATAATATTAAAATATTGGAAGTAAAAAGTCCATGGAGAAAACTAATTGCAATGGTCTTTGAATTGAAGTGATCATACCGTGCTTAACTCTACAGTATCAATGCCAAGTGGGTGATCTAGCATGTTTTACTGATCTCCTCTCCTTTTTGTGACCAGAAAATGTAATTCTTATGCAAGATGATGCTTGATTAGTCCTCCTGTGTACTCAAAGGCTTTTTGTTTAGACTAGTCTGATGCTAAGACTGACTCATCACACTTCTGATGATACGTATCTGCAGTACTGCCTTTTTCATGGTCTTCCTAGATTACACCCCTCTTATTTTCTGTAGCTTTTTTGGTCAATCGAATAATCTGCAGTTGAACTTTAAACTTTCATTGTGCTGTGGATTTTATTTACAAAATTGCATTCTTATAACTTGGTTAGTTTTTCAGTACCACTGTTGTTCTTTTTTTAAAAGTTAAACTTATCATTTTTATTCTCTGAATCATGAAACATATTAAAATGTCAGAAATAAAATAATTAAATGCTTCAAAGGCCACAAGTTAGTAGCTATTTAGCCCTTATTTAGAAACTCAGTGACAAAAATATTTCCTATTTACCAGCAGTTATTTGTTTATCTTCAATCTTCATAAACTAGATAATGTGTGAAATCAAATATGAAAACCAATTTGAACTGTAATTTTACTATGTAATCTGTTCTCATTTTTAAGAAGTAACTAGAACTACTGCCTGAATCAATTTATCTTGAAAAGAAAACTTCTATTTCAGAGTCACATCTGTGATAACTTTAGGTCCTCCTTTCCTCCCCACATCCTTCTTAAAATAGTTTTTGAGACTCTCATTTTTTGTTGCTGAAATATTTACATGATATTTTTCTGTCAGAAACAGATTCTAACTTTAGTCTGAATAAACATAGAATAGAGTTGATCTGTTTTAAATAACTTCTCTTTTCTTTTCAAGGTTTAGGTTTATTGGGAAACTTCTGTAGAAGTAGGTGAATGCTGAGAGAAGGAAGAACAATAGGTGAAGTCACTTACAATTGAGAACAGGGAACTGGATAGCAAATAGAATCAAAATGAAGTTGAAGCAAAAGGGAGTGGATGAAATTTAAAATTTTATTTGCTAGAAATGTATGAATATGAGCTAGTTATGTAAATTAGTTAATCTTGTTCAGTACATAGCACTGAATTCAGCATTGAGGGTGGTTGTTCCTTGTTCTCACTGTTTAGAAACATCATACAAGAATATAGTCATCATATGTTTATTAGGGTGTTAGTATATTACAGATTGAGCATCATTACAACACCTGTAATATGCCATTTCTACTGATTTAATTAAGTTGAGTGAAATCTCAGTTTACACACTTAACAGCTTGGGAATGTCTGTCAAATAATATTTAATTACAAAAAAAAATAGATTTGTTTAGCCATACCAATATAGTTTGAGAAATTAATCTTCCAGTGAAATCTACCAGTAGTCAGGAGTTGCTACCAGATGAGAGATTAATTTTTCATTTCCCTCAGAGTGACCATTTCCATTAGAAGGCCCTTACTCAGAGATCATCGGGTAATAAATACTTAATGGCGTGTGATATTTGATCATGAATTCCATCCCAGTACACTTCAAGGATTGGACTGGTCACCATAGATGTCCTTCACAATAATTTCTCTAACACTTATCCCCATTTTATCCATATATATCTATAGACATATCTTTTAACTTTGTCGATAGGTAGGACAGACATATGAATTGCCATAGCAATCGGATCAGAGATTCATCTAGTTCACTGTCCTCATTCTGTCAGTGGCCTTCACCAGATGCTTCAGAGGAAGAGCAGTGTTGATGATGGTTCTGGGGAAGAGTCACAGGAACTTCACTCTGTGGGTCTAATGGCCCTAATACTCTGTGTAAATGGCGCAGAGGGTCTGTGACCATTCTTGTGGTTCATCAGCCAGGGAAGCATGGCATCAGGGTGGAGCTGGGAAGATGGAATGTAGATTTTGCAGACACCATTCACAAAATCTTTACCTTCTTAACTGGTGAATTTTACCCTTACTGCATGTGAATTGGTTAGCTGGTCAGTATTCAGGTTTTATCCCACAGCTATATATGATTTCTTAATCAAGGGGGGGGGGGGGGCTGGATGACAACAGGTATTGGATATGTAACCAAAAGATGTTTTGTTAGGCTAAGAAGGATTTTAAGAATCCATAGGGTTGGAAGGCACCTCATGAGGTTATCTAGTCCAACCCCCAGCCAAAAAAGGACCACTCCCACTAAATTATCTCAGCCAGGGTTCTGTCCAGCTGGGCCTTAAACATCTTCAAAGACGGAGATTCCACCACTTCCCTAGGTAGCTCATTCCAATGCTTCACCACTCGCCTAGTAAGAAAGTTTTTCCTAATATCACCCAGCCTCAACCTCCCCAGCTGCAACTGTCTTAGTATGAATGAAAGATAGGTTGTCCTTTAAGACCTGCTTTATTGAAATGCAGGGGTCAACATGGAATATATAATAAGGTTCTACTTTGAACTTTTGCTCACTTATAGGTGCTAAAGTATGAATTTTTATCACTTTTCCCTGTGAAACTGTTCCTGGATGTACTTATTTGGTGTGATGCATTTTGGTGACCTGCAGTTGACTTTTGCAAGACAAAACCTGTTTAGAAAGCATGTTCTGAATTCTGAAAATAAATCAACAGTAAAATAACTGAATTTAGTGGTGATGATTTCAAACACTGGATGCGACTTCCTTGATTTGTTGACCTTTCAACGCATACAAGACTAACCACCTTTCGGTTTTAAATTGTACTGTGAAGAAATGAGTCACTTCTGCTCACTAGGATGTGTAGCTAATCTTAGGTCTTCTGCAAACACTTTTTGGGAGGAAAAAATGGAAAATACTACTTAAAAGGGGATTTGAAGCATGTGCAACTGATTATTATGAATGTTATCCTCTTTCCCTCATGCTGGAAAGCATTTTCTGTATTCAGGAATAGCATATTATTTACTTGAAAAGGAGAACCAAATAGGATTGAGATTTAAAAACAAAACTTTCATGTTGCTCATTGCACATTTTCAGTATTTTAATACTGTTGCATTAAGCTTTCAACTAATACAGAACAAGAAGTACAACTCACCTTTTTTCTTAATTAAATGTTTTAATTTTGAGCTGTTTAACTCCTGTTCTAAATGCAGGTAGTTCTGGTGGAATATGTGAAAAGAGCAAACTCTATTCTGATGGTAAAAAGAAGTCCTTAAACACTGGAATCATCACTGTTCAGAACTATGGCTCTCATGTCCCTCCAAAGGTTTCTCATATCACTTTTGCTCATGAGGTTGGACATAATTTTGGTTCTCCTGTAAGTATTAACTCTCTTGTTCCATTACAAATTTTCAGTGCTTTGGCACGCATAGTTTGTTTATGATGAGAACATTTTGTAATTTAAATCCTCTAGTATTGTGTGTTTATCAATAACAAAATTTTTATGGATGCAAAAGAAAAACACAAGGATTTGGTTTATAAAGCAATATGTTTAAAGCCCTTTCTGAATGTTGTGCGAAAGGAAGAACTTGGTGCCACAGGACATTTGTGAATATTCTTTATATGTAAGCAGCCAAATGACAACTACTACTGACTTAGCATTCCTTAGGCATCACTTATTCATGACTACTCTCTGTAAAACGTGGGTTACTCTCTCCTGAAGTCTTCCCACTTTTTTTGAAGGGCAAATATTACTCATGTCTCTTCAAAAGCATGCCTCTATTACAATGATGAGTGGAATAATGGTTCTTATTTTAGGCAGAGTGAGGACAAGTGTCTCAGCTTGTGGAGCAAAGGCTTTGATTGTCTTCTCGCTTAGCCTTGGGGATAAACTGGCTTTCATTTGTAATCCCTTGCATTTTTATACATTTAAGATTTTTAATTGAGATGCTTACACCTGTAATAGGGTTTTGGTAAGCAATTGTGTTTTCACTTGGTAATGTCAAACCTTTTCTCTGTGACCAGCTGAAAAATTGAAGGTTTTATTTGTTTCTATCTTTGTAGATGGTTGTGAAAAGTGGAAAATATTTCCACATTTAGATGTCACTTCCAAAGTTTTAAGTTTAGAGAATAAGAAACTTAGCCATTTTCACTGTATTGGCAGGATCAAGAATTCAGAATGTGAGTCGTCTGTGTTGATTACAGCAGTATGAAATTAATGATAGAGAAACTTTTTGCATCAGCTGGAACATCATTTTGAATTTGCCTATGAAACCCATGTTTGATGTAGGGGTTGTCAGCATATATGTTTGCCAGGAAATTTTGCTATGCTCTGGGTTAGGTCATATTCTGGGAAAATCAGTTGTATTAAAAGTGGTTTTACAATACTGATATTAAACAGTTTCTTACTCTTGCTGAGAATTTTTTTAAAAGCTTGTCATTAATTTATCATAATGTTTGAAACTTCTGCATTATACAGTATTCCATGTATCTTATCCACTGGTGTTATAAATGATCAATTTTCAATAGTGTGGATAGAAATTGAGTTCCCCCACAAATCATACCTTATGTAAGACCACATTTTCTCTACTGTGTGAGTGTGGACTATCTAAAATGTTTGAGCTGGTCTTCCTGTTACTGTCCATCCAGTGCACTTGGTGGTAATCAGAAATCTCACAATCTTCTGTTTTTGGGAGGTACCAGCAACAGTGAGAAGGTACCCAGACCCAGAGGTCAGTATAACTGAAACAGTCTTTAAAAAAAAAAAAAAAAAAAAAGCTAGCGTGTGACATTGCTGAGATTCTTTACACCAGGCAGTATGGCTAAGCATGAACATATCAAGCCATATGTGCTTAAGTTGACTTTATTTAAGCATTTGAGTTGGACAGTTTGGTTCTCTAGTGTAAATGTGATGGGGTGCTCTCAGAGAAGTTAACTTTTGTCAGTGTTCAAGTACCTTTGGGATAAAATACAAAAATAGTAAAATTGAGGAGCACGTATATTGTGTTGGTGTAAACTTCACACACTGAGAGGCTAATTTCCAAAGGGATAGCTATGTTAGTCTAGTCCAGTGTGCGCAAAAAAAAAAACAAAAAAAAAAAAACCACCACCAAACCACACAACACCAAGGAGTCATGTGTCACTTGAAGACTAACAGATTTATTTTTCACATGACCTTTCGTGGGAGAAATTCCCACTTCATCAGATGCTTTGAAGATGGGTGAACTTACAGAATGGAATGAAACTAAATGCAAGGGGGTGTAAAACGTAGGATCAGGTCATCCAATAACAGCAAATCAGAGCAGTTTTTAGGTTCAACCCCTGGGAAGCCTGAAGTCAAATTACCTTTTGTAATGGGAAAAGAACCCATAGTCTCAATACAATCCTGCTTTCACAGAATTTAATTTGCATATTAATTTCAGTTCAGCTGTTTCTCTTTGAAGTCTTGATGTCCCAGTCGTATCTCTGATGTCGGTCATTAACAAATCATTTATCAAGTGATTGGAAAGATGGAAGTGCTCAGCAACTGGTTTTTTGTTTTGTGCTTTCTGATGTCAGCTCTATGTTCATTTATTTTTTTTTGCGCAGGGATCGTCCTGTTTGTCCAGTGTATAAGGTGTTGGGGCATTTCTGGCACGTGAGGGCATAGATCACATTAGTAGATGAGCAGGTAAATGAGCCTTTGATGGAGTAACAGGCTTGATTAGGACCGTTGATGGTATCTATTCTGCAGCTGTGTGGGCAGACTTGGCAGTGTGGTTTGTTGCAAGACTGTGTTCCTGCTTCAGTGTTTTTGTTGTTAATCTGTAGTCGCTGGTGAGTGTCTCTTTAAGATTGGGTGGCTGTCTGTAGGCAAAGAGAAGTCTGTCTCCTAAGGCTTGAGAGAGAGAGGGATCGTCTTTTAGAACAGGCTGTAGGTCCTTAATGATCTGTTGCAGAGGTCTGACTTGAGGGTTGTATGTGGTGACTAGTGGTGTTCTGTTGTTTTTTCTTTCTTGGGCCTTTCCTGTAGTAGATGACTTCAAGGAACCTGTCTAGCTCTGTCAGTGTGTTTTTCTTACTTCCCCAGGTGGGTACTGTAGTTTCAAGAATGCTTGATAGAGATCCTCAAGATGTCTGTCTCTGTCTGAGGGATCAGAGAAAATGCGGTTATATCTTAGGGCTTGGCTGTAGACAGTGGATCGTGTGGTGTGTTTAGGATGGAAGCTCGAAGGATGTAGGTAACTATACCGATCAGTAGGTTTTCGGTAGAGGGTGGTGGTGATGTGTGTCTCCCTGATTTGTACTGTAATGTCAAGAAAGTGGATCTCAGCCACCATTAACATTTAATCTGGAGATGTACTGATGTTTCATTTTCCTCCTACAGTTTCTGATAGTCTTCACTTTTTGAAATCGACAAGTAATAGTTATTTGGCTCAGTGCTTCAGAGAGGGTTTTGCTACAGTCTGGGTTTCCTAACAACCGTGGTGTGTGTCTGTTCAGACACTATTATTTCTTCTTCTGCATAACTTCTTCATCCTTGAACTGTCTGAGCCCGTCTAGACTACTCCAGGTCTGATAAGAAACTACTTTACCTATACCAGAGGCAGCACTCAGTAGCTTGGGATTTGCCTGTGGATGTGAGAATAGAGTAGCCTAGTAGTAATAAATTTAATTTTTTGACAGGTGGTAGAGGTTCGTTGGTTACAGAATTGTATTGACCTTAATACCGCTAAGTATAAGCTGCTCTTGGACTTCTCTACTCCAGTGACACGTAGATAGAGAAGAAGGCAGAGAATAAGGATAAAAAAAAAAGATGTATTAGCTATTAATGGATAAAACCTTGGGAAGAAAAATAATTCATTCAGAATGTTGAACAATTTCCTTTCATGGTATCATTTTCCACTGACGCTTTCAGTTCCAGGTACCATTGTTTTGTTGTTTTCTGCTTTGGTACATAATAGAAAAATATAGCATTTATTTGACTCAAATCCTATATAGAAAGTCTGGGCGGCGGGGGGTACATGCTCTTTTAAAAAGAGAACAATGTTTTATGAACTCTAGTTTCTCACACTGTCTTCACATATAGATCTGTCGTTTACATAAGTAGAAAGATAACTTGAAGAAATGGATCCATTTGAAATATTTACAATGTTCTGTTTTGCAGCACGATTCTGGAACAGAATGCACTCCAGGTGAATCCAAGAACTTGGGGCAGAAAGAAAATGGTAATTATATCATGTATGCAAGAGCTACATCTGGGGACAAACTTAACAACAACAAGTTCTCCAGCTGCAGCGTTCGAAATATCAGTCAAGTTCTTGAGAAAAAAAGAAATAATTGTTTTGTTGGTATGTATTTATTTATCCTCACACAGTGAAGGGTTAACTTTATTATGTATTATAATAGTTAGGAGCCCCTGTCATAGACCAGGATCCTGTGTAGCTTCATGATGTACAAATGTAACAAACAGTCCCTACCCTGAAGAATCTACAGTCTTGAGTATAAGATAAGAGACAACTGATGAGATGTGGATAGACTGAGTACGAGTAACCATGAAAAAATACTGGTCGGCATGGTAGACTGTAGACTAATTTCTCATAGTAGCATATACCCTTTACTGAAAACTTGGTGATTCAGCTGCTTGTCCATACAAGCTGCAAACAAATAATGTAAAGAGGGGTGTACACATTCTCTCTATTTTAAGGTCTTCATCCTGCATGGTCTGAGAATTGTCACTGCAGAGCCTTGCTCAATGATGTTGGGTCTGGACCTTTTGTAAAGTGGTGAGAGGATGCACAAAAGCTTTTGCAAGAAAAAACTTTGAAGCTGCTGGTATGAGAAGAACCTCATCTCTAGCCCTCTTCAGTTCTTTCTCACCACAGCAGCTCTTTTGATCTTCAGAGTCTTTTAGAAAGAGCAGAAATGTTGAAGAAAAGAGGGTGCTAACTTGGAGATGTAAGGAAAAGTTCTCTGATCTGATCTCAATATCATTTTTCTGGAAGTTCTGAATATAGAATGAGACCCAGTAGTAGAAATAAACAAGCTGGCTGCTGAAGAGTAATACTCAAGTTTCGCTATAAAATCCTAACTTGCAGCATACCTACACTTCCTTACTAGCCCCATCTTGAGCAGACATATGACAATTAACTTCAAGTTACTAAGTATGTTTTATATTCTGTAATCTTATAAATATGCACTGACATTTTTCAGAGTCCGGACAGCCCATCTGTGGTAATGGAATGGTAGAAGAAGGAGAACAGTGTGACTGTGGATACAGCGACCAGTGTAAAGATGAATGCTGTTATGATGCAAATCAACCAGAAAATCAGAAATGCAGATTAAAACCAGGCAAATCTTGCAGGTATTGTATATTTCAGTTCTAATTATGCTTTTTTAATTCTTCAGATTTAAGACTAAGATAGTAACCTTAATTTTTAAAATACCTTCTAAGAGGTATATAGGTCTGTTTTTAAGGTCTAATCTAGTTTACATGGTTAGAATGTCTCAAATTTTACTAACAGTTAATGGACATTTCACTCTCTCTTATTCAGTGCTAAATGTAAATTTTTCATAGTCAGCAACTATGTTCCCTCTAAGTTGTGCACGTGTGCGCGCGCACACAGGTTGTGAAACCTGTGCACACAAAATAAAGCATCCACAAAAAAAATTCAACAGTACTAATATTTTTGTGCTACTTTAAGAAGGTGGTGGTTTCAAGTAGCATGTTTCAAATAAGGTTTTGTAATTTATAAAATCATTTCCATCACCATATCAAAATAAAATTTAGATTTTTTTGCATCATACATACTTGCTTCGTTGCGCTCAGAAGTTTGACGACACTCACTGGAGTGCACACAAATTTGGACACTTTCTGAAAATTTGCACAGAAGAAATTTTTGGTGCATACAGACTATGAAAAATTAGAGGGAACATTGGTCAGCAACTATGTGACTATGTATTCTTAGTGTTTTGGAAAAATCTATCATTAAACTCTTTCTGATTATGTTAAGTACACCTTAGAATCCAGTGTAGGCAGGGACAAATTGTGTTAATGTTAATGTTTGATTGTAGTTCTCCCTTGATTTCAACCCAACCAGCTAACACCCACAAGCATTACTGCCCTTGTCTCACCTGAAGGGAAAATCATATTTCACAGAAGTTTTATAACATGCAAGGTAACAAATTCGTTTGTAGAGATGGTCTTAAAGGAAACTCAAATTTATAAACCCCTGTACTTGCCAGGATAGCTCAGGCAAGCTATATAGCAGAAACACCGAGTATCTCTATTCAGTTTCTCTTGTGCTTATGGAAGGGGTCAGATTAAGTGCTCTTAAGACTGAAGGCCTCTCTAATCAGAGGGAAGGTACAAATGTGTGGTTACAGGACTTTCCCATGCAGTTTTAATATGGATTAAATCAGATATGGTTAGGACTAATTCTGTTGACAACTTTAGTCTTACAATTAATTCAGTTCCTTTCTTCTTTACTAAAACTGCTGTGAAGTGTTTAGTTTTTGCAAATATGGTTAAGAATTTTATGCTATGAACCTATGTACACTACCACCTGCACTGAGACCCACTTTGCGTAGGTGACTGTATTGTCATCAGATGATTTCAGTAGGTCGGATTCCTCTTCATCATACATCTGACAAAGTGGGTTGCAGGCCATGAAAGCATACGCCTGAAGAAATTTGTTAGTCTGTAAGGTGCCACAGGACTCTCACTGTATACAGACTAACCCAGCTACCCTTCTGGAACTCAGATTTCTCTGGTGATAGGCTATAAACTGTATTCATCCCTTGTGATTCTCTGTCTCATTTACTCTTAACGTTAGATGATGTAAAAATGAAGGGGAGGGGAACTTGGCTGGATTCCTGCTCTTTCTTCTCTGACTTACTGTTGGAGAGAATAAAAAATGTTAGCTGATCAAAATCTTGACAAATCTAACAGCTATAAAAGCCTGTGTAAGGGCTTTTCTATAGGAACGTTTAGTCCAGTGTTTCCCATCCTTTTTTGGCTCGAGGGCCACAGGTACCATTTTTATAACTCTGAAGGGCCACTAGTCTCTGCCATCAGGACCCACCACCCACTGCAGCCAGACAAAAGGAGTACAGTGAGGTAGCTGCCTCCATGCTGATCTCCTGTCTCCCTGGCTGCAGCAGAGAAACCACATGCATCTTGTAGCTCTGTGTCCCCCACTGGGATCCCTAGGCAGTGGCTCCTTCTGCAGCCAGGGGACAGAAGATCAGTGCTTCCCTTCCTCTGGCTCCAGCAGGGACCACAGTGCCTATGGAACTAGACTGAGCACTTTGCCATGCTATCTGCTACAGATGAGGAAGGGAGCACTAATCTCAGATCCTCTTGGTGCAGCAAGAAGCCTTCACTGGTCTTGTAGCCCTGCAGAAATGCTCTCCCTCTGGGTCCATAAGGCAGCAGCTACCTTCTGCAGCCAACAAGAGGGGAGCCCAGGGCCACTTTGAAAGCCCCTTGGGCCCTCAGATTGGGAACCACTGACTTAGGCTATGTCTACACTATCACTTCTTTTGGTATAACGTACCTTGCTCAAGGATATGAAGAAAATGTACTGTCCTGAACAACATAAACTACAATGACTGTCACTCTGGTGTAGACAGCACTGTGTCTGCAGACAGCTTCACATGGCTACTGCAGTTCATTGGAAGCAGTTTGTCAATGGAAGAGCTCTTTCCCATTGACATAGTAGTTACATGAGAGATCTTACAGCAGTGCAGCTGCACTGGTAGAGTAGTGTTGCTGTGAGCTCACTAGCGTGGACATGGCCTTCATGTGCAGCAAACTAAAGTGTAAATCTATCCTGCCCTGTCCTGCTTGCACTGACTTTTCATATGGACCCTGCTGTCAGACAGTAAAAGTTCCCCAGTGTGCTTTTATCTTCCCTGTTTAAAAACAGGGTCCACACTACACTTACTCTACAGGGTAGATTTATGCCCCTGTTTGCCATGAAATAAATGTGCCTGTAAATAAGGCCTAATTTGAACAGCATAAGCTTTTCTTGGCTCGCAGCTGTACAAGGCTGCTTTGTTTTCTAGCCCCATTGCATACGATATCCTTTATCATCCTCACTGTTGCCAGAGTCTGTGAATATATTAAACTTCAATGGCTTGCGAAACAGCATTGTTAAAGTAGCATTGATAAAAATCAGGAACTGGCAATGGAAGACGATTCCACTGGTGAATCCTATGTGAAAGCAAAAAGAGCGGTAGTATCATTCTGTTCATCAGTACAACTTGAATGCCGAAGAGACAAGTGCTGCACAAAACTTTCTCTTCTGTAAATGTGCACAAATTAGAGCACAGTCAAGAATACTATAATGTAATGATATGTGCTGTTAGTGAGACCAAGCAAACCCTGTGCACAGCAGTGGACTTCCTTGGACCACTATTTACGATTAATTACAAATGGTAAGATACATTGAAATGCGTGTATTTATAAGAGAACTTTCAGGTGGAGGCTGGTATAGCCAAAAAGGCATTGTTGCATTGTTAAAATTCACAGCAGGTAGTTAGAAGCCTTGTAGTGCATGACTATTATTATCACATTTATTCTAAACTTGGCGCTTTCACCGAGTACCATATGTGCTATGTTTCATAGAAGCAAGGTGACCTAAGGATAACATTTGATATCAAATTAATTTTTTCGGGGGGGGGGGTTACATAAAAAATTGCATCTTTAAGGTACCTTGCATATAGGCAGTGCAACACATATAGCATGGTATTAAAGTGACCAAGAACTTTTAAGAAGCATTGTAGATGCTTCTAGTAAATATTTAAATTTTGCTTTAAAAATATTTTAGTTATTTATTTATTTAAGGCCCAGTCTACTGGGTATAAAACTAATATGAATAAAAATATTGTTTTTGCATATTTAAAATTTCAGAGAATATTTTATTTGTGGGATGTGACTGTTCCCCCTGGCGAGAGAGAACCTGTAGGGCTGTGTTATGCAAACAAGTGTGTCCCAACCTGCAAAAGGTTGAGAACCACTGCCATAGGCAGAGGTTAAAGTATAATTTGGGGGGCCCACCAGAACCCTCCTAAATTTCCAGGCCCCCCTCACACAGGTCCAGGCCCCAGCTACTGTCCCCAATACCCACCAAGCCCCAGCCCCAGTATCTATTCCCAGCACCCAATACCCAATCCCAGCATCCACCCCTAACCCCCAATATCCACTCCCCAGCCCCCAAAATCCACCCCCAACACAAGCTGGGCCACCCCAGCATTTGCTGGCAGCTGCACACTGGGCTGAGAGACAATCCCTCCTGCACAGGGGAGGTAGGCATACACCCCATACTCTCCCCTGCCTACTAGAACATGGCAGAATGGCATTCTGGGGCCTGCTATTTTGGGGGGCTCAGTGTTCAGGGGCCCCTAAAAATAGAAAATAGAACCAGAATGCTGCGTTCTGGGCCCCACTATTTTTAAATGGTGGGCCCTGGAATATAGTGTTCTGGCTTCATTTTCTATTTTTAGGGGCCCTGGAATGCTGAGCCCCTAAAAATAGTGGCCCTGGAACAGCGTTTTGCCGCCTTCCCATGTACTTTAAACCCTGGCCTTAGGGGATTACTAACTTGTATAGATTTGCTAATCTTTCTTTACTTCATTGATCTTTTATTTAGCTGTTGCCTTTAACTGGAAAAAAAAAAAAGTCATTCTTCCTTCAGCCCCATATCCAGAGACCATCATGGACAGGGCATTTCTGGCTTACTAGATTCTAGAGTCGTCTCAGTTGTGAGGAATCTGTCTCAGTATCTGACAGACAGTTTCAGTGCCTCTGCTGCCTAAGAGAGAAACACATCTCACATAAGTGTAGCTTGTGCCAGCAACTGAAGTCCAGATACGGAAAGGATAGAGAACTAAGGCTTAAACTCCTGCTCCATGGAAACAGCCTTTCAGCTCTTCAGGACATTGAAGAGTAAGAAACCTCACCACAGCACTCTGCTTTTAAGGGAGGTGAGCCCAAGGAGACATCAGTGAACCATGGGTGTAAGACCTCAAAGAAAAAGGCTGAGTCCCTACAGTGAACTCTAATTGAGCTGAAAAACCTCACTATCATTGGTGCCAATGGCACTGAAGCGGTCTAAATCCAGTATCATGGCTTTTACTGTAATTACCCCAACTGAATCTTAACTGTTCCTGGTGGACCACTGCCTCCAGCCTTCTCAGAGGCCCTTGGGGACCACTCTCCAATGGCCTCTATGGCTTCTGCTCAGGCCTCCCCTAGGACCACTGCTGAGGTCAGCCACTGCATCTAGTGATGTCAGAGGTCATGGAAAGTCAGAGCATCTGTGACCTCTAACAGGCTTGTAGCCTTACTTCTGATCTTTTAACATGGCTCACACTAAAATTACAACATTTTAAAAACCACTATTGGTGCTAATAAGGCATACATCAAACCAGTGGTTCTCAACCTTTTGCAGGTTGCAACATGCTTGACAGTGTGCATGACCGTGCAGGACACACCGATCTACCCTCCCACCTGGCTCTCTGCAACATGCTCACTGCTGTGTGGAAACACAATAATGTCTCCTAACCCAGTGGTTCAGAACTGCTGCACCAAAAAACTGTTCAGTCAGTTGGCTTCTATGTGGTGTCTGTTGCTCAACTTAGTATAGTGTTAAACATGAAGTCTCTACACTTGTGAATCTTGTTTTATTTGTCTGTTGAGCACCATGCGCTCAGGTTGCACTGTATAAATAACATAGTGAGGCTCCTGCTTGCTCCTGTATTTAGAAATATTCTAGCAGCTGTCAATATACTTTACATTTCACTCAGTATTGGTTTCAAATTACAAATCTATAGATTATTTTTATTATTAATATAGTGATATTTAAAGGAGGGGGAACTAAATCCAGCCAGAATTGTGGTGAAGGGGGTCCTGAACCCAGGCAAGCACAGCTTATAACTGAACTATCCAAGAAAAGTCCATTAAACATTACCAGAAAGAAAAATCTGTACACATGATGTAGAGAGAGACAGTAATTAGGAGAGAACTCGTTGCTAGGGAATACAGTTCCTTACTTTGACTTCAATGCTGTATTCACTTCTACTGGGTTACCGTAGATGGGAATACTCAGTCAAGTCTGTGGTGGGGTTTTGCTCTCCCAGCAACAGCTTCAGCTGAGGAAAAAACAAGATCTTTCCCTACTACTGCAGCTGTTAAATCCTGAGTAGGAAGTTGAGTCCTGTGTGTGCTGCAAGGAAAAGTCTTAACTGCCTTTTGCGGGAGCAAGGCAGTCAGGTGCTTTTGGTCTGCTTTGGGTCATATGACCTCTTTGAAAATACATTCTCTTTCCAGCAGAGGTGAGTAAACTGTGTGAGAACCATGCCTTCTGATGCAAATTCTGTGATCCAGATAATGTATGGTAAACTGGTTAGGAAGGGAACAGATCGATGGCAGTTTCAGTATTAAACAGTTGTATTACAGGACTTCCTCTTCTCCAGAAAGCCAACCGGCACCAGACAAATAGGTATAGAGGTGAACTTTGGAGGATAGACTCTTCATCAATTAATATTTATAGTGAAAACAGTATTGTAACATCTGACACTAGTAATAGCAATTGCTAATTAAATAATTCTTCATACTTCCAAATTCAGAACTTGTAAAGTCACCTTTAATTTACATTTATATAGAAGTGTTCAGATGTAAACATGCATGCAAAAGTAATTTTTTCTAGTGCAAGTAAAAAATGGTATTGGTTTTTCATATCTTAATTGATAAAATTAAGACCAAATAGACTACTAGATGCAGAATACTACATTTGTTATCCCCAACAAAAATATATTTTTCAGTTTACATTTTCTTGCCACAAATTAGAAATAACAAAACTGATATTTTTGCATAGAGTTGTCATTTTAAATTGTTTTTCAGTTAAATAGGTGTATTTCTCAGCAAGTTCTGCTGTATTCCACCTCCTTTAATCAGTAAGTGTTGAATTTAGAAGATTTGAACAATACTGCTATTCAAGGTATATAAACTCTGGGGGCGGGGACCGTGCATTTTTCTTAATACATATTTTCTGTTTTCCTTCTAGCCCCAGTCAAGGCCCCTGCTGTACTGCACAATGCACCTTCAAATTAAGGACAGATAAGTGTCGAAATGATTCTGACTGTGCAAGAGAAGGAATGTGTAATGGGTTCAGTGCTCTCTGTCCAGCATCTGATCCCAAGCCAAACTTCACAGACTGCAACAGAAACACACAAGTTTGCATTAATGGGGTAAGATTAATCTTCAAAACTACTGTACTAACAATATCTCAATACACTTTTGTGAAGCAGTGTGACTTCACTTATGAAGGATATCGTAGGAGTATTGCCTTATTCTTTTGGAAAACCTAGTGCAATCTTAGAAGTTACTACCTTCTTCTGAAACAGGTCATATCTTAAATATTGCTTTTGGTAGTATGCTCCTGCAGTGCTTGTATTACTGGGTTGCTGAGCTGGCCCCTTGTGTTGAGCTACCCCATTTTTCTCCTATTGCATGGGGCTAGCAGAGGGGAGTGTTACTCCCTTATTTCTCCCAACAGTTCCTTGTTCACTGTCCTGCCTGCAGGACTGTCCTTGGGGAGGACGAGAGGGGCAATCGCACTGGGCCCCACAGTTCCACCCGCTGTTCCCCCATGGCCATGCTGCCTCTCCACCCTGCTGCATTTGGCTTTGTGCTGCGGGGGCAGAAAAGCCTTAAAGGGGGGTTTAAATCTTTTACAGACTGTTACTCTTACTAACAAACCTTTTTTCTGTTTAAAAATACACAGGGCAATTAAATGACAAGCAAGTATTTTTAGTTGGTATCCTGTGTGCAAGTATGACAGGGTTATAAGAGGGTAAGAAGTGGTTAAAATGTACAGGTATGACATTCTCTGGGAGTAGGATCAGTGACTGGGCATACGGCAAGTGGTGGTAGCACCTGCCCATTACAGCGGAAAGACAGACTGCAAGTAATGTGTTCTGGGCATCACTCAGAGAACCCAAAGCTAGGGTAGTGAGAGCATTTACCGTAACTGTATTTCCTGGCTTTCAGCAAAATTCACACTTCTGAATTTAGCATTTTTGGCTTTTTATTTCCATTATGTCAGAGGCTACATGCTCACTTGCTTGTTTCCTGCTACTGATTTTTTTTCTTTAAAGAAAGAAATAATGAAGTGTCATATCTTTCACACTCGAGTTGTTTATTTTCATCGATTGGGTATTCCAGTTCTGTGGTCTTGATTTAGAATGTTTTTATACATATTGCAGTACTATGTATTTGTTTCAACTGCTGTTTCGTATGCCTCCCCCATTCCCTCAGAGTGAGGCAGAATGCGAGATTCTGTGCCTCAACCATCTGGTTGTAAATTCTCATCAAAATTAACCTTATCAAATTAAATATTTAGTTTTTCTGGGGGAGAAGATACTCTTGTGCTTAAAAGGATTTTTTTGGTTAGCTACTCTACTTGCTTTTTGGCTGTTAAAATTTATATTTTGTTTTACCTGCTACAATGCATGCTTGAGTGCAAAGATGATTTTGAATTCTTCTTTTTGTCTCAAATAGCAATGTGCTGGTTCTATCTGTGAGAAGTATAACCTGGAGGAATGTACATGTGCTAGTTCAGATGGAAAGGGTGATAAGGAATTGTGCCATGTCTGCTGCATGAAAAAAAGTAAGATTTGCCCACCTTCTAAACACTAATACAGTTGCAAATCTCTTAGGGTTTTTACTAGACTTCATTTTGTTTAATTTCACCTTTTGCAATTTTAAAATATTCACTAAGATTTGAGTGAGTTAAAAATTCCATTGAAATTTCTTCACTGTAAAAAAAAGTATTTGATTTGTACTATCTGAAAACGTGTTTTTGTAAATGCATAGAGGGTACATCAGTGTTTAGTACCTATGTACTATTATGGACAAGGTGCTTCTCACACAGAGATGATCAACGAATCTTAATAGTAAAATGTCCATGTCACAGGTCACTAATACATCACAAATATTTTTGGTTTTCAGGTTGTTAGCATCTTCATAAAAAAAAAAACCAAATTACCACTTCTTGATCCTTTTTTAAAAATAGAACAAAAGTACATTTTTATAGTGGGTTGGATATCTTCTTACATATCCATGCATATACAAGGTCTGTGTTATAAATTTATCATGAAATAAAATCCAGTCTTCAATATGTTCACTTTTTTCCAGTGGATCCAGCAAGTTGTGCAAGTACAGGGTCTAGTCAATGGAAGGAGTTTTTCAGTCATAAAACCATTACTCTGCAACCTGGATCGCCCTGCAATGATTTTAAAGGCTACTGTGATGTCTTCATGAGGTGTCGGTTAGTAGATGCTGATGGTCCTCTAGCCAGACTAAAGAAAGCAATTTTTAATCCAGAGTTGTATGAAAATATTGCAGAATGGATTGTGGTAAGTATCTTAATGGTTTGGAATCTTTCATGCATATGTTACCTGTAAAATGGATCGAATAAAATTCAGCGTTTGTGACCTAATGATAAAGATGGCTGGAAATGCGCAGTATTTCCTTACTGTGTGTCTGCGCTACAGTAAAACACCCACAGCTGGCCTTTCTCAGCTGATTTGAGCTCACGGGGCTCAGGCTCGTGGGGTGTAAAATTACAGTGTAGACACTCGGGCATAGCCTGGATTGCCAAGAGTCCCAGAGCCTGGACTCCTACCCAACCCCTGATGTCTGTACTGGAATTTTATAGGACCACATAATGAGCCCCATGAGGCCAAATCAGCTGACCCAGCCCAGCTACAATCATAAGTTTCACTGCAGTGTTGATAAACCCTTAAAGTGCATTCTCAATCCTACTCTTTGGTCTTCTTCGTCTGCTCCTAGGCCAACTAGCAAGCTTAGCAGGTAAAGTTCAATATCCATTGGAGACAATTGAAGCAAATGGCCTATGGTATGTATAGTATGATATTGCATCTAACCAAAGTAATGTCTCTTCCCTTTAGAGAATGATCACCTTAATTTTTTTAAAAATCTATTTGGAATTTCTTGCAGTTTTAAAAACTTCTGCTCTTTGTGGATGCTCAGTTCCCCAGAAAATCAGGGCATATGCAAAGAGCTCCTACCCTTTGGTCCTTTTTCCGGTAAAGTATCCAGCAGATAACGTTGAAAGGAAACATTGGTGGCTTTCCATGTAGGACTTGTCTTCAGCTTTCTGGTACATCTCTGCCTGTACATTTTATATATCTATTGTGCAGTGAAAAATATAGTACATCTTAACCAGTAGATTTGTCATTACTATCCATTCACTTCAGAAATATCTTTTTCAGAACTTTTTAAAGTGAACTACTTGTATTCCTAACTGTGCTGTCAACATAGTTTTAAAATGCCTGTTTAGCAATGTATTTTGTCAAGCCCTTTATTAGATTCATATGATGCTGCTAATGGAGTCAACTTAACTCTGAGGCCAGATGTTAATTGCTTGCTGTTACTATACCAGAATTCTTTGCCGTGTTAAATCGGTGTCTGAACTTTAGCGTATAAACTTCCACAGTGTTCTTACATTGTGTATTTAAGTCTTAAAGTTCATAGTCTGTTCTAGGCTTTTATACTGTTATCTGTCACTGAGGAATCTGAATGCCTGCAACATATAATTGATAGTATCAAAATCCCTAGTGGATTTTGAGTCTCTGGCATTTCTCTCTTCTAACTAGAAGCTCTGCTTGAGGGGCATAGGGCTTCTGTTTATTTTTATTAATTTTAGATTTGTTTTAGGGTAGTTTGTGGATTTGGCTGGGTTTTTGAGTAAAAAGGTGGTTAGTTTATAATGGAAAGCCTTCTCTAAAGGGGAAGGGTTTGCGCTGTTTCCTAAAGACAGAGACTGGGTATCTTCAGTCTGCTCTGGAATTTTCTTCTCTGGCTACACCCCTTATATTGGCAATACTTTGTTTTCTTCAAGCCTGCTGTTCATCCTGGACTTCGAGCCACATTGTCCCTAAAGAGTTACACCATTTCTGTGGTTCATAGGTTAAAACAAGAGTGGGCAAACTACAGCCCATGAACAGAGTGCCTGCGTTCTGGCCCATGCTCCCTCTTCCTGCTCCCCTCCCTTACTCTCCCAGCTCAACAAGGTGCCATGTGGGAGGAGGAGAGATGCAGGAGGCTATGAAATGCACAGAGCCTTCTTCACTCCGCCCCTATTGTGAATGGCCAGCCTGGTGCCCCCCATCAGAGCCAGCTGCTACTTTCTGGGGCCTAGTGCTGGAAGGCTTCCATTTCAGTATGTGCTCCGCTGTCCAGCGTATATAGAAACGTAGCCCAACTGCAGCACAGCGCTTAAGCCCTGTGCAGCAAAGGAAGCTAACATGGGTCTGATGATGCTGTCCTCCTGGGCAGCTGGGCTAGTGGCCAGCTGCTGGAACAAGAACACTTCTCCAAGTGCCTGGCTCTATCTTCCCTGGAGACGGCTCTGCGTTTGCTTCCTGGAGCAGAGCAGCTGAAAAGGCAGGAGAGGAGAGGAGGGGTTCCTTCAGCAGCCCCATGGTCAACAAGGGAGGGTGCAAATCCTGGGGCCAGACGAAGGTGTGGGCTAGCCTGGATTCCTTGGAATGGGCTGCTAGAAGAGGGGGAGGTCTGCTCCTAGCCCTCCTGCTACAGCTGCACTGGACCTGAAAGCTGCCTCAAGCCCTGAAGAAATGGGGGGCTGTGAGCCCCTCCTCTGACCCCCTACGAGAGCTAAACATAGGGGACTGCAGCCAGTGCTTCCAAGTTCCCTGATGTACCTGGCTGGATGATTCACAACACAACACTGCGCTGTGAGTGCAGGAGGGTGTGGAGGGAGCCAGGGGATTTCTGGGGCTTGGAGGCACGGGCTAAGGGCTGGATGGAACCTGTTGCCCACAAGTCTCCTGCTTAAGCTGCAAAGGCTGAGTCAGTGAGGCTGAAAAACCCACCTCCAGGCCTGAAGTCAGGCAGGAAGGGCAGGTCTGGGGCCTGCAACGCTGCACCCCCATCCCTAGCTCAGCTGTCCTGCTGCTCGTGGTATGGCATACAGTGGGAATGGGGTCAGGAAGGAATTTCCCCCAGGGCAGATTGGCATGGGCTCTGGGGGTTTTTCGCCTTTCCCCTGTAGTGTGGGGCATGGCTCGCCTGCTGGTAAATTGTCTTTATCTTAGTCTTTAAACCATGATGTGAGGACTTTAGTAACTCAGTCATAGGTTAGAGGCTTATTGCTGGAATGAGTGGGTGAGGTTTTGTGGCCTGTGTTGTGCAAAAGGTCAGACTAGAACTAGATGATCACTTTTTGGTTCTTTCTGACCTGGAGCCTATGAATGATAGGCTCCTTTTGCTCATGGTGGATTTATCTGTCCCAGCTGAAGTTATCTGTGTAATATTATTGATCTGCTTCCACAGTATGTTGGGGTACCTTTACTGTTTGGTTTTGACTTGTTGAAAATTATTCCTGTGTAGACTTAATTGTGTGCAATCACAGTACTACTGAATACAAAGAGCAACTGAAGAAAGGTTATAATGTGCAAAGAGAAAATTTGAGGTTCATGTGTAACTTAAAGGAATTGGAGTGGGGGAGGGGGAGTTGGTAGATCTACAGAAAAACAAGCAAAAGGAATGACATCTGTAAGGTTGGACAAAAACTGATTTATAAAAGTTAATTTTAGAGGGGAGGTAAGAACAATTTGACAATAGGGCAGCCTGGCAAGATACGCCATTAAAAGTACTGTCAGTGGAAATGTTTAAATATGAAAATGTCAAGGTACTGCATTGTTTGCATCAAGTGTAGGAAATCAGATATGATGCCCTGTGTCCCATTTAATCCCAGGATCTAGGAATGCGTATTCTGAATAAATCCAGTGATGAGACCTCAGTGGTGTCTTTCTTGGTCTTCAGCTCTTTCAGATGAACAATTGCTATGTTAACAAAGCATCCTGAAAGAATTCATATCTTACTGAAATTCACTCTTGGACTGACTCACTTGACTATAATTCAGTGGTTACTGAAACATCGATAAACATACTGTCATTTATTAATACAATTTTCATTGCTTGATGAATGCCTAAAACAGTATAGATGTATAATGCTTCCCTTTTGGGATAATTTCCAAAGGGGTAGCCGTGTTAATCTAGTTCAGTGCTTATTCTTTTGGAGTAAGAAATGCTTGTAATAAACTTAGTCTAGTTGCACACAGTCACTGCTCTGTGAACGCTGAATAAGAGTTTTTTGAGACAGGGAGGGAATTTGCTGAAATCACTCTACTCCTAGGGTGCAGCCAGAATGCTCTTAAGAAGAGAGTGCAGGGAGATCTTCAGCAGGATGCTTGTCCTGGGGCTGAGACGATGGTGGGACACAACACACAGTGTGTCCTAGAGGCATGTCTCAGCTTCATCTACGGCTGACATGGCAGATCCAGCTGCGGGCAGTTTTGTGGGGTTACAGCCAGGGAAGAAAGGGTTGGGATGCTCAGGGCCCCCAGTGCCTTGGCAGGATGCAACCCAGAGAATGCAAGGGTGAGGTACTGTGCAGCCTGCGGGCCCCTGATATCAGAGCTGCAGCCTCCTTTTCTGTCCCACCCAAGGAAGGAAATTTGGGGAGGTGCTTGTGCCTCTCTTCCCAGCACACACATTCTGGCAGAAGTATCCTCACTGGGCAGGGGTGTGGGTACCTTAGCCTCTTACTCCTGTATGGTCAATGGTTGGTGCCAGGCTGCAGGGTCATCTCTCACTGCTGTCCTAGGTATGCTGGGAGGTGTCCCTCATTTTCACATAGGTGTGTCTGTGGTGTAGGTTCATAGCAGTGGTATGTGGTGGTGGGGGGGGATTAGTCCTGTTTTTAAAACAATCTAACACACAGTACATACCTATTTCCTAACTGCATTATTGGTCACACTTTAACTGCCTCATAAGGGATTCTGAACTTTATCCACTACGCTTGCTAGTGTGCATCAAGGACCTGATCAAAGAGTTGGGTCTTTAGAGGACGCTACCTTCAGGATAACTCAAGTCACAGGTAAGTAGTCACATGAACCAGACAGGTACCATGTTACGCTTTGTACAGATGATGAAATATGCAACAGACTCTTCACTTCTATGGAATTAGATGCTTAAACATGAATTTTTTAAGTGTATTTGCTCTGTCTTGATTTCCATTTGAACTAAAAATGTTTCATTCACACAATCAAAAGCATGAGTCAAAATATATAGTACTGAGATACGTGTTTGGTAAAATATTACATTTAATACTACCATATACAAATTAGGTAAGTAACCTCATGAATTTTAATAGACATGGGCATCAGAATTGTTAATGTATGTGGTAAATGGAGAAGAAATAGACATAATGTAATAAATCTGTCAGCCTCATTTGTATGCTATACAAAAGCTATATTAAATGAAAATTAAGATTGCAAACTAAATCGTTCAAAAAATTTAACAGCAGCCTGTGTAGCCTAAATTTTGCCCCTTTGTGCCTATGCATTATTACCCAGTTTTAATTACATCATTGCATGTCATCTTTTCAATATGTCAAGTTGCCCTGCTTACAAAAATTTTGTCATTCACCTCCCAGTATGTCAGAGGCCTATGAAGAAATTACATGTGGCTGTGTAATTATACTGGCATAAAGCATACATGGAAGGGAGGCAGAATTAAAGTTGGACAATAAATCTAGCATTTAACTTTTGAATGCTTGTCTTCTCAACAGTAACAATGTTTTTACTTTCCAAAGGGATAGCTGTGTTAGTCTAGTTCAGCAAAATAAGCAAGGAGTCCTCTGGCACTTAAACTAACAAATTTATATAAACTTAAGTCAATTTTTTATAAGTGCCACAGGACTCGTTGAATGTTTTTAATATAGTATGCCAGGAAGTGGGATTCTTTTGTTCTGTTCCTTGATCTCAAAATGAAGAATGGTCTTTGATTTGATAAGAGGACTGAAAGAAAACGTGTTAGGTGGTCGTTTTCAATAATACTGTTGCATCTCTCAAAGGCTGGATAACTTGATAAGGGCATAGTAACTGAGTATATAGATTTGGCACATTCTTTGAGAGGCAGTGTGACTGACTAGGTAAGATTTAAGTTTGCTCTGTTAGACACTTTAGTTCTGTTTGTTCTTTTGTGAGAAGCGACCTGTGCAGTGTCTCAAATCCTGATTTGCTTTTGATGGGGAGGGATCCTGCCTCTCCCTAAATTTAAGAGTATGAAAGCTTGCCTTAGGTTGTGAAATACAGTACACAATTAACCTTATTCAAGGAAAGATATGACTAGAACGTGGTCTTCTGGCTCCCGGCCCAGTGCACTTTGCCCTAGCCTAAAAAGTATTTTTAAGAGTAGGGAGGTGGCAAAAAGCAGCTCGTTTCAGCTTTAAGGCTAGCTCTGTTCTTATCATGCGTGCATGATGCAGAAGATTCACTCAGATCCTGGGAACACATGCCATGCAATTAGACTGTTGAAAAAAATAAGGGACAAGTACAGATTAAACTGTAGTGCATATGTGCAAGCTTTCTCCATATTATAGCTTGGCCAAATAGAGGTCTGTTTTCGTGGGAGCAGTGAACATCATCAGCCTCCCTCCCTGTCAAAGAATTGTTGAGGCATGAGAGCAGTTTTTAAAGCATCAAAGGCCTAGGCAAAAGTACCAGTTTTTTCACTAACAGCTTTCTTGAAAATGGCTGTATCACTTTGCTCAAACCTACAAAAGCGTCAGTTATGTGGCAGAGGCAAAGCAGGGAAAGATTCAGTCTGAATGATTAGTTTGGCTAAGTTAAGTAACTGCAAACAAGGTTATAATAGGTGTTAGACAACTTTAAGGCCTTGTCTACACAAGCATTTATGCCGGCAAAACTTTTGTCATTCGGGACGTGAAAAAAACAGCCCTGGAGTGACACACATTTTGCTGGCAAAAGCTCATGTGCGTGCCATTCCAGCTCCTTCCCTGTTGGCAGGTGAGCTGTCACCTGTCAACATAACACGACTATGCAAAAGCTTTTACCTTGGCACAGCTGTACCAATGTAGTTGTGTGGTTGTAGGTTTTAAATGGAAACTAGCCATAAGGAATAGCTTAGACAGTCTTGAGGCCTTTGGGCATGTACCCAGGAATACACCCTGCATAGCTCTCCTCAGCCCAGACAGCGTTGCCCTCTCGTGTCCCACTGCTGGCTCCTTCCCCTGTCACACGGAAAGAGTCCTGCAGCAGGAATGGTGCAGAAAGGCTCCATCAGTTCCCCCATGCTGGACCTTTCTCCCTGCTGTTGGGAAAGGTTTGATGCTGGGATGCAGCTGGGAAAGGTTCTGACAGCACCTGCTACTTCCCCTCACTGACCCCCCCAGCAGTATGGATGCTTTTCTTGCTTTTCATTGTGGCTTGTAACTACACATGCTCTATGTGCTGGTAGCACTGGTGTCCAGAGTAAGCATATCCAAGAACTATTACTACACTGAACAGGTCACAGGTACCGTACCTCACTCAGATGAACGTCTCAGTTTTTACTTTCTCCTTCTTAAACCTCTCATAAACTGAAATGTTTACGTATGCCTCAAAAGCAGTAAATCCCAGCCAATGCTGGGGCAGAGTGGAGGCAAGAGGAATGAATTCCAGCATTAAGGATTTCTCCCTGAAAGCCCTGCTAGCCCTTCTCAGGGGGGAGCAGAAAGCTTGGTTAATTGCAGGGGTTGCTGCATCAGACAAACATTTCTCATCTTTGGTGTCTCATCTACACTACATAGTGCAGCTCTGCTGTGGAAGGCAAGCAAATCTTTTGAAAAACTTTTTTGGGTGGGAAGTGGAGGAAGACTTTAAAATCTTCTCTTTCCTTCTGTTGATTGTATTTTTGTGTATTCTCCATAGGGTATAGTTGCTTCCATTGCAACAGCATTTAAAATCAGTTTCTGCATCTTCTATTCTGTTTTCTCTTTTCATTAGTCTGCATGCTAAGCAAAGGCCCAATTGCCAGGTGGGAGCTGTGAAAAATATGCAAATCCTTACCAAGTAGTTTCATTGACTCAGACTGCAGCACTTCAGTTTTGGCTTTTGATTTTTCCTGCAGCCTGAATTGATTTATTCACTGCCCTGGAATATTTCTGTTAAATGTACAGGAGGTGCTGGCTTGTACAGATAGCTGGCACTGCTAGATTTCTGAGTTCTGTAAGTTTTATTGCAATTAGATAGCTATAGAACTAATCATAAAGTCAAATAATGCTAAAGCTTGGGAGAGGCATTATTGAGTTGGGAAACTTTAGTATCTACTTTCACCAAATTAAATGTAGTAAGTTTCTAATAATGATTGAATGGATTATTAGTTAAATTCATTAAATGCCATTAATGCATTTTATGCAGCTTGTTGGTATATTTCATGGTATGAGAAACCTTACAGAATTCAGGCTAATAAATTTAACTATGCACTGCAGCTTTTTTTGAAAAGTAAAACCTTGTCTTGCAATGTGTTTTAGGCTCACTGGTGGGCAGTATTGCTTATGGGCATTGCTCTGATCATGTTAATGGCTGGATTTATTAAAATATGCAGCGTTCATACGCCGAGCAGTAATCCCAAATTACCACCTCCTAAACCCCTCCCGGGTAAGTACATTGAAGTGTTTAATGCTACAGAGAAGTAAGAAAGCCTTTTTTTCTCATCTATATTCTTTAGACTTTTAAAGTGTTGGGAAACTAGCTCTAGTTCTATATCTCATAGTCTGTTTAATGTGAAACTGCAAGTTTAGGTGTGTGCTTTTTTTCCATGGCAGTATAGAACCGTTTTTGAAATCTGGGCTACTGCATAGAGAGAAAGTATTACATCTAACTTACCCTAGTCAAAATATTGACTATAAACATTAATATGAAAGTATACCATTAGTTCTTGCGATTACTGAGATTTCCTTTTATTCCCTCTCCTCCACACTGTGTTTGTCAGAAAATTATTGTATGTATCAGTTTATTTTCAGTGTGCATGTTCACACCACATGGCTGGTTATCTGTTAAAACTTTTCCATTTGCAGTTTTAAATGTTGTGTTGTTTTGCAAAGCTTGGAAATAACCCCCAATCATATTAATTTGGCTACTCAGAATGGTACTGCATTCTATTGGCATTCAATGGCAGTCATTTAAAAAAAAAAAACCTTCTTAGTAACAATTCATGATTTTTTTTCCCTTCATTTACAACAGGCACTTTAAAGAGGAGGAGACCACCGCAGACCACTCAACCACCACAACAACGTCAGAGGCCCCGGGAGATTTATCAAATGGGACACATGAGACGTTAACTACAGATTTTTGCCTTGGTTCTTCCTAGTGCCTACAGTGGGAAAACTTCACTCCAAAGAAAACCTTTTAAGTCATTGCCCCCAGTCTAACTCTCAAACAAAAATAGAAGGGAAAAAAAAAAGGCAAGATGTTGTCCTCAAAACAAGTGGAGGACTTTAATTTTTAATTATTGGAACTTCCAGCTCAAAAAGGAGGCAGATGTAATTTTCTTACAGGAATTTTTAACCTAATGGCACAAAGTCCTAGATTATCATGATTTTCCCCCCTTTTCTGCTCTTCATTGCTGCATTTTCTTCACTTGCAGGCAAACGTGGCTCTAGTAAAACTTTCATTCACAAATCAAAAATATACATGTATATATTTTTCAACCGCCAATGAAGGCTAGGAAGATAGACCACCTCAACATTGGAGACATAAACTGCCAATGTATATAAATTGTTATATGCAGACATGTATTTCTAATGTTCTTCTGTGTGCAATTGTAAACAAAAGAATTGCAATATGGATGTTTCTTTGTATTATAAAAATTTTTCCGCTATTAATGAAGAAATTACTGTTTAATTGACATACTCAGGATAACAGAAGATGGAGGTGTATAATGGTCAAGGATTCTGTAATGCTTTACACAGCAATTTTGAATCAATTCAAAAAAATTTTATTAAGATCAGAGTTGGTTCAAGTACTTGTTTCATCTTTTATCAGACAGCTGCTAAGACATAGCACACAAGTTGGAAAGTTCTTTCAAGAATACATGTAACAAGTGTTGTGCAAACTTCGCATATGCCAGAATGTTTCAAAATTACATTTTATATAAATGTCTGATTTCTTGTAGTTCAGCATAAGCATTTTTAATTTTAACCTGATTATTCAGTTAAGTGAAGAATTGGATGAAATATTTCCATGCTTCAGTAGAGAAATATGCCTGTTTTACAATTTGTTTTAAGGACTGCAACTGGATTATTTGAGTGTTCAGCTATTTAGTGTGGTAATTAGGTTCATGATTCTGACAGAAGTGGGAAGGATGAAAGCTGTAGTTTATATATTTTTATTTATCAAATATTTAGATATCTTTTCAGCATGATACTGTTAAAGGATAACCACTAAAGGACAGTAATATTGTAATATTCAAGCTACTATAGCTGAGTTAAAATTGTAGTTAGGCCATCTGATTTTTTTCCCTTAAATATTTTTTTGTAACAGTAGTGAAGTTCAAACAGCACAATGTCCCATTCCAAAGTTTGTATTAAGTATGTAAATAATTGGCATTTTTTAAAAAGAAAACAAAAGCATTTAATGTCTTAACATGCTTACTGCTATGCAGAAATGAAAGGGGCATTACAAAAGTTTAAGCTTGTGACCTATTTATTGTTTATTTTCAGAAAAAACTCCAAGCTAATTAGAAGCAAATGGCTATAATTTTCCTGGCTTTGCTTAGGAGGAAATTTACTAAGGGTTGGACAGGCTTTTTTTGTTTTGTTTTGTTTTTTAAGAGTATAAAGTTTACACAATCATTATCATAATGTGACGCAAGCCAGCAAGGCCAAAAATATTGCAGAATATAATGGGATCTCTTCCTTGTAAACTTGTACAGTATGTGGTGACTTTTTTCAAAATACAGCTTTTTGTACATGGTTTAGAGACAAATTTTGTACATGAAACCCCATAGACTATAAATAATTCTAAATGATCTTAAGAAGTTAGAAATGTATGTAGTTGCTTTTAAATCCATTTAAATCCTTTTTTTTTTCAGACTGCGCAAAGATGGGAAGTGGGTTTGTGTTTCTAAAATGGTGACTGTTCAGCAAGAGGTCTTCATAACTTCTTGAGAGTGGTAGACTTTGGGATGTGTAAATTCTTTGCTTGTAGTGTTATCCTGTGGTTGGGTTTCAGCAGATACATGTTGCCCTATTTTATTTTGAATCTAAGTTAAATGTTTTCAGAAAAGAGAAATGTGCACTGAACTTTCCACTGCAAGTCAAGATGTGGTAAAACAAGAGATCAAAAAATATGAGATCTAATACTACTGTCAATTTAATGTCCACTGTGTTTTATACAGTATCTTTTTTGTTCACTTTGGAAATTTTTACTAAAAATGCAAAAAAAAAAAAAAAAGGTATTGTGCGAAGAGATGGGTTTTTTGAAACTTGAAATGCATTAATAAATAGTCTTGATGAAATTATCTTGAAGATTCACTTGCTTTTTAAACTCAAAGCAAAAAGGAATGTACAAATGCTATCTTCTACATTTTCTTTCTCCAGAGCCCATTATAACAAGAATAACTGCATAGTCACTGCACCAGAAAGAGTTACATTCGTCTCCTAATTTGAACTATACACAGTATATGGAGTAAAATTTGTCCATTGAAACACAACATAAAGTGCTAAAAATTCTTTTTTCTGTGTATCTTTTTTCTCATCCAAGTATTTAAAAATCCTTCTCTGCTGCTGTTTCAAAATTAAGCTAATAAGTACCACAGTGCTTAAGAGAGATCTTTTGTCCACTTGATCTTATGGAATAAGTTCACTTTCTAACATTTTATCTATAAAAAAAAAACTATGAAAAACTTATTCAATAGTTGATTAAAAATGTGATGCAAATCTGATTTTACTGTCTAGTAAAACTTCTAGCAAAATAAGTAGCTTTTCATTTTTATCGGTCAGATCTTCAAAAATTGATATTTTAACTTGTTGGAGTCAGATTTATATTTTAATAAAAAGCTCTGCCAGCCACATTTTTCATTTAAGCCAGGGGTGTCAAACTTACAGGCCCGCCAAGGGCTCTTATCCAGCAGTGAGTCATCTCTGCAGCCTTTCTGCTGCTCTGAGCTCTGTCAGGAGCAGCGAGAGAGGAGCTGCCCCTGCCCCCAGCCCAAGCAGGGTGGTCTGCACTGTGGACTGCAAGGAGGTGGGATGGCAGCTGGCGCTGGGTCCTGTGGGGGGAAGCCGGGAACCACATATGGGCTGCAGGGTCCCCTGGTGGTGAGGAGGAGAGCCTGGAGATAGGCGAGAGGGGAGCCCAGAGCTAGGTGCAGCCCACAGAGTCCCCCAGTGGTGGAGGGGGCACCCAGAGCTGGCCATGGGTTGGCAGCAGTGTCCCCCAGACAGGAACTGGAGCAATCTGTGGAACAGGATCCCCTGGCAGTGGACTGGGAATTGGGCCCAGGCTGACAGGTGTGGGGAATTGGGGGCAGCTAGGCGGTCCCTGGCACCAGGTGAGTGCAGTGAAGGGGGGGGGGGGGTGGCCCGGGGGTCAAGCATTGGGGGGGGGTAGGAGAGGTATGGAGGGGGTTGGGCCCAGGGCCATGCCCACATGTTTACTCCAGCAGCTGGACTGAGCCAGTGTAGAGGAGCTGGGGAAAGCGTCGGGGAGCCCATGCCCCAAATCAGGTGGCCTGCCCTCCAGTGTGGCCTGCCACAACGAGATGAATTTGACACCCCTGATTAAACATTTTTAAGGAAAATGTCTGAAGCTTTTCTTTCCCTAATTAATCTGAGGAATTATAAACTCAGGATTGAATGAGACCTCACGAGGTCATCTAGTCCAGTTTCTTGCACTTGCAGCAGGACCGAGCATGATTTATTCCAGATCACTCTGGGCAGGTGTTTGTCTAACCTGCTCTTAAAAATTTCCAGTGATGGAGTAGGTCCACAACCTCCTTAGACCATTTAATTCAGTGCTTAAACTACCCTGACAGGAAGTTTTTTCTAATGTCCAATTTAAGCAGAACTTGCTCTAATTTAAGACCATTGCTGCTTGTCCTATCTTCAGAGTTAAGGAGAACAATTTTTATCCCTTCTCCTTTTAGGAATCTTTTATGTTCTTGAAAACTATTATCATGTCCTCCCTTAGTCTTCTCTTCTCCACACTAAACAAACCCATTTTGTCAATCTTCCTTCCTGAATTCCTGAGGGTGTTTTGATCAGCAACTTGCTAGCAGTAGGGTTTTCATGATTTTGGTGTCAGATTGCTCTTAGAATTAGATTGTACAGTAGGGTGCAAAAAAAAAAAAACTAGAAAAATCAGTAGGTGCCCTGCACCTCTGGAAACCTGATAACCTTTTCAGATGCGTAACAATGCATTGAAATCTTTTTTTTTTTTTGGGGGGGGGTGAAGAGAATGGGGGGAGATTGCCTTGCAAGCATTCAAACACTAGTTTCTATTTTCTTTTGAACTAGTTCTTGTAGACCTATAAGTGCATAAAGTGCATTTTTTGTAACTAATCTTATTTCCCTGAGATACAGCTATCAATTGAACTCAGTTGTATTCATAATTATAAAATGGTTTCATTCATTAAACTTAAATTTTTGCCTTTAGGGGAGAATGTGCAAAAGAAGAGCTCCACATGATTCTATTGAACATGACATTTCATCTAGTTAATCAAGGCAGCAGACTCTATAAACCAGTAGCTTAAGTCTCTTTCATCACTGTTCTCAGTTTACATGGAGAAAGCAAAGGAGAGAATTTCTAATTTTGAAGAAAGGGAATAGAATTAGAAACATTAGTCCATTTAAGGTGGTTAAAAGCACTTAACTTTTGTATGTCTAAGGTATAATGACTTTTACATGAATAGGTTTTTATTTGGTTTCAAACTGTGTTTAGAGAGAGCAGTAATGTCAGTGAACACAAAGTGAGGCACCACTAACAAGGATTCAGGAATGACAGTTTAAGTGGAATTAAAGATGTTTTCATAACTGACTAAGTGTACTGGTCTATAAACACACCTGGGCAGCTTTATGCTGGAACTTCTCCAATTTTAACTCTTGTAGGGCAACCCATGTCTATTGCACAGAATCAGGTTGTTTTTCAAATCTGCTGGGACAAGATATTTAGAGAGCTTGATTTGTGAAAAATAGAAATCCAAATAAAAGAATAACCCCGCGACTGCATATTTGCAGATAACATTTTGTTAAAACACCTTATGTTCACTTGATTTTGCTTTTAGTTTTCTTAGGTGACAATTTTAGAACATCTAAAAGAGTTATTTAACTGTTGGAATCCAGGCCAGGTATACTGATTTTTTTCAAAGGAGGACTTCTTTATGTACCAAAAAAAAAAAAAAAGTTGGAAATTTCAGTGCAATATGAGTGGCCTGCCCACTGTCCTCCAGGCCTAGCATAGCTTTAGCTGCTTACTTTGCTATTGTGACCCCCCGTAGTGTGCTTCTTCCAGTTGGCAGAGGTGAACAAGAATAGCGAGTACCCTTGTAGATGCCTCAGGTTTTGCATGCAACTGCACGTAAAAGGATGAAATGGACAATGTGTGCTTGCTGCTGCACATAGTGACGGTGATGGGAACAGTAAGTTATCGTTGGACATCTGGGGATACCTTTTTCATTGCCAAGGGGGCATATCTCCAGATGTGTGGATGACCCCAATGATCATGGTGAGGATGGAATGTAGACAAGGGTAAAACCCAAAGTAGGTAATTAGCATATATGATAAGTAGAGAAGTAATTAGGTGAAACTTGTTCATGGAAGGATATAAGATGTCATCACTAAGACAAAGAGCCGTCTTTAAGTGCCACACTTCATCAATACCTGATGCCTTAGGACAGTGGTTCTTAACCGCTGTGTCAGGACACATTAGTGTGTCACCACACAGTGGTAAGTGTGTTGTGGGGAGATGGCTGGATTTGGCCTGGAGGGGGTGGGTGGTGTATACTGTTGGGGTTACCACATGTCACCAAGTGTGTTGTGACCCACAAGAGGTTGAGAACCACTGCCTTAAGAGTTGCTGCTAGAGACCTCTGACTCGTTGGCAGGGCCCGTGAAGAAAACTGTTCCTATATACAGTCTTCTGAGCGACTGCTTTGCTCTCTAGGCTTACTATAATACATTGTAGTTAATGTGAGGAGTGTGCCACGTCTCACTGGTATTCACCTTGATCTCTTAAGGTCTGGAACAGGAATCAGAGAGTCTTGAAGTTTCTTTGATGCTGAGGCTTCAGCAGCCTCCCTACAGATCTGGATATTATCTGTTTCTCCAGAGCCATAGGCCTCTGGGCCAAATGTTTCCATCTTGGTTTTCCTATAGTTTATGCCCTAAATTCACATTTAGGCACCCAAAAATGTGGCCTGATTTTTAAAGGTATTGTGCACACTCAGATCCCTGAAAATAGGCCACTTAATTTTGATGCTTAAATGAGAATTCAGTGTGCCTAAGATTACAAAAACAAGTTTGAAAATGTTGGGTCCAGGTACATAGATATCTTAGGCACAATACACCTAAAATCATCTGTTATAGTCTGGTCTATCTGATCAGTTAAGTCCTCCTTTAATGTCCTGTGTGTGTATTCTTTTGACCCAACATAGCCTGCCAGGGCCTGCATGAAATTCAGGCATGGCCATAAGGATAATGGACAGTTCACAAATACTGGAAAATTGTTGTTGCAGCTGGTCACTAGTACTGAAAAAAGCCACCTCATCACTAAACATTTTAATAAAAATGTGCAGAAATTGCTAATCTGTTTGAAAGTGAGGATGCTGAAAGATGTGGGAAATCAACAATTTAGTCCAATCTATCCGTCTTTAACCTAGTAAGCAATTTTTACTAATGTAAATGTTTGCTTCAGTAGCAGGTGACAGGACTAGAGGATGTTGAGGTCTCTTCCAGTCCTACCTTTCTATTATTCTAACTTATTAGTGCTTTTTTAAATAGTTACCATTAATTTAAAACAAGCTGTGACATTAAATTCAGGAACTGAAATGGTGATGGGTAGGTATAAACTGAAGCATACTTACACAGTGAATGATACACCAGTTGCCTTCCTTGAAGATACACTAAGCTCAGAAACTGATTTGCCAAAAGAAATGACTACTAAGAATAAGGGCTGGTCTACACAGTAAAAGTATGCACTTTGATGTGTTGCAGTGCCTTGAGGGTGCTGCACTGACAAGGAGATGTCCTCCCATTGATGCCGCCTTCCACCTTTTAGGAGGTGGAATAATTGACTGGTCCACCAGAGAAGCACTCTCTTTTTGATGGAATGGGTCTACAGAGATCTACTCAACTGATGCTGCAGCGTAGATGTACCCTTACAAGACCTGGACTTAAAAGGAAAAAGTCTGCTAAAGTGGCTAAACGGGCTTTGAGGTCCTGGCACTAAGTTGCTTCTCAGCACCAACGTCTCAGTCCTCAAAGATCTGACAGTCCAAAATTAAGCCAACTCTTGATAGTAATATTTCAGATTTCCTAAAGACTTAAAATAAATAAAATTAAACATCACAATAGTAAAAACAAACTTTTAATAAGTCTTACATTTTTTGGCATAACTAAATGACAAAGGTAGTGTCAAAACATGTATCCTGATTACTTGTATGCAATTGTAAGTGGAAAATAAAAATGATCTGAGAAAATGTATCAATATTTTCTGTTGATACAGGGAATAAATGGAAATGCATAATCTTTCATTTCAGAATTCTCTGACTGTAATGAAGATGGCTGTCGTTTCACAGTTTTCATTTGTAAATCATGTTTATGGCAATTTGAAGTCTAAAAAAATCTTTAGCAATTTCACCAGCATGGTGAAAAGGATTTCAGTGTGGAAGTTCACGGAACATGACTGAAAATAGAATTGTTGGCTGAAATGTGCTTTTGTACATTAAGCATTTCTTTAAAGCAAACTAGTTTAAAATATTTCTATCACTACATTGAACAGCAAAGTATTTTCCAGTAGAATAAACTTGAATGAAACCTGTTATTAAAGATACAGTTATTTGGCTCCTAACACTAAGTTCTACTGGCTATCAGACATGAAGGTTGATCTTGTCACTTTCATAACTCCTTAGCTCATGACTGTTAGTAAGTTATTAGGTTTAAAGCTCATAGGTTACCTGTGGGTGAGAAAATTCTCTCTTCAATATGAATACTTTTGCAGTAAGTGATTTAAACACCAAGTTCATTAGTAAATAATTCATCTATGCTTTAGCTGATTGCATTCAGGTTTGAGTCATAAAGCTTGCGTTATTTCACTCCAGTGAACTCCCTGTTTTGTGACTAATAAAATTGTTGTCCACTTTGCAAGAAGCAAATTGTTGTTTCTCCAAGTTGTTTAGTTGGAAAGCAAATTGTTTTTTAAACAGTTAACAACATGAAATGTAACTGGTGTTCAAAGGCAGCTTTTAGCAAGAGTCTTCTGAAGTAACCATGTTCACATTTCCACTGAGCAGGTTTTATCTTTCAATATTTCAACATAATTTAGATTTAAACACATGACATTGACCAAGAAATTGCAAGCTGATTTCTTTGGGAACAGCTTTAAGGACAAATAAAACGCATATTTCAGTATAATAATGTATCCCAAAAATCTAATTTTGATTTTGTAGGGGTTTTGTATTCATCTGTGGATGTATATTAATTTTTGTTAAACTTATTGTATTTAATCTGTCTGAACTATTTTAGTAGTTGTATAAGCTTTTACTTATTCTTGATGGCAGCTCTGTTCTTGCTCATCTGAATTTCCTCCTTGGTCTTCGAGATCTGTTTGCACATCTCACAAAAGTTTTCTCTTGGGCTGGATGTAGGTGCACGTTGTCAACATTTTGAGAACAAAATGTCATTCTAAATAGAAAACACAAAGTATGTTATCTTTTTTTTATAGGTGGTGAGTGAGGAATATGTGATTCCGATGTATTTACTGCTTCTACACGTTCTTTGTGATCTTCTATACTTAAGACTCATGAGAACTGATGTAGTTTGAATTAGGAAATTTTTGATAAAATCCCCCATTGCTGTTACCATCATTTTAGTTCCCAGTGCCACTTAGATCGCTTGTTGGTTGTCAGCTCCAAGGCAGGTGGGCTCTGACTGTGAGCCCTGCTTGGGGTGAAAAAGCTGCTGGTTAGGACACACATTGCCAGAAGGAAGAGATTAGTGGACATGAAGAACTTCAGTAATTACTGTAGTGCCTGTGTGTTAAGCTCACTTAGATCAACTTAATTTTGTAGTGTGGACAGGGCTTTACCCTCCAATTTGATCTGCAGGGAAGCCAATACTGAATTGGGTCCATTATCATTTTCATACCAACAGGACATGTTATAAACTTGGAACTAATATTTTATGGCAAGATCAAGTCAAGAGATGCTGTGCTGCGAGGAGGGAAGTATTTGTAAAACAATGCTTTAAATAAGAGTGAAAGGCTCACAAAGGCATTTGTATAATTTTTTTCTTCATGTTGGAAACACTATGCAAATTTGTCTGTCACTCAATTTAATCTCTTCCAAATCAGCATGCGGGAACTGTGGCTGTGCAGACTGTAGGGGTACTATCAATAATTTGCAACAGACATTGATGAGGGTGAGATCTGTCCTGACTTCTATAGTGCAAGACCATTGTAATTATCCCTTCTAGGCTGCAGCCTTCTGCAAGGTAGGACAATTTTTTTCCTCATTTAACCTTAATTAAAATGACTAGTTGTCAATGGGTTAAAGCAGTGACAGTCATTACCAAACACTACAACGCACGAAAATTGCAACCAGAAGACTGTATAGATAAGACAAGTGGTTTCACAAACAAGAACACCAATCTTAGCAACACCTATGTAGTGGTTTGTCTATGAGGGGTAGGTTAATAGTTCTTGAAAACAAAGCAAGCTTACCTGGCCTTTGGAAACTTTTCCTCAAGAAAATAGAGTTCCTGTCAGACAGTTTGCCTGACAAAACTCATCACAGCACAAAGTGCAGGAATGACTGCCAAACACAGGCAGTGATCAGTGTCGTCATTATGAGGCTTTTCTTCTAGTACCCCTCAGCATCTATGGGTGTCTATATTTAACCCACCAAGGACATTCCACTTTTGCTGTAGTGGAGGATATTCACGAACGCACACTTTGACAGCTCAGGAGCCTCAACATAAGATTTTATATTGCAAACATAGTAGTAATATCATATCTGTCAGACCAGGGCAAAGGAAATTATTGTGAGAAAAATCTACCAATTCACTCAGGAAACAGGCTTCTTGTGTTAAGTTTGTGTAATGAAAAATCAGCCCAGGAGACTGCATAGTTCTGAAATCTGCTTCCTCCACTGGTGACCTTCTGAGCATGATGTAAGGCACACCGGCTTTTCCCTGCGGGGAGTTATTGTTGAGGCAACTGATGGGAGGTGGGGAAAAGAAATCTTCTCAATAGAGTTAATGTTGGTTAATAATGTGCACTCTTTAAAAATGTTGTGTGGTCCCTAGGGACTCTGGCAGGTGCATTACACTTAACAAAAGAAAAAAAAAACCTGTCTTTGGTCATCAGTTGTTTTAGGGAACATTTTTCACTGCAGAGTTAACTTAGGCTCTTACTTTGGAGTCATCCCTGACCCTCTCCAACATAAATCCTTCTCATCAGAATTTGTGGTGCTCTAAAACGGACTCGATGACCCAGCTGCACGTATATGTTGGAGTTCAAGCTCCATTTTCATTCACATGCTATTAGGCCTCAAAGCTCTTCCTACAATACCTTTGTGAGCCCAGAAGGATGGACAAATTTGCCCACAATTCACTAGAGCAGTTCAAATTACTGCACAAAGCACTACGGGATAGGTCTCCAGAAGTCCTCGTGACTCCCATGGATGCGTGCAGCATGAGTGAGTCGGGTAAGGGCGTGCATATTGGCTGCTCAGACTTAGGCTCATTAGGCTAACACAGGCAACTGCCCCTGCTAACTCTGCAGTGAGGACATACCAATGGTGCTCAAAGCTTGTTCCTAGGTGGGATGTGACCTTCAAAGACTTCAGATGGTAAAGAGGCTGCTCTCAGAAAACACAAGCAACCAATTATTGAAAAAGTTCACTTTTGGGCCTACAACTATCCTGTGATTTTTTTCAAGCCTGTGTATATGTAAAGGTGCATTTTAATCCTGGAATTCAGCTCCATTTTGAATCACAACTGGAGTCATGATACAGCTGTTTGTCTCCTCATATTTGATGTGCACAAAACATAGGCAGACCAGGGACTATTTCCACTAGATTTAGCCAGTGAAAATCAAGCTCATGTTCCCTTGCTGTAAAGCAGTTTGTGCTCAGCTTGTAAGAAGTCCTTTCATATCTCCCTGTCCCACCAATGATTGTATTTTAAACTTGGTAGAAAAGAGTGCTGGACAGGCACAGAGGGTGGTGTTTGGTGAATTGGAATAAGGTGAGATTCATTTGCTCTGAACATCTCTAAATTTGCAGTGTTGTTTTATCTCTGATAATTTCAATGCATATGCAGAATGCTGACCCACACTGCTCTTTAGTTACTCCAAATATGATTCATATAACACTTACTTTTGCTGTGTTTCTCCTGCTTTGACTCTAATTGTCTTCACAATAAGTCCTGGTCTACGGCTGCCCGTGGTCCAGGGGATGATTGTTTGAACTGTGTCCCATATATTTGCCCAAACTGCAGTTCCTTCCCATTTGAATTTGATCATCATTAGCTCACCAATGTCGATGTCCAGCGTCATGAGAAAAGAATAAGTTTTGTTTCCTGTAATGCCTTCAACTCTGTAAAAGCAAAACCACCAAAAGTGATCTGGATCCTGAAATGTGCTTTGCATGATTGATAGTTTCTGGATTAAAGACCTATCTGTGGCTTCCATGTGAAGAGGTTGAGCAGATGAAACTAATATTTTTCTTCCTACAAGTTTAAACTGTACAGAACTGCTGACTTTACTATTAAAATAAAGTTGCACTTTTGCCACCTACACTTTATCAACTGCAAACTGGTCAGCATGCTAGCAACTGAGCTACAGATGACATTTTGTTCTTTGTATTGCAGTAGGTCCTAGGAGCCCCAGTAATGGATCAAGACCCCACTGTGCTAGGCAAGGGGTGAGCAAGCTAGGGACCGTGGGCTGGATATAGCCTGCCAGATCCTTTAATCTGCTCTACCAGCTGACTCCTGCTGGATGGCCAGAGCACAGCTACCCCAATCCTTCCCCACTTCTGGGAGGCTCCACCCCACTCCCACCATGTGGGCCCAGCAGGACCTAGACCAGAGTGCAGTGTGGTGGCTACACCCTCCCAGTTCAACCCCTTTATTCCCACCACAGGTGGCTCAGAGGTGCTCTGGCCATAGCACAGGGGAGCCGCTCCCGTCTCCACCCCTTCCTCCTGCAAGCCATCCTAGCAGCACTGTAGTTGGGGGAGTCCATTCCCCTCTTTCTGCTCCAGCTCTTCCTCTGGCGGGGAGGCCCAGTGGTGCCATGTGGGAAATGCAGCAGCAGCTCCCATCTGGGCCAAGTGGCATCCTGGTCTGAGCGCAGTGGCCACTCCACCTGGGGGCTGGAGCCAGTGCATCCTGCTCCCTACACCCAGCTCCACCTCTTCCCCGTGTTACTAAAAATGAAAAAAAAAAAAAACCAGCCCAAATGGACCAAAAAAAAGTTAAAAGGGCTTCCTCTCGCCTAGCTCTAACCCTTCTCTCCACAGAACCAAAAGAGTAAAAAAAGACCCTCCCCCCCCAAAAAAAAAGTGCAAAAGAGCCAAACACACACACACACACCCAAAAAAAGTGGGGGGGGCTTGTCTGTACAAAGTAAAAATACTGGGGGGAGGGGAGTGAAAAGTGCAAAAATATTGACTGCAAAAAAATTCAACAAGACAGCAAAAAGAATTTAAACTGCAAAAAGTGGACAGTGCAAAAAAAACCAGGCAGTGAGTAGATATTATCTATATTTATTTGTTTAACTATTTATACTTATGTGTACATTAGCTGCAATAGGATGGGGAAGGGGGAGCACTCCCCTCCATGCCCCAATCCTCTCCTACCACGTGTGGCTCACTATGCAGCAGATTGAGATGGCTCCCTGACCAAAAAGTTTGCCAACCCCTATGCTAGGCACTGTGCAAACACAGAACAAAAAGACAGTCCGTGCCGCAAAGACCTTACCCGATGGACTTAATTCTCTTTATTACTGTTCACACAGATAGGGAACAAAGTAGATGGGGGCAGCTACCCTCCCTTACAAAAATCAGAAGAAAAGTTCCCCTTCTCCCTGATCTAGGGGATTACAGAAACTGCAGGGCTTCCATTCTTCCACGGATGTCTGAAGTGTGAGGACATGTCAAACAGGGGAGATAGAAATGGGAGTAACCTGATTATTTTAGGAGCAGCAGCAACTTCTGTTAGGAGAAGAAACGACTTCCCAAAAGGGAGTCCATGTATCCCTCTACTTCAGTATCAGAAGGTCTGCCCACCACCAGCCTCAAATTCCCTCTTCCTCTGGGTGGAAAAAGGGTAAATACAGAATACCTGGAGTTTGCAGAAAATCCCTCTTTAGAAATGCCCCTAAATTTGTCTAACCTGCAGGTATTTCCCCAGGCAGGACTTCCTAAATTCCCATTTGCTTTTACATCAGTCCAGATCTTCTGTAATGATCAAGTCTAACTGACACACAGCAATGGAAAAAGGGAACTCTAACAATACATCCTTGCCCTTCCCTTACGTCCAAGTACAAACACTCTTTCTATCTGATTAGCTGGCTCTGGGCCTGGGTGGAGGGGAACACCTTTTAGGACACATTTCTTATCTCTTCTCCTTCCAGCCTTGCGTCACCATAAGAAGATACCGCACAGTATTTCTGTGTATAATCTAGACTCATGACAACAGCCACCCATCCTGATGAAACTCCCAATTCTAGTTACATTTCCTTTTAACTCTGCACAAAATAGACGCAGCAGTCTACAACTGCTCACCCTGGGACAGACTGAAGTTGACTTACAGGATGCTGTACTCAGTGTTCAGGAAAACATCCAAGACTTATTAGTTCATTGTATAGTGTTTTTTCACAGCAAGAACATTTTAAAAATGAACATCTTAAAAGACATTTTTGCATGATTTCCACTTTATCTCTATTGAAGACTGTACTAAACCAGGCAATTCAGAACAGATTATGCATATTTATTATGTAAGTTAGCCTGTGTTAAAAAATGTGGCATCATTTTTCACCACCATAAAATGTCTGGTACTCACAGCGTGATGGGGAGATTTTCAGCATCTTCTTTAGTGCCTGTCATAGAGACAGTAAAAGTTGGTTCTACCTGCTTCTCTTGAATTTCATTGATGAAGTGTATCTTGAACTGATAATGGTAAACTGCACGGAAAGAGAAATTGCAAGCTGAGTCATGGTCATACAGGCAGATATTCATGTGATAGAAGAAGTTTTTATTTCAGTTTTATTTGTTCTATTAAATGCATTGGTCATCACCAAAAGGTGAATAGCTGTCAATCATTGCCAAACAGCATTAGCCAACAGTCTTTTGGCTCATGGCTGCTATCTTTAAAGGGAGAGTGGGGGTGGGTGGGGGTGGACATGGCCAGGAGTCTTTTTGGGAGAGGAGGGGAGTTTTCTGTGGGAAATCTTTCAGATTTCGTAAGATTTAAGTCTGAGAAATCCTGGTTTGCTTGCATGCTTCATATGCTGTAAAGACAGAAATAAATTCATGGACTGAACAAGGCTTTGGAGTATTCATGTGGATTGAGAACTCTCTTCTGGATGCCAGCCTTCCTCACTGTGATTTGCTGGAAAGTCTCCCAGCAAAACAGATGACGGTTCTTGATGGCATAATGATACATTGAGCTCAACATGCATCTGCTGATAATGTGACTTTGTTCAACACATTGCAATAAGAAATATGTCATTACTGCTTTGAGGTTTGGTGGGTTCTAAAAGAGTATTTGGGAAAGTCTTTGAACTGAAAAAAGTGACATACTTGCATGTAAGAGTGGCTGAGATATCATCAGCATACTTGTCATGTGCAGTTTTCACATGTAGCAAATTGCAGAGGATCACGGTCTACTGTCAGCCTGGGGGTGCAGATAGGGTCATTCAGCTTTGAATGCCCAACTTTGCCTATTCTTTCCCCGATCAGAAGCAAATAGTGGTAACAAGTAATTTCATTTACTGTGGAAAAGTCATTATCAGCTGATGTTAACATTCATGTAGAGCCTTCTGTCTAAGGATTTCTGAGCAAGATGATTCTTTCAGCCTCCAGTACATCAGCTGGCTTTAAACTGAGAAACATAACACTGATGAATAAGATGTTCTTGTTGGAATTCCCATAACACTGGGCCTACAGGCACACACTCCTTCATTCACCAGGCTCACCTTGAAGCCAGGGCTTGGAAGAGGACAACATAGGACTGCTTGTATCAATCTTGCACTAATTCTGTAATGGAGAAATGTTCCCTGCCCCCTTGCTCTCTCTATATCAGTGACATTTTTTGATGTTAAAAAGCAGTCCTCATACTTGAAAAAGTTGGGAGCCACTGCTCTATATCATCTTTACGTGCTGTTTGGAGCAGCATGTGGCAGAAGATAGACAGGTTCCTTGGCTGGTTTGGCTAAATATCCAAATTCATCCACCCACTAAACAGCAGATCTGTAAGACTGAAAGAGGTTTTAGCCTTGTGATGCAGTATGTCAGATCACACTAATCAAACCGTATCTCTTACAATTCCTGGTCAACAAATGCTATGCTCTTAACCATGTAAAATTAAAGCTGGGCCTACACTGATCTTGGAGACTTGGGAAGAAGATTCATGTTATTAAATACTAATAGCATTCTGCAGAATCTAAAAGCAAAAACTGGTCCCCACAAGAGGAAAGTTTGTTTTTTCCTACCTGTCTTTAGGATGAGACCTCTAACAGATGTCCTGACTGATTTTGGGTATTCATGTCTCCAGGCACATTTAGTAAGAGCTAGAGGTGTTTATCTTGGTCAAATTACAAATCGGGTAATTACATTCTATTACCCAATACTTCCCAATGGTTACATTGTTGAAAAGTATTCTTCATCCTTCCTGCTTAAACCTGAAACCAAGTCAGCTTTCAAATACTGTCATTAACTTGAAGAATAGAATGCCCAGTTTCATAAGGAAACTAAGATTGTGAAGAAGTATAATATTGAGCATCTTAGTTATTTTCTGTGAGTTTTTCACATGATCTTTACAGCATTCTTTGGAAAATATTTCAAGATCACTTGATACAGATTCTTACACAGTTGCTGGACTGTTTTGCAGTTGCTATGAAAGAAAACTCTTGTTACGGCACTGACCTTTTGACATCCTAAAGTTCTATGAATGTCTTTTTTTTTTTTTTCACATTAGGAATAGTTCCAGGAGCTGAAATGCAACATGTCTTTAAAAGTGAAATTCAAGCCAGTGCGAGCAACAGTGCTAAGACTTGTGGCAAAGAGTAGTTCCAGATACCAGTAAGAAAGCAATACCAATGATCTTTTCTTTTGCCAAGACCAGTGGATTCCTCACCATAAAAGCAGTGTTTGTGCAGGGATCCAAAAGTGATCTTACTGTGCTGATCTAAAATAAATTTTTGCTCTGAAGAACAAAGTGAAGAGCGACAGCTTAGATGCTCATAAAAACAAACTCTGTTTCCAGCAGCTCCACACATAATTAAAAGTAAAATAAAATAAAGTCAGAAAATGCCAGGTGTTTTCACGAAGGGTTAAATCCAGTCCAGTCTGAGTAGCTGAGCCAGGGTTGCACGAGGCCACCCCCATTTGGAGTAAACACCAGACATTTGAGACTAGGATCAGAGGAAGGGTTACCAAAAATCTTTAAAAAGAGCCATCAAATGTATAAAACTGCACCATTTGAATTACACATTGAGCACTGGGGACATCATAGTGTGCAGAGCGGAAGCAGCAAATTCCACAGTTCTATACATGAGCAGAGCTTGTTCTAGGGATGTGTGCAAAGTACGTAGGTGCCCCTTTACCTGTGGCAAACTCTCAGGGCCCAAAGTGTGACAAATAGTTTGTTTCTGAAAGCTGGGAGAAGGAGACAATTTGTTCAGTCTTTCAGACAATTCTCATTCCCTCTTTAACAGTGTGTGAAACGGTATGGGCAGGACTGGTGCTGGCATTCTTTGCATCTGCAGAGCCCCTGCAGAGTCTCCTCCAGCCACAGGCCTTTCCCATCAAGTCTCAAGCTGATCAGATGCTCTGTGGTGCAGGCAGAAAGATGTTCTCTTCTCTGACACAGTGCCCGCCTTTTTTTTTTTTTAGGGCCTGTGAGCTTGGCGCCAGCAAGTAAGTGGCTGGAGAAAGGGAAGGAACTAGAACAAGAGAGGGTCAAAGACAAGGTGGAGGGGAAGGTGAGGAATCTGCCACTGTCTGCTCCCCCTACATCCTCCCAAAGCAGCTTCCATGTAAATAGGATCTTACTGTTTCCAAATCATGCTAATGACTTGAACTATCTACGTTTTAACACTGTTTAGGAGCATGGGCCCAAGTACACTACAAAATGGGACTCTGTGTTAACCGTGCTGTAACTCAGTGGTTTTTAACCTTTTCCATCCCAGAACACAGCTTCTTGTTTGCAATAGAGAAATGGTGTCAGTCCCCCAGCTGAGAACATAAACTGTAGTCAGTATGGAACCAGGTCTCTTGACAATGTCCATTGTGCAGATAAGCTGCAATTCTGTAATTCTCTATCACAACTATTCCCTCCTTCCTCCCACCCACCCCGATAGTAATTGGTGTAATTCTGTATGTGTTTTCTCTCCAAGTTCAACCAGTGAGCTGTTATGCTGCATTCCTGACAAAACGATTTAATGAAGATAACTCTAGAGTTCTAGGAGCTTCATATTAGATCTATAAAAACCCCTCACTATTCTATTCCATTGTCTATTTGAAATGTAATAATTTGTGTGTCTGCTATAGACTAATTCTCTTTAAAATCTGTACTGCAGTCAGAATGGGAGGTCTTACAGATTTCCCTGAGCAATTAGAGGGTTGTGTTTTGCTTTTTTGGGGGACTTGGCTGGGAGTCTGCATATGTTATGTCAATTGTTCTCTTAGAGTTTATTATAAGAAAATTCTGCAGATTAGGACCTGTACGTCTTTTGAAGCCACAGTTACTGTGTGGAAAGCATGCAGTATGCTATTTTTCATTACAATATTAAGAAGCTCTTGATGGAATGGCTGGGGGAAAACCCACTAGGACCACTACTATCTGGACAAATTGATTTCACCTATTGATTTTATTCCTTAGGCCAAATGAATTAACAAGATAAAAATCCTAGTTTATTCTCTCACTTAATTTTCTAGTTGGGATCCTTAACAAGTGTCCTTACTAACCTTTGAAAGGCATATGTGCTCGTGTTTTCAAGAAGAGTCTTCTGCTTTTCTGGAGCCTCTCCTTTCTGATGTTGTAGCCCAGGGTGTTGCATCGGTTCTTCCTACAACTAAGGCACATTCCTTTGTCAAAAGTGTGAATGTCGTTGCACCAGTAGGCCATGCTTTGCTTGTCATTATGAAGCAGAGAGTCAATGAACAGATGAACCGCCCTCTCGTGTGCACACTTCACTGTCTGAGCGATCCCTGGAAAGCATAATTACAGAACCAATTTAAATTCTCATGACCCCACTTCTCATGCCAATTACAAAGCAGTGTTATATGCCCCTGTGTAAGTCTTATTGATCCTTCCCAATATATCATATTAGCTATGAAACCCTATCAGTTAGATAAGCCCCTCTGAACGCAGGTAGAATTTTCAGTTCTGTCTAGGAGCATCCAAACGTTGCTTGCTTGAGCTGGCAAATTTATCAGGGAATAATGTCTATGAAATGGAATCAATTGTACACACCCTCCTCTTTAATATAATTGTTCAGATTACAGGTACCAGAATGCAGTGCCCCTGCAGTGTCCTTGTGGTTTTGGCTTTTTAGGTCAGTATGGAACATAAAATGCTGGGATTTGTAGTCTTTTCAGATTTTCCTTCATATTAAAGATGACCAACTGGGGCTGCATTGCAGGTCATCGGCCTGCACTTTGGCCACTCCTGTAGCACCTGTGATATCCTATCATACACCCATTCAAAAGACTAGCTTTCCTGATTAATCATTTTTGGAGTTATTGTCCAACAGGAACAAAATGAAATTGAAAGCATTATTCAGACAGTAAATTGTTGAGGAACTGGACACTTGGATACTTATTCTTCCCTCCTCTATCAACAGCCTTCACATTTAAAGTCATTTTAAACAGTCTTTTGCCTTAGTATTATAGTTTTAGACTTTGTTTTCCTCTTAGTGCAGTTAGCATACACCATGACAGACTATAAAATTGCATCCTCACTCATGAGCTTCCTAGACCATATCTGCTTTCAGCAGCTATGAATTATCTAATAAAGAGACTAAGCCTTATTACTTGGTACTGTGAGGACAGCTGAGTCATGTTTTGGCATGGAGTATGCTAAGCAAGCTCTACCCTGTTGGGCGTTTCAGCAAATCATTTTAATTGTCATTCTGCACGAATGCCTTATTTTCTCTTAAGTACATTGCAGCAGTAAAAAAAAAAAAAAAAGAAATGCTCCTGGGCCTTCTCATTACATTTACACTGAGGTACACTAAGACAGAGTTTCTTCATTATAAAACTTAGTATTTCTTGTTGAACTGTCAGTAAGGTCCTGGAGAATTTGCCCACTTTGAAGGATGGTACCTGAGGGTCACGAGGATAAGCAGGGGCAGGAGATAATTCAGAGATATAGATAGTACAGCATTGTATTTTATTTGATTTTAAATAACTAATTGCACTGTAAATGTGTCTGGCTTACGTAGAGTAAACTCTTTTCTTACCACCATACCCAAAATAAGTGTTCTTGGAATCGTTTCCAAAGGCATGCTTGTGTCTTAATTTTCAGAGGTGCTACTTGCCTGTAGCTCTCACTGAAGTCAACAGGAACTAGGGGTGCTTAGCAGCATCTTAAAAATCAGGCACTCATTTTCTAGCTAACAAAAATGACTTTTTACAGTACATGGTAGATACTGAGTTATATGTTAGGCTATTTGTTGCCTGCAGATGTCTAAAGTCTCTCGGAGCTGCTGTCGGTCAAAATGCAATGCTGCTTTGACAAGACAAAAAGTATTTCTTACCAGTGATTCCATACTGTGCAATGTGATTATACACATGCATGAGATGGCAGCCAGGCTGAAAGGTGCCCCCATTGGGATAAAAGTCAAAATGGGCTACTGGCTGCTTGATCCCAACACTAAGACCCATGTGCTGTTTAGTAAATGTATGAATTGCATCTACAAAGTTTGCATCATCTGGAGATAAACGATCTGTTGGTGACATTCCTTCAAACAAAGGACCAGCAGGGTCAAGGCCTGAAATAAATGCAAATAATCTTTTTGAGGTAAAGTATATGGATTTATTTTACCATTTAAGAAACAAGTTATGAGACAAGTACCATAAAACTGAGAAAAACACACGCTAGGATTGCCTGGACTTTTAGTGATGATTTCCCTTCTTTATATTAAGAAACAAGGCTAGGAACAAAAAGCCAGCAACATGGGGAGCACAACCTGAAGGGTTAAAAGCAAACATTGACACTAACAGTAATTACCATACATACAAGGACACAGACCTGAAGAGATAGGTGTGTTCGTTGTAGACAAATCATGTTCACTGCGGCTCTGTCTGCTTAGGTGTGTTTACTTAATTTTGGTGGTTTTATTTTGCAGAGGTCACACATTTCAGAGGCCCTGTTGCAGGCCATGTTTGGGACCTGAGACTTCAAAATGTTTGCTTGTTTATCAAAAGAGTTCTCTGTCTGTAGGTCTATTTATTTGCAATGATTCTTCACCATCAGATTACACAAGGCAAATAAACATTCCAGTGTAGGGGGGGAAAAGTCAGTTTTGGCCTGTTAGATTGAGTTTATTAAATGCTTTTCCAAGGTGCCGAACACTTTAATTTCTGAGCATTATTGGAAGAGCTAATTCTTTAATGTACCATGTAAATTTTTAGCTTCCTTTTTGTGTCTAGTAGGGTAGTTACTCTGGGCCAAACTCTGCTCAGCTAGTCCTGTTAATCCCACAGTAACAGGACCAGAATTGGCACATGTATATCAAAAGTAAATAACAGACAGCAATAATGAATGTGTTGCCAATAGCTGTAGATATTTTTCATTCAGTGTTCAGTTTATGGAGCTTATTGCTGCAAGCTTATTTCAGTGCTACTGAAGAATACATGTAATTATAATTAGAAATTATACATTTTAATATTTTTACTACAATGCCTTAATGTACTAAAAATTACTGAATTAACTGCATTAAGAATTTTGATGTCAGCTCATATTCACAGTGTGTATCACAGTTTAGCATCTAAAAAAAGGCTGCTTTACATGCATGAACAGGTCCAAGAACTAACGATATGTGGCAGTGAATCTAAGATTCAAACTGGGAGTTAAAACTATAGTTACATCTCAGTTTGCCTCATTCCCAGACCAGATTAAAGTCAATTTTTTTTTGATAATCTGAGTACTATAGATGATATGAACTTATGCAATGTTTCCTTTCTATTTTTTTAAAAATTCATTGGTGATTAGACTTGCTATAATGCTCTACATATATGAATAATTTCACACTTGGTATAACGTTACATTACAATAGAGTCAAAGCGCCATTAGTCAACATAATCAAGTGTAATAATTAGCTTTTATGTTTTATGTTTTATGTTTTCTTTAAGCATGTTTTAAGATCCTCTGATGATATGGTTCTTGTCAAATGTAATCCACAACTATAATTTTGTCACAGGGGAATTGACTTCAGTTAACTATGAAGAGAGATGTACTACAACTGAAAGTGCATCACAACTAAACAAGTTCCTTAATATAATCTTATTTTAATGATGAAAATATTAGTGGGTAAGAATAATGCAGTCTGAGGGAAGGACAGCTGTTGGTCAAGTCAGTGGCAAGATGAAATCTCAAATCGGTGGCTTAATTTAGGCCATTGTCAGGAGTGGATAAAAAGATAAAGGTTGAGACGGCAAATTAATAGAGGGCATTCGGTCCAGCTTTTAGGTCTCTGATTGAGTCCATTAAGATGGGGCTGAACACAGGGCACTCTGAGCGTTTTCCTACTTTCTCATCTCTCTAGGGTAAAGGGCATGTTGAGGGATCCTGCTAAGGATGGCCAAACTGCTTAGGATAAATAAGAACTATTCTGAATCTTTGCCAAAACTTGAACCATTATTGAGTGGAATTCCTGCAAGGTCAGCCCACAAGATTTTGGCACCTGAGGAAGGGAGCTCAGATGATGCCCCCATGCCACCTAACTTGGGCCAAAACTTCAAAAGGTCTCAATTCTGCCTTCTTCCTGTTCTACTTCTCTTATGGTATTGCTCTGCTACCTACCCCAGTAAAGGAGAACTTACAACTTAAAACACCTTGTTCAAAAATTTTAAGTAACTTTCCAACACCTGAACAGCAAATGTAACCTTTCTTGTCTGCATTGTAAACACTAACGTTTTATCTGTTTGAATAATCAAAGTGGGGTTTTCCATGCCGCCTTGGTTGCAAAGATTTGAACTGTTTCCTGAAGGTCCACGGTCTGGGCCAGCTCATGCTCTGTTGAGAAGGCTGCAAGGCTGACCAGCCTCGCTTGTGTCATTATGGAGTGTAGATGTGCTTTTATTAATTTCAGCTTGGAAAAGCTGTGTTCTCCACTGGCAACTGTTACAGGAAGTGTTAGAAGTATGCACAGAGCAACAAAAGAATTTGGAAAGAAGGTGGTCATCTTATTGGTGTGCATATATTCCAGAAGAGCCTTTGGAGTTGATCCTGCTGAAATGTATCTTGAAAAGGTTTTCAGTTCATGATGCAAATCACTCACATCAATATTGTTCATGATATCATGTGTCAACACTGTCTCTAGTGCCCTGCATTGCTGGGGTAGGTCTTCTTCAGTTATAGTGAAGAGTTGTGGAATATCATACAACACCCCAAATATACTGCTGTATTCCTTGAGTGGCATGAAACTTTCTTCAACTGGCTGTATTGCACAATCTAGCACCTGGTTAAAGAATTAAACTTTGAATTGTTGTTTGGGTCTCTTATGGGATTATCCTGTGCCCACTTTGGGTCCTAGAGGCACTCCCCCCTCCCCATTTGGCACCTGAGGTGGCCACCTCAATTCACCTCATGGTAAGGCCAGCCCTGAATCCTTTGCACTCTCTTGGTTTGGGCTGAGAATAGAAGTTGGTGTACACTAATATTGAAAGACAGATTCTTACTGTAATTCTTCCAGTTCAGAACAGAGAAGTGTTAGATACCTTAAGCTTCTGTGCTTAGGTGAATTTCAGCCCCATATCTACACTGGTGGGCAAAGCTTCCAAACCACATCTAGTTCCCATTAGACTATGAACTTTTTGCAAAGAAAAAAATAGCCTCTTTTTCCAACAGAAACCTAAACAGTGGCTTAAGTGCTAAATTTTGCTTCTTTGTTGCAAGTGGAGTTTGTATGTTTTTACTGATAAGCCCTGCTTCTGCATGACTAGAGTCAATGGGAGTTGGAATTTTGCCAGAGACTTCAATGGAAGCAAGCTCAAGGCTCTAATTACCATTCCTCTGCAGAAAATGATAAACTTCGAGAAAATGTACATCAGAAAGAGGATGAACCAGCAGTCAAGGCACGACTAATCTGAACTGGACTATTTCACAGCTCTGAAAATTCAGCAACTGCATATTTTATTGTGGTTGCTCCTGCACAGGGATTGGCCAGCCAAGAATAAGTACAGTTGATACCACTAGGAGAAATATTTTCAGAAGTGTGCGCGTTGCCTTTGAATATCAAGCATTTGGCAGACTCTAAATGTGCTTCTCTTCCATTTGCATCACCACTCATTATGGCTTCTGTCAAAGAAAAATAATCCTGTGGTGAACTGAAAAAATGCATTTGGATGCTGCAGTATTCTCAGTACAGACTTGTAGCAGATTGGCAGTGCCTGAGACACCCCACCCTGGAAACTCATGTTAACACTTTCCCAGCACTATCAGGTGGATTCTGTTGGCTCATTGAAGGAAGTGGGTTATTTTGATATTTGGATAAAAGGAAGATAGGAGTGGTGTTCTTTAGGAGCAGAGAATCTATGATGTAGAATGATCAGCAGGTATGAGGTAGGAATCCTGAGAGTAGTCATGCCCGGGGCAAACACAAGAGCTGAACTTTATCTTATCTCCACTTCCTTTGTTAAACAGGCAAACCACTGGGAGGGTGTATGTTTGGACCCTAGATATTGCATGGACTTTGGTTTTGATGAGGTTGAAGAAGACAAATAAGAAAGAAGGCTCATAAATAGGGTCCTGTGTAAATCACTTAATTATTTTTTAAAAAGAATGTTCATGATAGTGTTAATGGCAAAATATTGAAATTTCATGGCATTTGCACATAATTAATTTTACAACCTGGCATTAATCAGTTTCAAGGATGGGAATGAGTTTTACAATTAATGTTTGTTAATTTTGAGGACTGAATGAATTTCTTATGTAAATATAGTTAATATCAAGAATGAATACTTAAGGGAAAACCATTTGGAGGCATTTTCATGATTTCCACACTCTTCAGGAAATTATTATTTACACGATGTAACTCATATGATTTCATAATCAGAAGAGTTTTGCTGTAAGATTCACCTTAGGATCTGTAGTGGATATCTTTGCAAATCTATAGGGAGCTTGTGGCTATTGACATTTTGCTCCCTCACAATGGTGAGCCTGAAACAAAATATTGGATCTTAATATATTTGTTTGGGGATCCAGATCCAAATGATGGGTGTCTGGCTGACCTGTTCTGGCACTGCATAATACAAAACAATAGACCTTACTTTAAAGATGTGAATATCTGCAATAATCACATAACTACTAAAATATGCATCCATGCACACACACACGCAGAACAATATCTGCAAACCTTTCAGGTTTTGACCCCAGTTGAGAGTAAATTTTTATGCTTTTCTTGTTCTTTTCTTGTTTCATGCTTTTCTTGTAGTCATTGGGACTACTCAAGTGTGCAAAGTTCCTTACATGCTAAGTATGTTCAGAATCAGGATCTCATTTGAAATGGATAATAATAGAAAAGGAAGCCAGTACACAACATGCATTTAATTAGCGCACTTCACCACAGGATCCCTGAAATAAATTAATTACATGAAAACCTCTGAAAATCTGGTGTAAATACCACTGTTGTTATGCACTGATACAATTAGTAAAGATGAGATTGCTCATTTAAAAAAATACATTTTTAACATAAGGCTGTCAAGTATTTGTACATTGGAGCAATGAAGGCAGCTGGTTGTTTGATTAAAGTTATAAATATTTTTTACCTGTAATTCTTCCAATCTTGTTCGTGCCGCTAATATAACTGCCAGCAAACCCTGAAACATGAGCTCCAAGGCTGTACCCAATTAAATGAACATTGTTTCTGGAAAATTGAACAGATTCCTGGAAGACATCAGCAGCTTGATTTAGAAGCATAAAAAGTGAAAAGTAAACTGACAAAACATTTGAACATTAATTGTTGTGTAAGATTTCCCCTTGCTTACAACACAAGCTAATTTGCATTTTGATGCCAGTGGTTCAATGAGGTGCTTAGGTCATCTGCTGGTTTTAACTTCCACTGAACGTTTGCACACATCAGGAAACTGCCACACCATTAAGCCCTGTTGCTTACGTCCTCTGCTGAGGTAGGCCCTGGGTAGAAATAACAGGGCTTTGTTGATCTTAATCGGAAATGTTGCAGGTGTTGTATTATCTGCGTCTGCAGTATTCTGCTTTCCAATTGTTGGAGCCACGGTTCATGTTAAATACAGCATAAAATAATCCTGTACATATAATGTGCTGTCACTCCATTCTGAGACACTGCTGTATATTGCCAGCAAAGTATCAGAGCACTTCCTTTAAGAAATGTAAAGAGATACATACAGCAATGTCATTCTTGGACTACTTTATACAACTGGGCATTTGATCCAAAACAAACCTACTGAAACAGCATGGCCTTGCACTCTTCACTCTTTCTAATCAATAATGTATGTATCTTAGCTCTCTCATTTACACTCTGTCTGAGGCACAAGAATTTTCTGACTTGGAAAGAAAACTGTGGCATTTGTGTCACACAGAAATCTCCAAACCTTTCAGCGTGACTTTACCTGACCTTAAGTTATTCTGTTACATTTCTCAATCTCCACTAGAGAGAAGTATTGAGAGGCAAAACAGTTAAGTCTTGTGAGGAACAGATGAACCTCAGAAATCTGAGAGAGCTGGAATGAATAATTTTCTCGACAGATGTTGCTGAACTGGAGATGATGCCTCAAACTCCTAGAACAAGAATGCTAAGATTTGCTTTCTTTGTTATTTTCAATTAAAACTCACTACATCTCTGATGTATTTTGTACCTCAACAGCGGATATTTCAGATAGTCACACCTGGCTCTAAGCAGACGGATGCTCAGTGGAAAGACATTTCTGGGAGGTGGAAAGGGGAACTGTCTCATTACTAAATGGCCTGGGGGTACTTTTTGTTGTTACATTGTTAGTTTCAACAGAATTGTGTCTCGTTAGCAATGTTTATTTCTTGAACATTAAATTCAATTTCATGTGGAGAGCCATGCATGGATACAGATACGTGGATCCGTATCCGATCTGCATCTGCAAGAAATGGTCCGTGGATATCCATGTTGTATCTGCAGATGTGGATATAATACAGATATCTGTGGATATCCACATATTTGCAGGGCTCTAGCTCTGTGCAGATAAAAATATGTGGACCTGTATCCAATCTGCAGCCACAAGAAATGGTCTGTGGATATCCACATTGTATCTGTGGATGGGGATATCCCTGGATATCTGTGGATTTGCAGGGCTCTATTTATGTGCATTGGATTTAATGCTGTGAAAATTGACAGCCTATAAATCTTGAGGACATGCAAGAGAAAGGTATCCACCCATGCCACCACAGCACAGTGCCCAAAATCACTCCAGCCTCATGGTGAAATAAGTCCTTGGTTTGGCTGCTGAGGGAACTAGCAAGTCTGGGAGTCAGTGATTTCTCTAATGTGCTACCTCTCCTCTGGAAATTGAACTGAGGCCACCCACTTGTCTTACACAGATCACTAACCAGCTAGCAAAATACAACTCTAGGTTGCTGTGACCATGGGACAAATCTGAACAAGACCAAAGTTTACTTTTAATCTCACCAGTTATCTTCCTGCCCTTTGTGTCATAGTGTCCGCTCTCCACAACTGGACATGATGGACACATGACTATTCATAATGTTGTTTTTACCCAGGGCCTGATTATAGCAGGGGCTGTAGGGGCTAAAGCCCTGGGCCCTGGCCTAAAAGGGGGCTCCAGGCTCCACCCTGTAAAACCCCTGTCTGGCCCACCCCACCCTGCTCAGTGCCAGTGGGGCTGGGGTCAGTGGCATACCAAAGATATCTGGCTCCCAGGGGCCAAGACATATTTGCTCCACCATACCCTTACCCTTTGCAGTCCCTTTCCACACAGGACAGGAAGTGTCCCAGTGGCTGAGACCCCTCCTGCTCTGTGTGGAGGTGGGGATGCATAGGGCAGGGGGGCATGAGGGGAGGCAAATGTGACATCCCCTAGGTAGCAGACAGCTCTCTGCTGGGCTGCAGGAGTTGCCAAGCCAGCCCCACACCCGGGCCAGGTGGTGGGGCAACTGCCCTGTGGCCCCTGGTGCTGTGGGGGCGGGGGGGCAGAGCCACACAGCCCTCACTCCATTGCGGAGCAGCGTTCCTGGCTGTCCTGCCCCCAGCCAGCTACCCTGCCCCAGGGAGCGGACAGTGTGTTGGTGCAGGGCTGCTGCTTTTAGGGGTGGAGCCCTGGAGAGGGACCATTTAGCGGAGTTTGGGTCACTTCACCTCACTCCCAAAAGGAGCAGCCCCTTGCCAGCCCCCTTTCCATCCCTGGGGCAGGGCAGCCGGCCAGGTCAGGACAGCCAGGAACGCTGCTCTGCAGTGGAGGGAGGGTGGCCTCTGGCCCTGGCCCCTAACTTCAGCACCGGGGCTGTGGTGTGGCCACCTCGCCATCTCTGGCCTTTGTGCACTGCAGGGGAAAGGCAGGGGTGGGGATGGGGATGGGGCTGGTGCTCCAAAACTGGGTAGCCTGGTTCAGGGCTTCTTTAATCTGGCCTTGGTGAGGGGCCAGCCCAGTGCCCCCCTGCAGCCCAGTGCCCGGGGGCCTGGCCCTCTCCCTCCCCCTGGGTCTGTACTTCACTGGCTGGAGCGCTGGGAGTGCTCCTGTCCTGCCGCTGCTAGGGGCGGGGATGGCAGGGCCCTGGAGCCAGAGGCTGGGCCAGGAGTCAGCAACCTTTGCTGACCCCTGTGCTGGTCCTTCCTCGCCAACCTTCAGCTGGTGCCGGTGGCCCCCTCTATTGAAAAAATGTGGAGGCTGCCTGAAAATTGAGCAACGGTCACAGCTGGAGTGGGAGCGCTTCCCAGGCATGCCATGGAAAGAAGTCACCCAGAGTGGCTGATCTTGGCAGCGTTCCTGGTGACAGCGGTCCCCAGGCATGCCACAAAAAGAAGTGGCTCCTTTCAGGCGTTCCCAGGCATGTTGCAGAAAGAAGCTGCCCAGAGTGGCTCCTTTGGGGACCATCGCACTACGAAGAGGAGCCAGTCCAGGCAGCTTTTTTCTGTGTCACATGGAGGCATAAGTGTGGGGTGACTCCCCCTGTTTCCCAGCTGCACTCGAAGGAAGCCGCCCAGGGTGTCTTTCAGTGGCAATTTCTGTGGTACTGCAGAGGGTGCTGCATGCCAGGCTGAGTGGGCTTTGGGGCCACTGTCAGCACACGTGCCAGGGGCTGCCTACCCTGGGCTGGGCTCTGTGCTCCCTGGGGGCAGAATGGGGCAGGCCATTGCCTGTTTCCTCTGCCCAGGGAACAGGGCTGGCTGGCTCATGGTGCAGCCTCCACTCCAGCACAGACTTTTAGGGCCTGTGGCCATGGGGGGGTGGGGGGCGTGCACTGCGGGCCATGCTGCGTGGCAGTCAGCCCTGCCCCTGGTCCAGGCGGAAGACTGGCTGGAGCAGAGCCAGGATGGGAGCACCCTTTGGCCACAGGGTCTCCCCACCCCAGCAACAGGCCTCCATTCCAGGGGGCAAGGGCCTCAGGGGGAAGGGGTCCCAGGCAGGGGGCCCACCCTGATTAATCTGGCTCTGCACAAGTGGAGGCTGCTTTGTTTTTCATTAACGTGTACAAACTTATCCGTCAGCTTTACAGATGTCTTTTCCTCTTGCCAGACAGATCATTGGTGGTGTACTGTAGACATCACTGACAGTAAATGGGCTGGTTTATGCTACAAATGCTTTGCTAATACTGCTGAGCCGGCACAGCTCCACTTGCAGTGTAGATACAACATATACTGATAGGAGATTTTTGTTGGTGTAGCGGCACCACCTCCTCAAATGACATTCACTCTGCTGATAGAAGCTCCCTTCTGTCAGCATGGTTGTGTCTATGCTGGAGTTTTTGATAACATAGCTATGTTGGCTAGGAGTGTAATTTTTTCACACCCTGACCATCATAGCTATGCTGAGAAAATGCTGTTGTGTAGATGTGTCCTGTGTGACTTCACATGGCCCCTGTGAGGTAGGCAAACATTATTCCATTTTACATAGGGGGAAATCATGATCCTACACTGTGTGTGTGTGTGTGTGTGTGTGTGTGTGTGTGTGTGTGTGCGCGCGCGCGCACATGCACTAAATAAAGGGCTGCCTAGAGTACCTAGTTTTTATGTCTTGTCATTCTTCTCTCCCACATCAGCTGATATATTATTGGGGGCTTCCTGTTTAAGGGGACTACCATCCTCCTTTAGCATCATGGCATCAGCAACAGCTGGCAACCATCAGACCAATGCACCTTTGGCATGGCTGCCTGCCACAGCTGGGAGAGCCTTGAGGCATGTGTATCTGTCTCAATGAGGGTGCTACCTATTCAGTAGAGATCAGGTGCAGTGGCCAGGGTGGGGACTTGTCACATTAGCACAGCTCAGGCTTTACTGCTGCTTCCAGAGCAGCTGAGAAAGCTTTGGAGAGAATGTCTGCTCCATTACTAGTGGCCTGGGAGACCAAAGTGTTTAGTGCCAGCTGTAGAGAACTGAAGAAAAGACTTGCTCAAGGCCACCCCTAAAGCCTATGGCAGAGCTGGAACCTTAAGCCAAAACAACTCAGCCCCAGTCCAAGAAAACTTATTCTTAGTCTTGCAGATAATGCTCATGCAAACCCAGGCTCTCAAAATGTCTTGCTCTTTCTTTCTGACCTGCTTTCACTGACCACAGTCAGTCTTAAGTGTTTTGAATATGGGTTAATATCCAATATAGTTCTGTCAGGCAGACAAACAGTTGCCTGCAGAAGTGCAGATGGAACAAAGAAAATTACAGTGGCATGCAATGATCACATCTCAAGTAATATCAACATGTTTTAATAAACTGAAGGACACTTGGTTTCTCTCTCTTCTGCAATAAAATTTTTATGAAGTCATCTTAAAGTTTATGAAGGAAATTTTTTTGTGCATTGCAGTGCAAGAACGTAAGTGACTGAAGCAGATCACATTAACCAACATCGTACTGACACCTATGGCGAAAGCATAAACAAAAGGAGAAAACTGCTTGCTTGCTCAAAGAAAGTCATTTTGGTTGAGGGCTCTTACCTCCAGCCACTCTAGCAAACCTGCAATCTCCTGGCCTATATGGCGTGTGTTCTGTGCTGCTATGGGGTAATGCTGGTGAGCAAGTGGAAGCCAGTCTGCAATAATCACATTTGTTTGTTTAGGCTGAGATTTCAGAGCTGCTATCATCTTCCAGATCCATCCTTCTAACATTCCATCTACCTGCAAGAAAAGATGGTGGGGGGGAAAAAGCCTTAGGAGGACAATTCTACCAAGAACATTTTTGTGCAATTCCTGACAGTTAATTCCATGGAAACCAGGCTATGTGAGTGAGCTCTCATCACCAATAATCAATTTTGAGAACTCTAAGGTTTCATAAATCATTGCTGAGGAGAATGATAAATGTTTGGGTATAGTGATATAGAGCGGAAGGCTAAAACAAATTCAAGCTCCAATGTCAAAAGCATTCAACTTCTTTGCCTTTTGACAATGAACAGATACCACTGTATTTTCTCTTCTCCACTGATAACTGTGTAATTCCTCAAACTTCATTTTAGAGAAGAATTTTAATTTTCTAGAGGATTCCATCAATAATTTTGAAATCTGTCCTGCCTTCCTTTTTGCCATTGTTGCTCTCTTTCTCTTTTTAAAAGCCTAATCATGAAGGTCTTATTCACACAAGCAGTCCCATTGAAGTAAATGCACCATACAGTCCTACATTTGCTATTTTGATTGTAAAAATCCTTACTTTCTATCAAATCTAATACAATCAAATTTTCTAATTGCTAAAGGTGTCAGAATGAAATTAAACTGGTTGACTACATTTCCTTTACTGGGGCATTTACTGGCTTCTGAATCTCTTCTGCACTGAGCCTCTAACAGAGTTTTGAGAACCAACTGAGAGCCTCTAACAGTTTGTGAAATGTGGCTTAAATATGCAGTTCCAAGGCAGGGGCTGGTCCCTCTGATATTGAAGTTATTAAGTTTTGTCATTGACTTCAGTGGGAATCGGATCAGGCCCAGTGTTTGATTGCTCAGCGAGGACAGTGTTAGAATAAGGTTCCCTAGTTTGGTAAAAACTAAGAGTAAAATGCTGGTTCCACTGAAGTTGATAGGGTTTTTGCCACTGGCATCAATAAGGCCAGGATTTAACCCCAAGTGTAGTGGGGCCCAAATAAGAGTTCTTGAAATTTACATGTCTGCACTTGATGTAGGGAACCTCACCTGAGTTTTACAAAACGAGCTATTGATCAGATCGAGGAAGCAAGTCAAGACCCTGATTCATTAGGTCCAAACTTTTGATATGGTATTTCTGTTCCAACTGCATCTTCATTGTCCATGTTGCTAGTAAAAGCTCAATGTGTAGATTAATCAGCAACAATTTGTAAGAGAGTTGTTTATCTTTTTTTATTGGGGCATCTGCCACACAATGGTAGAGCAGGAGTTTAAAGAGCTGGAGTATGGCTGTGCAGAAAGCAGCCAATTGGAGAGAGGCTGAGAGGAGCAGCCAGTAAGGGCAAGCAAGCCCATATAAAAGGAACTGCAAGGCCCAGTTGTGGGAGGGAGTCCAAGGAGCGAGCAGACTGTGTTCTTAGCTGGCTGCAAGAAGGAAATAACGTGGACAGAACAGCTGCTAGTAGGGACCAGGACTGCTTGAGATAGCTCCTGGCTGACTGTTGGGATATGCAGGCTTGTAGCTCAAGAAAAGGGTGAAGGTGAAGGTGCTGGAGCTATGGAGAAGCTGCCGAGGAACAGAAGCAGTGCTGGTGGAGAGGTTAAGCATTGGCAGCAGGAGGCTGCTATATACAGGGTCCCTGGGTTAGGACCCAGCATAATTGGGTAGGCCTGGGTGCAGTCCATCCCTCTACTAGTCCCCAGGGAAGTGGCTGAACTATAGAACTGGGACATACTTCTTCCTTTGGAAGGGGAAAAAATGCACAGTGACATGACAAGAGGGGCTGAGCCAAGAGGGTGCTGTGGTTCCTAAGGCTGTGAGGAGTAGAGCAGGCTGACAACAGAAACAATGATGGTGTGTGAACCAAGACCAGGGGCATTGGTGTTAAGATGATAATCCCAGAGCACCCAGACCAGTTTGCCATTGAGTGCTGAACCCCTTTACACTTTTATTCCCTTAGGTTTTTGTTTGGGGTACTTCACTGAAATAATTTTAGTGGTGTGTTCTCCATCCCCATTTATTTCTAACATCTGTTAATGCTAGAAGATATTGCCACCATGTGCTGGAGTGGGTGGGAATGCCCTATAAAGTTTCCGTGGTAAAAGAGTTGCTTAGACAGATACTTTTCTTCCACCTTTGCTAATCAGAGCGGCTTCTGTCAGATTCTGCTGTGTCTATTAAATAAACATTGTTTCTTTTGTGTGTGTGTGGGGGGGGGGCTGTGTTCACAGACAGAGGGCTTGTTTCGAAACAAGAGGTTTCGAAATAAATGGTTATTTCGAAACACCTTATTTCCAAAGACAAAAAAGGTGTCTTGGAAATAAGGGAGCGAAATAGCATGCCCCCAGTGTGGACATGCTGTTTCACTTGGGGAGGGGACTGCAGACACCCACAGGGTGAAGCGGAGCAGCGCCTCACTCCTCGGGTGTCTGCAGGGGGCTGCAGACACCCTTCTCGGGGTGAAGCGCAGCCATGTGCCTCACCGCGTGGGTGTCTGCAGGGGGACTGCAGGCAAGGGGGAGAGCCACACAGCCGGGTGCTGCACCCCCCCCACCCAGGCTGCCCCCAAAGCCCGCTGCGGGGTCTGGGGCACCCGGCTCAGCCCGCCGCTGTGGGGGCTGGGATGAGCGCTGCCCCGGGATTCCCCGGCACCCCACTCCAACTTTACTCCAGAATAGGATGGCTATTTGAGATGGCTTTTAATTCTTTTTAATTTGGAACCACTTCATTGGTTATTTATTGCTGTTCAAGGCTTCATTTTCAGCTGAAGGCACTTACAGAGAAGTCTTCTTCAAGGTGTGTGTGATAGAGAGATGTGGGAGATTTTGTGCATTTCTTTTCAATAATAGTCTAAATATCTGTTAGCGTATAGAACGGAGAAATGAAATCAGTACTCAAGTCTTTAGAGACATAGCACATTAATTCAGCTACTTGGTCAGACTCTGCTGGCTTTAAACCAGGGAGTATGACTATAATCTCTAGCATGGGTCTCCGATATGATACGTCACTATTCTGTCTCTGCATCTCAATGGGAGTACCAGACTCTGGACTGTTTTGAGACATGTTTCTTACTAGGGAAATCTGTAGTCATTCTTTTCTTAACTTTCCCTTGGAAGATACTTTGGTAGTAACATAATAAAAAGGAAGTAGATCAAATCAGATTTTTCCTGAATTAAAAGAAAATTAATGTAAATTTCATACCGACCATCCATGGACTATCATCACCAGAGGAAGAGAGGCATTGAAATTGCATTTGTCAAGAGTCTCCAGCTGATCAAATAAAATTAGACAGCCTTCTTCAGTTGTGTCTGTAAAGAGTCGAAATTTGGTCTCTGGGCTCTCTTGATTTTTCTTTTTTCTGATGTGCTGATGCTGGGACCCCATTGCTTCTGAAATGAAGTTCAAATAACACACCTAATAACAGGGGATACAAAACTTGCAGGGACTGTTTTATGTAGCACAACCTAAGATGCATAGATGAATACATTTTGTTTTTTTAATATACTTCCATTGAGTGAAATACGCACAACACAGTCACTAAGTGTAAGCTGCAAAGTTTGCTCAAATGCTGACTTTTCAAAGTGATACTGTTTGAATCTGGGGTGTAGTTAGAGCCTGTCTCTCTTAATAACTGCAATTACACAGGAAATATTGGCCTTATAGTTATTGTACATGATACAATATCTACCATAAGGGTCAGGTACAGTCATTGTGACTCTACAGCACTATCACATGCATAGACAATAACATATTAACTCTACGGGGGAGCTATCACCAATATGTATATGCTAGTTCCTACAAAGCAAGTATCATTATGTTAAAACAGCCATGTAATACATACATAATTCTGTTTACAGCTTTGGGTGACCCCTGAAGTCAGAAGAGCAGCTCTCAAGTGATTTGTCCCTAGGAAGTCAACATAAAAATTCCTTGAACAGGCTAGCTATATCTACTTTCAGGTAACATACTCTGTGGTAGATATAAAATAATATTCTCAAAAGCACCTAAGTAATTAAGGCTTTTCTATCCCGGTTTAAAAAGGAACTTAGGAACCTAAGTGTCTTGAAAATGCTGTTTGGGGTAAAATTTTCTCTTTCACATTTGGTGTCATTTTTATGATAGGGTGTGTTCACACAGCATTCTTATTTCGAAACAACGAGGTTGTTTCGAAATAAGAAATATCATGGCCACACGACGCATGGCCATTTCAAAACACGCAAACTGCTTGTTTTGAAATGGCCACCGTTCTTTCAGAACGGCTTAAACCTGGTTTCCCCGCAAAACAACGTTGTTTGAAAACAGCTCGTTTCGAAACAGCCCTGTGTGGACGTGTTGTTTCGGAACAAAGCTAAGCACCCGGGGAGGAAGGGCTACCCCCTCAGCACCCTGGCCAGGGAACACTCAGCACCCTGGCCAGGGTGCTGAGGGGTGTCTTCTGGCCGGCAGAGGGGGGCCGCAGGCACCTGCGGGGTGAAGTGCAGCCATGCGCCTCACGCTGTGGGTGTCTGCAGGGGGCTGCAGGCACCCACGGGGTGAAGCCGAGCTGCGCCTCACCCCGCGGGTATCTGCAGGGGGCTGCAGGCACCCACCGGGTGAAGCAGAGCCGCGCGCCTCACCCCACGGGCTTTAAACCCCGGGCTGCCCGGAAACGCTGTGGCAGGGTCGGGGGCACCCCGCTCAGCCCCCTGCTGCAAGGGCTGGGGTGAGCGTGGCCCCGGGATTCCCTGGCGCCCAGCTCCGGCCGGGGGAGGGGCTGGGGACACCTGCGGTATCCATGGTCCCGCCCCCAGCAGGAGCGGCTGCGCCGGCGATTCCCGGGGCCGCGCTCACCCCGGCCCTTGCAGCAGGGGGCTGAGCGGGGTGCCCCCGTCCCTGCCACAGCATTTCCGGGCAGCCCGGGGTTTAAAGCCTGCGGGGTGAGGTGCACAGCTCTGCTTCACCTGGCAGGTGCCTGCAGCCCCCTGCAGACACCCGCGGGGTGAGGCGCAGCTCGGCTTCACCCCGTGGGTGTCTGCAGTCCCCTCCCCAAGCGAAATAGCATGTCCACACTGTGGACATGCTATTTCGCACCCTTATTTCGAAGACACTGTTTTTGTCTTTCAGAATAAGGTGTTTCGCAATAAAGAGTTATTTCGAAACAGCTTGTTTCGAAACGTCTTGTTTCGAAACAAGCCCTCTGTGTGTGAACATAGCCATAGTGTTTCCATTACATGGTCACTGCGTATATGATGAGCTGTTCAGGTCCTGATAGGATCTCAAAGGGGTGACCCTCCGCACTGTGATGTTCTCTTTCCAAGTTTCGCTACCAAGGAGAAGCAGCATCTCCTTCACTAGGCATTAGTATCAGGAGGGCTTCAGACGATTCTCAGATCCAGGCAAACTCTTCTACCTGCTGAAGGAAGAGCAGGGAGCTGCTGGATCCTACAGAATCACTTATAGCAGTTGAGATTCTCTTGTTCTGAAAGGCCTTGCAAAGAATGCCTCACCATCGCAGTAGGAGGAAAGGGATGTTGGTTGACTCAGCAGGTATGATGCACAGTTCCCATAAGGGAAAGGGAGCTGATGAGCAGATGCCTGGAAAGGTCAGAGCTGGGCTTCCTCTCTACCCTGGATTCTCCACCAGTGTGAAGACTGGGTACTAATTGCCCTTATTCTTCTCCTTTCTACCAATTAAAACCCTTCCTGTGCATTTTCGGGCCCCTTGCATCTTTAGCTGCCTGGCCGTTCCTCCTTGTTCTATAAAAAGCTGAGTTTCCAGAAAATCATGGGCCTGACCAGTCTCCCGTTGTTTTGTGTCTGGAAGGAATTTTTTTTGTTGGTGAAATTGCTAGAGGCCAGTGGATTTTGTTCTTCTGTTTTGCCTTCCTAATCCCATTCTGGCGCATGGGGGTGAGCATATAGAGCTCTGATCCAGTGCTAAATGAATAAACTTACTGCCTGTCGCTTTAATCCACCTCTGTATCTCTTTCATTTACTTGCTGGTACTGCTCAATGAAAGGTAAGTAATAGGGAACTTACTATACTGCCAAAATTCACCAGCTGCTTTCAGGATGTACCTAGGGAAGGATCAAGGTAATCAGGACTTTATAAACTATAGTTTTTAATTTTATTTTTGTGATTTAATTAATCAACCCACTGGCACTAGACAATATTGAGATCCAGGGAATCCAGGAAAAGCCTGAGAAGGACACTCACTGGGCGCTGGGATTTTTGCAGTTGTTGTGGAACCATGAGTAATAAAGACATGGAGGTGGAGGGCTTTTCCTTCTTTTGGTAAGTCTCGGGGATGACTTGTAGGGGAATGGAATTCACATTTGTAAAGTGCTTTTAGGTTCTTGGATGAAAGTTGCTTAATAAATGCAAAATATACTATGTTATTAGAAGTGTTTCTGTTCATGGCTCAGCTCCCCAAAATGGGCATTATTAAAGAGATGTTTGAGAATATTAGTGCTTGTGACTTTTATGCCTATGGAAATTTTCAGAGTCCATGTTATCTTTATACATTGTCCGGTCTCTAGAACACCTCCATCTCAGGTCTTGTAATTATAAATGTAACCAGAAGTCCTGATGACATGAACAATGAATCAGTTCAGTACTGTGCAAGAGGCTCTTGATCAATGTACAGAGTTGGGCTCTTATTCTGCAAATATGCATAGCAATGGAAGCACTCGCATGTGGTGCCAGAGCTTTATATCACACAATACTCAGAGAAATCAGATGTGAATGATGTATTGATTTTAGATCAGATTCCTTTTGGGTTTTTTTGTAACATTTGTTAATCTTGTCAGAAGCATTACTCAACATTATATCCTAGCAATCTAAAATTTGATACAGACAGCATATCCTAATTGGCTGTCAAGCCATTGATATCTTACTCCAGGGCAGTAAAACTCCCAAAACTACATTACTCTAGATATAAGCTGCTTTCTTTCCTGTCATTAATTACCACACATTCCATTTTGTAACAGCAAGTCACTCCAGACAGTGTAGTATGGTCAGCCATTGAAAAAGAGCTACAGTTAATAACACTGCACTGTTAGCAAAGAGTTAACTGTTTTAACTTCCGCTTCATATTGCAGTATGCCATATTTTTCTTTAAAAATTTATTTGACCATTACAGCTATTTAGAACTTAGTTTGGTCATTTCTTTCTCACAGCATGCAGTTATGAGTTGCTGAATTTGAATCGGGGCCTTTGGTTTCACAAAAGAGCAATATTAGGAAAAGATAAAGTCATAGCTAATAAATAGCTAACCAAGGGGAGAGTTAAAAGAAACAGATATGCTTAACCGTGCACTCCCTACAAGGAGCAAATTATCTACACCAAGGCATAGAACATATTACATTCTTAGTAAATGAGTAGAATATTTTAAAATCTAAATGGTGATCCCAATAAAATGGACATCCTTACTTTAGTTTTCTTTCCATTTTACATTTCTTGCAGCACTTTTACTCTGACTTAATTCCTACTAGTTACTAAGCAAAGGGTCTTTGTTCTTCTGCGTTTTATACATTGATGTATATATTACTGATAGTGCTCAGTAATAAATAACTATATTGGGGAGTTTGTATGAAAATGATTGTTTTAAAGTGCAAGCTTTTGGTTGGGTAGTGGGTCTGGGAGGAAGAATTGAAAAATCCAGTTTGGAACTTTTCACCTTTGGCAGTCATGAATAGTTCAATGGAGTCTGCTGTATTATGTGAGAAAGGCTTGCCTCGATCTGTTAATGAACATCTCTTTTTGAAGAGGAAAACAGTGTGTGAAATTTTGAGCTTCCAGAGGAAACTTGGTTGCTGTAGATTTTACAGAACAAAGTCAATTTGACAGTAAAAAGGAATTGGAAAGTTCCACAGTGCATTTATACTTGAAAAATAAAAATGCTCAAGAAAATCCGATGCTAATCAGGACTAAGAATTTTTAGACACTTGGAAGATATGTTACAGAGAATTTTGAGAACTAATCTGCTCCATGTGTTATGCTGTACATTAAACGAAATATGCACATAAACTAAATGTCACTTCCCTGGGGTCTGATGAATTCAGTTTAAGTGTTTTTCTATATTGGAAATACTGTCTCTGACTCAAGTAAGTTCCAGAGCTCTAACTGTGATTCTGTAAATGCAAAGCTAATATGAAACTAGCTCCTTCCAGAAAAGTCTATGCAAGATGGCCACATCCATCTCCCTTGATGCTAATAGTCCAGGCTTCTGCAAAGCAGAATGGTGACCATCTGCAGGAAATGCCATTATGGCTTCCTTATGTGCTGCAGAGTTACAGGATGTTTTGTCTCTTCTTTCTTGCTCCCTATTAATGATTTTGTGACACTTACAAGTGGGTCATAGCAGAGCTTTGGCTTGTAAGAACAGGCAGGTCCAGCACATCTGTTACATGGACATAGCCAGGAGCTGATGGGAATTGTAGCCTTCAGACAGGGTGCATGATGGAGAGAGTTAGTTGATTAAGTGTTTTGTGTTTAGTTTCTGGAGACTATAAAAGAATTATACGGCTCAATATTCATAAATTGAAGGTTAAGCTAAGGCCCTAATGGAATATCACTGCATGGGGACTTAGCAAGAACTTTGCCATTAGGCAGCCTTTTCTTGGATTGCTCCTCTTCCTCCTCACTTACTGAAAGCCTTTTTTGACCACTAAGAGTAGGCAGTTGTCTTTTGATTCTGTCACAGAAATCCTCTGAAGTTAATAAAGTCAAGACTCAAAGTTTCAAATTTTGAGTGCTCCCAGGTTTGGATGGCTAGCTTGGAGTAACTGACCTTGAGCACCTGTGAAAATCAAGCCACACAACTACTGAGGCCCCCAGGTATAGCAGATACTGTTCAAAAATTTTGCTGTTTGTGATGTGGGTCACAGGGGAGCACAGCACAGAGCAGTGAACTGCAGTGCACCATCAGAGTCAACCTGTGGAACTCATTGCAGCTGTTCTGAAGGCCAAAAATATAATTGGATTTAAAAAAAACTAGATAAATTCATGGAGGCTAGGCCCATCAATTAGCTGAGGTACATAGGGAAGCAAGTTCAATCCCAGATACAATATGTGTATTTGTTCCTTATGTGGAACAATGGTTAATGAGACGGATGCATTCTGGTTCTTTAGTCTGACCAACTGATCTTTCAGAGCTTTTTTTGCTAGAAGTGTTGTAAGTGTTCCTGGTGTTTATCTAAAATCCTATCCATGAGCCTCTTTATTTCATTCTAAAGAGCCTGTTAAAACCACCCAAACTGTATATTTTCAGTGCATAATTATCTGCTGAAGCTGACACAAAACGGCATGGTATAATGTAGAAAATTAGAGCTAACATTGTGTGGAACTCTTAAATCTGAATCTGCAACTGAGCTTAAGTAGTAATGAGCTTTGGAAGTTGAAGACATAAAGAAGTATTACTGGAGTGTAAAATCATGAGGCTTTAGCCAGTGAGTGTTTCCTTATGCTGTTTTTAAATCTCTTTGGATAACAGATTTGTGTAAAAAGCTGATGAAATGCAAACTTAAAGATATATACAAGCATGTGTCAAAGGACATCAGGAAAGCTACTTATTCTGTCATTTGAAAAACATGTTTGGCTAACTTAAATGGTTAAATTAACTGAATATCAATTACTGTGCAGGAATTCAGCTGCACCATTGTGGGAGGACACATTCTGAGACCTACAACACTACAGGGAGACACAAGAAATATGTCTGCTCCTTATATATATATACTGGACCAATAAGTTAGTATCCAATGAACTTTTTTCAACAAGAAAAAGGAGCAAAGATTTTAGTTGTAGATACAATTAGTAACTGCTAAGCAAAGGTCCTTATCAATTCCTCATGATTCCTAGACATTTAAAACAGAACAAAACAAACACACAAAATATAATAGGAGAAACTGTATGTGCAGATATGTGTTAGCAAGAACCTTATATTCGGTGTCCAAATTTGACTAGTACAAACTATTTAACTACCTTCTACAGAAAAAACAATCAGAAGAAATGTCCAACATTGATGTCAATGAAGAAGCAACTCAATAGAAGAAACTGCTGTAAATAATATTCAGGTTATGCAAAGCTGCTCCTTTCGTTTTCCCCAGTAAGAAGAATTTGTTTGATTTGGAGTTTGAAGTGTGAGTTTATGCAGCACCATGGATTCTTGTATCAAGGATAACTGATCATACACCCACTCCCCCTTGTTTAGCGTAATACTCTAGTCACAGTCCTGTTTCTGATGTTTATTTGAAATTACCTTCTCCTGTAAGTGCTTAGGCTGCTGATGAAGAGAGATGTGCAAACTGTCAATTCCTAAGTGTGCCTCAAAAGACAATATTTGAGGATTCTGAGAATCTAAAAAGAGCAGCAAATCAAAAGCCTTTTTAGGAGATCTTGAAAGCAAGGCTCAGTGCTGTAGTTGTTTAGTTTCCGTGTGCTGTTGTTGTCTATCCTGAAAAGCCTCCCTTACAGCATCATATTCATGTCAAATAATACTGTATTTATTTCATGGTTTTCAAAGAAGCAGCAGCACATGCAGCCTAACCCCTACATCAAGGTACAGAAATGAACAGATTCTCCTTCTGCTTTGCTCTAAATGCTACGTTAATTGTCTCTCCTCTTGCCAAATCCACACTGCTTCCCTCATTAGCTTTAAATAGTGTGTTGTCTCAAAAAACATCCAAACAGCCATTTATTCTTCTTAGTCTTTCTCTTCCCCACTAAATCTCCTTTTGTTGCATCAAACTTCAATGTAATCTTGTTTCCAAGTATGTTTACTTTATGTGGAACCAAGCGTAGAAGCAGTAACTGTTAGTCTGAAAGATGGGCAAGGACTGAAACACAAAAACCAACAAAGTTGTGGGTCACCCCTTCCTCACATTAATTAAAAATCAAAACCTTATGGAAGAGACTGAATCTCAGAAGCTTTGAGGCCTTTTCCCTTTTCTGGTTAATATAAATACCAACTATTTGCATTCTTCAGGATCTTCTCATCTTCAACCAATTTAAAAACCAGCAGTTAATCCACCACAGTCAGATAGATGGTAATTATCCAAAGCAGCTGTGGAAACTGAGAAGTAGAGTCCACAGACAGAGTCTGGATTAGAACCTAGGTCCCACATTATGCTCTCTCTGCAAGAGTAAATTACATTCTCTCTCGTCCTTTCAAAGAGATTTAGGAGAGTGTACCACTCCTGAAAGTACTAAGCAGTTTTCATTCATAGTAGGTAACTGAGCTTCCTTCATGGCATGGGCACTGGACCCTTAAACTTGAGATCTTAAATAGGAATTCCATAGTACATAAATTCATATTGATTCTCAGCATAATGGTGAATTTTGCCCAGGTCAGAGTGTTCTGATGATTTTGAAGCTTCTGTCTTGTAGGGTGAGCTGTCAGCCCCAGCAAAACAGCCTGTAGTTGGCAGTTTAGAGGAGACACCATCTTTATACAATAGGGTCAATATTCCCTCTCAATACACACGCATATTCTATTTAACCTTCAGAAATCTTACATACTGTTTCTTCAACCACAATCTGGATTGCTCAGTATTCTACTTTATGAAAGGAATTGTTAAATTGAAATTTATAACCTCTGTATTTCACCTGACTGACCCTGAATTCTACATGCAACAATACTGGGAAATAAAACATCTTATCAGAAGCTCTTATGACTAATACGTACCACACATGTCAAACTCTTAATGTAAATTAATTTAGAGACATAAGTCAAAGGAAAGTAATGATCCCATCACCCATTCCTTATTTAAATAAAACTCCCATGAGAAATAAACTCTTATTGAAGTTAATTGGATTTAGAACAGGGCATGTACTGCAAAAAAGTATTCATGAATTCTTGTTCAAATACAAACTATGCATATACTATGACTGGATGTGCCCTTTTTTAATTTATGGTTTGCGAATATCCATCCCTGTGGTTCCCTCTCCCCTCTACAGGAATGTTCACTGAAAATAATTGTATGAGAATGTGTGACTAAATTTTTTAGCCAAGATACATGCCAGAAGTATGCAGCTGCCCATCTTGAGCTTGGAGCCCTGTAGTGGTAGATGTTGTACACACACACAGAACAAAAAGGCAGTCTCTGCCCCAAGGAGCTTACAATCTAAATCTAAGACAAAAATGGGAAAGTGAATACAAGTAAGTGATCAATAAATCAATAGATGAGTCAATGTGATAGACAGTGGTCTCTGTGCACCAATGGCCAAACAAAACAATTTGGAATAAGGAACAAATTAATAAAATCAAAGTCTGTTACTGGATTATTTGTGGAAAAGGTTGGCTAAGTTTGTTGGGTTGACTATTTGTAACACAGTTTCTTCATCTCTAAATAAGAAATATAGAATATAGTAGGTAATGTTGGTCCAAGGATTCAGACTGTGCGTGTATCTTGTATAGTCAAATAGGTCAGAATGCTATGATTTCTTTTTTTCTTCTCTTTATATACTTTTGTAAAAAATGGAGAGAAAATTGCATATCTATATGGCTGTCATATCCATTTAATGTAAAGAAGGGAAATTTTGAAAAAAAGGACAGTTTTGCAAAAGATCTGACTACATTTTGGAATTCTGTTTTAAGATATCTGTGCTAGAAACAGTGCTCCTTCTTCTCCTCACAGCACTGCTTTTTCTTTCTGCATGATCCTGCAGTGAAGTGACAATCTTGTCTCATGGCAGCCTGCTACAGAAATGACTGTGCTGTCACAATTTCATTGTAACTTCTGCATTATTAGCTAGAAGGAGAGGAGGGAATGTAAAGTGTGTGAAATATGACCATGCCTTTGACATTTAACTGGATTCTTATGACAAGAAAGAGAAGCTACAAATATCCTTGGATTATTTTACAGAAATTCTTCAGTGTGAAATTTGCATTTGAAGGGAGGTAAAATTCACACATCAGAGTAACCAATGGAAAGCTCTCCAACCCATTGGAAGCATGATAGATCTGTTGCATGGCATGGAAGGTGGGTGGCCCTGGCATGGAGCTGGACATGTAATAAAGTTACAGGTAACAGAGTTAATTAAGCTAATGTCTTTACAAGTTCCCAGAAAGTCAGATATTTCAGTCTAAAATGAATATCTTGGTGACTAGGTATTTTAAATTGTTGTGGTTCCTAGGGAGTTGGATTTTAACAGAAATGGTGGCAAAAGCATTTAAGTATATATTATCACAGGAAATCTTACTTTGTTGGTACTTCGCCCTTGCTGTTCTTGTTCCTCTTTTCTACTTTCTAGTGTTCCTGTCCTGTCCTGTCCTGTCCTGTTTTGTTTTTTTCTTTACCTTTCATTTTACCTTTTGATTTTTTTTCTTAAACTTTATTTCATTTTGACTGTTTTAGTCTGGAAGGATTAGTAAAACCAAAATAGCTGCATGGGAAATCTTAGTTCTGAAACATGGATTGGTGGTGTGCTTTGTAAGTTCCCCATCTTCAAAGCATCTGACAAAGTGGGATTTTCACTGACAAAAGCTCATGTGATAAATACATTTTTTAGTCTTTAAAAGTGCCACAGGATTCCTTGTTTGTTTTGTGTGCTTTGAGAGTCACCAAGTGTGTTCATTTAAATAACAGTTTAATGTTTTCACTGATTTCAGATCAAAGGGCTCAGAAAGTTTTGGGCATGTCCTAAATTTTCTCCAAGGTCATCTGTTAGAGTGAGTGCCTGATAAACAAGAGATGATCGAAAGTAGTTATTTCTGCTACAAATTCTTGTAAATGGTATACATTGCAGGCTCTGTTCATGCATTGTGTTTGAAAAGAAACTTCTTAACAAAAAAGACTTGGAATTAAAAAACATTTCTGGCCCATTAAGGCCACCTTAAATACATCTTCTCCTTATTTACCTTAGGCTGAATTTATGTAGATGCTCTATATACTTGCTTTTTCTTTACTCTCTTGTCATATTTCTGTTAGGAATTTATGCATATCAATATTTTTAATCAGATTTGTAAACACTCCAGCTACAATCCATATAGATCTTTCCTATATATTACAGAAAGAAATTGTATGGTGGTGGTGTATACATTTTTTAAGCTTATGTTGGGAATGAGTTATTTAAAATTGGCAAAGTCTTAGTAAGTTATATAGGCAGTCGCAAATGAGTACTGAGAAAATCTTTGTACCACACCTCTCTCCTGTATTCTCTGTACTGCATTGGGGGTTGGGGGGGAACTGCTTTAGGAAGGGAATACTTTTTATTAGGAGTTTTCTATTACTTTCCCTATAAAGCCAGATGCCCTTGTTATCATGAGCTCAGCTGTATAAAGAGGATGTAAAAAATTATATTTAAAAGTCATGATGTTAAGGTGCATTAATTTGGACAGCTAGAAGTAAGCCATGTGTGTCTCAACAGAAGCTGACCGGCTTATGTGACATTGACTCTTTAGCCTGTTGTTGCTCTAGCTCTGAATTTTTTCTTGCTCTGGTAGAGTTAATTTTCTGCTGTGAATTCCACATTTGGGGAGGGGAAAGAAGACGACACTTTCTTGGCAAGTACATTAAGAATGGTGGTCCTTTGAAGCTGCTTTGAGTTTAGAATATTGAAAGTATGCCTTTGGAGATGGTTTGGTGGGCAATGCTAGTGACAAGATGGTCAGTTTGTTTAATAAGCAGGGAGCATGTACATAAAATATCAATGAATGCTTTTAAAATTTCCCTGCACATCCATGCATCCCTGAGTTTTGTTTTCTTTTAGACCCCGATGATGTATCTAATGCAGATGAAAACTCTACAAAACAGAACATCTGCACTAATTTTGGATAACCTTGAATATTCTTGTACCTGCTGAGTGATTCAGTTGGTTTCTCCTGGCATGTCTGTCAATGATATGACTAAAGAGAGGTGCTATTTTCTGCAGGCCCGATTCAGCGTGTTATAAGAATTTTGCCAGCAGTTGCAGCAAAGGACTCTTCACAACTAAAATTGCACGGGGTCAGAGCTCCAGGTTAGGGGTACCTTTAGTTCGTTCTTGGAAATATGAACATTCCTTTAGTGTCTTTGAGGGGGAATCATGTTGGTGTTTCACAGAGATGTCACCTTTTTCTCTGATGTGTGCTTGTTTAAGTCTTTGCTTGTGCTGTGAATACATATTAAGAATACTACACCTACACCAATTAAAACGAAGTAAGCAAGATCCTCCAATCCAGTCAAACTACACTCAGCAGGGAAGACCATGAAGTGGGGGCAGTGAAGAAAGAGGAAAAACCTGCCTTGAGAGCTTTTGGGTGCACTAGTTGCTTGATCCCTCAATACAAGTTACAATAGCCTGATATAGATTCTTATTTACACGAGGGGCTCATACTCCCAAGCATTCCAGCGGCCATGGATTTCTGGGTCAAAGGGGTGTGTCAGCTGTACTCCTTACATGAGAAGCTGAAAAGCATGGGAAGTGTTAGTCTGGGTCCTGGGAGAATTCTCAAGAGCCTGGATGTTTAGGATCCAAGGGTCCGATCAAGTGAATCTAATGATGTACAAGGTGTGACGACACTGTAGGCCCAGAGCCATACCATATTGATGATACACTTGTTTTTCTTTCTTCTTGTCTCAGAGTTTTAAAATAAAAAGGAAACTCAAAGTAGAAAAATCTGTATTCTAATATCATTAAAAGAATATCTCAAAAAGTAAGAGGTAGTCTGCCCTACAGACTTAAAGAGGTACCTCTGAGCAACAAAGATTTTGCCAGTGTGAGTGCTAGTGTAGACAAGGCCTAAGCAAAAAACAAATCACAGCTAATATACTTTTTTAGAAAATGCCTGAAACAGATACACACAGGCTGTGAGCGAGATAAATTACATTCCCCTTCCCTCACCCAGTAAAGAAAGTCAGATGTCCCCTTTGGATCTGACCCTACAAGCTACTTTACATTATTGACTTTCTTTCATTTCAGTGGGAGTTGTAAATGTTCCGCATCTTACAGGATCAGGCCATTTGTCTGAATGTCTACATCTCTTGGTTGCATTCTCCCTCATCCTTTTATTAAGTTATTTGTGAATGACAACCCCCTCACCCCAACAAACAAACACCCCCTCCTGCCCCCGTAACCAGAATGTCCTACAAGGAGTTTGTATATAGCAAAAACAATGAAAGTCCAATGGTGCCTTAAAGACTAACAAATTTCTTTGGGCATAAGCTTTCATGGGCTGCAACCCACTTCATCAGATGCATACAAGGAATCTGTTCAGATAAAGGAGCAGTGAGTGGCTGGCTTAGTCTAAAAATTATGCAGTCACCCTTTATTCTGCATGTATTTCCTGCCCTGTTATACAGGTCATCTTAAAAAGATGCTTCTTGATTGGAGTTGGTGGTAACAAGAAAATCTGGAGCTACATTAGCAGATAAACATGTCTGAGAGAGAAATCCCCATGCTTCAGGGCACAAAACAGTCACTAATTCCCTAGGGGTATGAATGATCTTCCTTTATATGCAATTTCTGATGTGCATAATTATCTGATATGATGTTTCCTCCACCTTCTTCTGAAACATCTATGATTGGCTATCCTGTCTTGGAGTGGCCAATCCCAGATGTTTCAGAGGAGGGTGTGTATGGCAACACCCCTGGTATGAGGCCTTATTATCAAAGCATCAAACATGGTCTCTTCTCTTATGGCAATTCCTATAGCTTTGGGCTTTGATAATAAGGTCTCAGACCAGAAGTATAGCCAGACTTGATTTTCTGGCTGGGCCTGTGAGTCAGCTGGGTAGACCCAAGCCACTTCCTGTTTCCAGTCACGTGACTGGAAGAAGGATCTTTGGAAACTGCAGACTCCAGGTGCTAAGTAGCTTTACTGGCTAACTATTAACTGGAGTGTTGGACATCTTCACTTTCTGAACATGTGGGTTCTGGTCACGTGACTGAAGCAGGCCATTCAGGCATGCAATCAAAAGCCACCTGCCTCCCCCAGTGCTGCCAAGAGGCTACAGTTAGATGGGCCTGTTTGCAAAGAGGTGGGGCCAGTGCCCAGGCAGGCCCACCCAGAGCTACACCACCACATCAGACTGATGAATATTGTAAAGTTCACTGTTTAGATGAGGCACCTTTATTTCAGTGCTCTTGACAAATTTTAATGTTACATAGCCCAAACTCAAACTGGAAATCTGAGGCTATGTACCATTTTCAAGGGTATGGAAACTGGAGTGCAACCATCAATAGTTGGTAGATTGCATTAATTTCAAACAGTATAATGCAGTATAGTTGTTTTATTGTATACATTTACATTTCTGTGGTATTTGTTGAGAACAACAAACAAGAAAATTCTGCTTCTGTTACTCATCTATGCCTATAAGTAAGACCACGGGAAAAACTAACAATGGGACTTCAAGTCTTATTTAAAAATTCACAGTGGGTCAATGTCCAAAACCCCAAACCAGCCAGAATATTTGCACTAACCAGATTCAAAGAGATAGCCATGTTAGTCTAGTTCAGCAAAAAATGAGTCATGTGGCACTTTCAGAGACTAACATTTTTTATTGCATTAGCTTTCATGGGAGAAAAATCCCACTTTGTCAGACACCATCTTTAAAGTGTCTGATGAAGTGGGGGTTTCTCCCATGAAAGCTCGTGATAAATAAATTTGTTAGTCTTCAAAAGTGCCACAGGACTCCTTGCTTGTTCTGATCTAACCAGAAACATTGTTTGACTCTTAAGAGAAGAACCAAGGACTGAATTAGGCCATGAAGACTGAACTATTCATTCATATCTTTGCTTGTGGAGTGGTGCAAGGAAGTTTCTAATGCTCATGCTGTTCTTGGTTTGTGCCTTAGAGGGCTGCAGTCTCCAGAGCTGTCAGTTTTCCTAAGCACCAAATTCCCCAAAATAAAGAACATGGTTTGGGTTAAAACCTTGACTTTTTTCCTTGACCCCATTTTCCTAGGTCAGGCGGAGGTTTCATTATGATTAATTTCTATGTTGGGAGTACTTGGATTCATCAGCTACCATTATTCATTCCTGCAGACACTTAAGCAGTTCACAAATGTCAGAATGGTGAAGAAAATTGAATTTCTTTAAATTCTTTGATCTTTGCTGATATTTTGTTGGGGGAGAAGATAATTATCATAAATTAACTGAACAATGAATGAGCCTTTGAAATTCTATGCATAGTATTAGAATTTATTGTTAAAACTAGAACAGTTTTTTATTGGATAGCTTGTGAAACCAACTTGGGTCTGTTGCCACTAGAAGTCTTTAGTTCAATGTAATCCCCCAAAATTGGCACAGTAAATGTAAGCAGCTTGAAGCTGTGTTCATTTTTCAAAGGAAGTTTGTTCTGTTTCAGTGAAGAAAATCTGTGGCCAACTCACAGTGTTGAGTTCTACTGAGTATTTTACAGATGGGTTCCTGGTATGTGGGAACATCAAAGTCCTACTTCAATGATTATATCAAATATTCTGAAAAAGTGTGCTATTGCTTTCCAGAGAGTATGCAGTGTAGTTTTTTTCTATGTGATATTTTCTGGGATCCAAATGACAGTCTACCTGTCCTCAGATCAGAAACAAGAAATCCCCCTAATGTGAATTGTGGAAAGATGTGAAGGTACTATATGCCCTGACACAGTGAGGATGAGATCACCAAAAAATATTGACTCTATCAGATCTCACAACCTGGAAAGAGCAAAAAAAGAACCGAGAGAGCAGCTGAGAAAGAATCTGTTTAGGTTTGACTAGCAAAGGGCTTACAATTTGCTAAATGTTTTTTGAAATTAGTGGGAGTTATGGGCACTGAAAAACCCTTTAGTGGGTGCTCAATACCATGCAGGCTCAGGTTTCAGGTGTTTACTTCTGACATTAGAAGGCAAAGTGGAGCAGGGGATTATCCCCATTTACCATTTTGGTTGGCATGCAATATCATAAATCTCTACTTTCTTACTAAAACAAGGAGTTTGAAGACTAACAATTTTATTTAACACATGAAATTTTGTGTCAGCCTTTAAAAGTGCCACAGGACTCCTTGTTTGTTTTGCTGAGCTAAACTAACACGGCTACCTCTTTGGTACTTCTATCCTGTAACTGTATTGAAAATGCCTCTAGTGGCTTTCATCCTCAAGGGGACAGAGTGCTCTGCAAATGCCACACATAAAATATCACTGAAATGCAGTCACTTTTGAGGTGAAAAGGTGACAGTCAGCTGGATAATTAGTGCATAATCATAAAGGAGGGGAAATTTTGGCCAAGTGGCATGTCTTAGGGACAAGGCCCCTACTCACAACTGACAGTCAAAGTTGCAGAGTCCCCTCCACTGTTGCGCTGAAAGCTGGAGGGAGGAGTACAGGGTGATAAAGGTGACTATCATGGAGCAACTTAATTTATTGGCAATGACCAGGAAGCCCCAGGTAGTCCTCAGCACTTCAGCATATAGTGAGACCTTGGGGAGCAGTTGCTCAAATGCATTCTAATGGTCACCCACAGCTTGCACCACAGTCACTAGGTGCTGAACACCTCTGGAATTCATCTACTTGGCACAGTAGCACTTACAAATGGGGCAAGCTGCAACTGTGGGCAAAGCACAGGAGAGGGAGTTAGAAAACCTCAATTCTTTCCTAGTTGTGTCCCAGAACTTGTAGTATGACTTTGGGCAAGTCAGTTAACCCCTCCTTTGCCTTCTGCTTCACACTGATGTTGCAAACTCAAAGTTTATGGAGAACTCCAATGCTGTGGACACAGACATTGATCTGTACATTAAAAAATATTAATGGTACTCATGGCTAGTTATTAAGCGGACAAATTGCCAATGGATAAAATCTGGTGGGGCATGTCTTCAAAGTTATAAAATATTTCTGGTTTTCAAACCCACTGTATTGTCACCATGGCAGTCTATTATGAAACACATAACAAAAGCCTTCCCTCTAATCACCTCACCACACACTCTCCGGTGCTTCTGAATGGTTTCTCCGCTGCGTGTTTGTTCTCCAACTATAGGGACAGTTATCAGGCCAAAAAGAGGAGCATAGGTCAGTGAACTAGGGGCATGCCAAGAGCTTTACTGATGTCACCAGTGACCTCACTGATTTTATGGATAACAAACAGGGCAGTTTCATGTTGGTTTATGTGAAAAGGGCAAGAAGTGAAAGGGAAAGAAATACAAATTTTAAGATGCAGATATTGCAACCGTTAAAAGTAAAAAAATGCTATACACTTGATACTTTTTGTGCTTAATGTCCTTTTATGTATACATAATTGAACTGCAAGCTGATTTCAAGTCTACTTAATGACTTATTTAGCCAACCCTTTTGGATTGCCTTAAGTATTGGGCCAGATTCTGACCTTATGACACCAATGTTGGTGCACAGTAACTCCACTGAATATACTAAGGATGATGATATTACTTATTTGTATTTCTGTAATGTCTAGAGGTTCCAATCAGCCTTCTGGGTTCCTTTTGCGAGCAGGAACAGACCTTTCTTATTCTTAAGAGCATACAATATGCCTAGAGGGTCCAATCAGCTTTCTGGTCTCCTTTTGCTAGGTGCTGTACAAACACAGGAAGAGAGCTTTCTTATTCTTATCAACATACAATATAATCTCTTGATCTTGCAATTGCTTCTGTGTGGATGGCTCTTTCCACCTACTGAGAATCACGCTGAAATGACTGGGATCCAGACCTGTATGCACACAAGGGGTGTGTCCCTGCAGGTTCAGTTGCATGAACAGGGCCTAACTGAAGAGAAGATGCAATGAGGGGTTGTAACAGAAGAGGGAATAAAAGAAATATGTTGCATAGACTAGCTATGTGTACAATCAGCATTTAGGAGTTTTAGAAGTAAGACAGGTCATTATCCAAGGAGTAAAATTAGTCTATGGGCCAAAACCTTGGCCAATGAAGTTCAAAGGGGCCTTAGTCCTGTCCTAAATGGGTATCAGAGGATTGTTCCCATAGTTCATCAGATAGCATAAAGCCAACGCCTTCTATACCTCCTCTACTGCTGGTGGTGTGATGGGGCATTCTTGTGTGTAGGCAGAGTGCACTGTGACCCATGCTGGCCTCAATGGGCAGTCATTAAAAGCAAGTATAGGTAAGGACATCCCTCTTAGAAACTGACACCCAGATTGACTTACAGCCAATTCAGCTTCTCCCACATCAGCTGGACATCAGTTTAGCATAACTGATTGGGCCCTAAAACTCCAAACTTGAAAAGCAACACTGCAGGGAAGGGTTTACCCTTTCCAAGTACTTTGTGTTGAGAAATATTTGCGCTATAACTTGCTCTGGATGGTTCTGTATGAACACCAACATAGCTCCAATCTTCAGTGATTTTTTTTTCAGTTTGTATAAGACAGTGTCTGGAAATCTGATCTGACCTTTGTAATCTCTGCTGATATCACCTGGTGGGAAAGATATAGATTTTGAATTACAGATGCCTATAGATGGCTATACATATACTGGGTGTGGGTGACTAGGAAAATCTACCAAGGTCCTTAAAATCCCTTGTCTTTAATGTTCTTGTAGCAAATGTGGAGATGCAGTGGAGCTTACCACAGTATCTCTAATATGAAGGAATGTAATCTGGAGAAAATGAACAGTTTACTCTTTATTCAGGACATCAAACTCTTACATTCAAAAATGCAAAGAGAAAGCAAAATCTTGGTAGAAGATCAAGGGAGTAATTTTATCACTGGGTGACCATCTGATACTGCCTAGTTTGGTAGGCCTAACACAAATGCTACTGAAAACATACTTCCAGTCCTGCTGTGAAAGGCAGAGGTGTGCAAACTGAAGGAGTCAGAAGAAGAAAGATGGGTTATGCATAACAGCTGTGGGAATAAAATCCTGACAGGAACTGGAAGAAGTTAATTTTGTGTTGTCTTCTCAACATTTCTTGTCACCAAGAAGTCACCTTCCCCCTTTGTGCATATTCTATACTGCACATGGTGAATGTAACAAATCTACCCATCCTCCCAGTTTTTGGCTGGTGTATTGAATCCAGCATCTGTTACGTTCCGTAGGGCAGAGAAAGTGAGATGGCAGTTCATGCGTATAAGAGAGTAGAGAATGGGAAAGGATATGCTGCATAAAGAATACTTCTTCAGCCTCTGCCAAGAACAACTGTTTCTTTTCATTATATTGACATTCACTGTGTAGTCAAAACATGTACTATCTTTTAAAATTAACATAATAAAACTGCTTGCATGTGCATAGTGCTTGTCATCTGAGAAGCTGAAAGAATTTTACAGAAATTTTAACCTCTGCACTCTGAGGTGGGTGTGCAGTGTACCACACACAACAGAAATGGGGAAACTGAGAGACATCCCCAGGTTAAACTACTGGCTGAAGGCCACAAAGTCTTTGGAAGATCAGGAATCCTGTGCGCTCTGATCACTTTGTTGTGCCATAAATGATAGAGTATGTTAATTAATAAACACATTGTGGAAATTAGGTGTGTGACTGCAGTGAACGCACAGCACACATTACTCTGATTGCCAGTGATCAGCCAAAATTAATATAAAGTTGCTCCCTTCTGTTGTGCTTTACAGATCGTTGTAGAAATACAGTAGTTTGTCTAGATCTAAAGAGGCAGCCGTGTTAGTCTAGTTCAGAAAAAGAAGCAAGGAGTCCTGTGGCACTTAAAGATTAACAGATTTATTTATCGCATGAGCTTTCATGGGAGAATATCCCACTTCATCAGATGCTGGAACTTACAGAATGGGATGAAAATAAATCCAAGGGAGTGTAAGACCCATCAGTTTGATGTGCTCCAGCAACTGAACCCACAATCTGCATAGCTAAGGCATGGGCCTCTGTGGTTTAAGTTAAAGGACATTTGGAGCAGCATCCTGTTCTATAATGTTCAAGCCCAGGAGGCGTCATAACACATGCTGAACAGCAGGTTATGCTTCCATTATGTTTCAAATAATTAGTTACCCCACTTCAACAGTTGGGTCCCTTCCAGCCTGCCTACCCTTTCAGAACTCTGGTCATGTCCTGTGCAAGTTCTCTATACCAATTTCATTTTACTCAGGACAAGTACATCAAAAGTAATGTTTTGATGAATTATTTGTAGCCTTGACTGTATGTGGCCTGTTTAGTTTATGTTTTTTATGTGCCCATTGCTATGGTGTCTGGGATCATGGCTTATTATAAACAAAGACTCAAGAAATTAATCTGTCCCAAATATGCTGTGCAGAGAGCCCCCTCTCCGTGTACCACCCCGACCAAATATTATATATTAATGTGTAACCAAAAGATGTCTTGTATCCTGCTCCAGTTAATAAATTTGGGATGTCACAGGGAGTGAATTCCACAGCTGAGGACCTTCCAGTCTCCAACAGTGCACAGTCACTGTCAGGAACAACACTTCTGATGCTGATGGCCATCATAGTAAAGCATAGTGTGAGCTGGCTCCCAAACTGTGTAAGGTTTACTAGATTAGGGTCAATATTGTCAGCTTCCCCTGTAAACAAGTGAAAGCCAGTGCAGTCCACAGATAAGACACAGAGTATATACAGAGTGTGCAGAGATGTCAGATCTGATGCTTTGCCTGCATCATCTCTGTTCACCACAGACTGAGCGGCAGCTGAGTTAGTTCTCAGCTCGGCATCCTGGCCAAGCAAGGGCAAGTCTGATCAAAGTGAAGCCTGATGAAAAGGTGATATAGAGCTGAGTTTTGCCAACAGGCTGATGGAACTGCAACCCACAGTGCCTCACAGTCCCACCATCAGCCTTGTATAAATGCCACAGTGAACATGGTTGACTGGCACACTGTGTCACCATGGCAAGTAAGCAGCTAGTTGGTACTTCCCAAGTCTTCCCTAAGACCTGCAGCAAAGAACAAACAGAGAATCTAAAGAACAATTCCACTGGCCAATTTGATCCTCCTGGTTCATCAGCAATACTGTGTATTCAGCTATATTAAAGGCTAGTAAGTAATAACAGCATCATGGACACTTGGCCTCTGTCCATTTTCCCTCACTCATCAGCTAAAGAAACTGTAGAGTTTCTGTATCATGGCCAAGCTTGACAGAGAATAATGACAGCGAAAATACTTGCAAAAATTAGCCACTCTTCTGACTACTCTGATATTGCTGAGAGAAGAGGCCTAGATATCAAATGAATTCACTCTCAGTTCCCAGACAGCTTGAGAATTAACAGAACAAACAAGGAGTCCTCTAGCACATTTAATTAACAAGTTATTTATAGCAGAAGAGCAATGGTCTAGGCTTGAACATGCCTTTGTTCAGCATGGACAATTCTCCCTTCACCTAGTCTTCCAAAGCCCATGTTATATACACCTGCCAGGAATGTCAGCCATTTAGTCCCCATAGGGTGTGGGGAGAGAGGAGTTAAACAGTGGCTAATATTTAAATGGTAATAGAAAGTTGTAGCAGGGTGCTTTGTGTTCTCAAGAGATAATCTAGCGTCTGAAGCTTTGTAAAATGCAGCATTAGCAGACAGTCTAGCTTAAGAACTAGTTAATAATTAGTTTATGCATATATGTATAGATATTTAAACTGAACTAAGAGGGAGAGAAACAAAAAAAAGTTTTTCAGTAATCATTTCTGTAGTAAGAGCAGACAGCTTTATCCTAGCCATTTACAGAAAGGTTGCAAAAGATGTGTGCAGTTGTAACAATTTCATCCCAAAATGAGTTGTCACTAGTGTGAAGTTGTTGGGCACTCAGTTGGGGGTATTCTAGATAGACATCCTGGTTACAAAATAATTTTGTACTGAAAGAACCAGAAATTCTGCTCAAAGTTCAGAATAGGATTGAAACTTACCTTTTGAATTTTGCTTCTATTGATTTACTGAGTTTGCTGACAAGCTTCCTCTTTCTCCAGGTACAAACCTCACTATCAAGTCACTGGAGGGAACACTTTTTAAGCTAATAATTTTATTGCAAAAATTTTTAGAACTTTCTGCAAGATGAATTCTTGTTTATTGTGCATGTTTGTGTGTTGGGCATCTGTTTTTATTGGTGTGAAGAACTGAGTCTTACAGCAATGGATGGTATTCTCATGGTTATCAATGCACTAGTCTTAAGCAGGGACCAAGTGTCATCTATGGATATAATTTAAATAGAACCAAGTAACTACAGCTCATCTTTTGAAAATTCATGGCAAACAGGGATCCAAGACACCACAAGGTTGTAGGAAGGCAAATCCTCTACCGGTCCTTTTACCAGGTAAAAATGGATGCAGGATATCACCAGCTAGTTTATTACTATGTAATAAATTCCCTGTAAACAACAGCATAAGTGATAAGCACTCAGCTATATAGAACAGATCATGCCAGGCACTCTTCTGTGTCAAAATTACAGTGGACAAAGTGGATGAGAAGAACAGCCACACTGGACCAGGCCAGTGCTCCCTCTAGGTCCAGTATTTTGGTACCAGGTGCTTCAGAGGAAGACCCAAGTCCCTCTGCAGTGAGCATTTATGGAATAACTTTTCCACAGCGTTTTCTTCCTAGCCCCAGCACAGGTGCGAAAGCAATCTGTGTAGTGGGGATGCTGAAAGCCACTAAAGAGAACTGTAAACCCGAACTAAGATGAAATCTGCTTCAAACCAGGTCATACAGCTACACCCCCAGCACCCCTAGTTCCAGCACCTATTAACCCCAGTTAGAGAGACTGTCTTATCTCTTGAAGCATGAGGGTTTATATAAATTCTGAAAAATCAGTATTTTGAGGCCTTACAGATATAACTATGGAATATAAAGAAAATGAAATAGATGAGATCTGATGCTACAAACTAGCAAAGGTTTTGTAAATCCTGTGCCCCCCAGCACAAAAGACCCTGACTATTCTAGTGGGAGTGGGAGGGGCAGGATGGTGGAGACAGCATGAACAGGATCTCTGCTGATTCTGCACCATAAGAAAGTGTTTCACCATGGAGAGGAGCAGAAACTGACTGTGGGAACGTCTCTCTTGCTGCTCTGCCCTCTGGGAAAATTCACAGAGCAAGTAGTGCAGGTACCTGGCTGTGTACTTGAACTAGTAATTGCACCTGGATGAAAGGCAAAATTACAAAGTACAGGTAGTCCTCACTTAATGACCGGGTTCCGTTCCTGAAACCCAGTTGATAAACGAATTGGTCGCTAAACGAGGAACAGCCCTTACCGGTATTTCAGGCATAATGTACTTTACTGGTAGTGGGTTTTTCAACAATCTGTAGATAGTTTTAATGTCACCTTTGCATCATTTATAATATTTTTTAATATATTTTTTAAATGTTTTAAGCTCTAATGTACTGAACTTAGTTTGCATAGTGTACTGTAAATACAGGTAATCGTTTTTAATATTCTGAATAGTACTGTAAAGAAAAGGCCTAAAATAAACTCCATCGTGATAACTTTGTTTTATTGGCATAACTCCTTACATACTGTATTACAGAACATAAAAATGCAATCAGCAAAAATTATAAAAATGATGTACCAAAGAAATATGAAAATAAACATTCAGATTACATTGACATTTTTACTCATCAGATCCTTCAAAGTGTGGTTCAGCAGCAGGGGGTCATCAATGTCATCGTCGGAGAGATCAGCAGGGTTATCAGGAGCTGTAGAAGGCCCTGGTAAGGGAGATGATGGCAAGGAAATGGAAGGACTTGTAAGGGTATGGGTCCTGGATGGAACTTTAGAGAAGTATCTCGTTAGTGTGGTCTGCGTTGTAATTTTCTTTTTTTCTTCATAAATTTCACGATAGCGTCGTAAAATTTCATTCATTTGTCATTCCACTTTCGTGAACCATTCAACATTCGGGTCCATACTCTCTAGTTCTAACATCGCTGCATTCACTTTGGAGAAGACATCAGCTAACCCCTTTACAGTGAACTTCTTTCACTCTTTCCTCTTCTTCTTCTTCCTCCTCTTTCAAGTGCTGCTGCGCTTCCAACTCTTATTAAATCTTCGTTAGTTAGCTCTCCCTCAACGTATTCCACTAATTCTTCAATATCTTCCACTTCAACATCTAAATTAAGCACATTAGCAAGTTCCACAATTTTTTTATTTATGACATCAATATGTTCATCTTTCTCAAACCCTTCGAAATTATTTACAAAACGTTTCAGGCATTTTTTCCATACGCCTTGCATGTACTTTTCTGTCATGCCAGCCCAAGCTGATTCAATGTTCTTTACGCAGTGTAAAATATTATATGATTTCCAAAAATCACGCCGGGTTACTTCACCATTTTCTGTTGCTGCTACCGCTTTGGAAAACGTTGCGCGCAAATATAGCGCTTTAAATGTAGAGATAGCCCCCTGGTCCATTGGTTGTAACACAGCAGTTGTGTTTTTAGGCAGATACACGACCTTTACATCAGGGTGTAGATCATCAAGATGCTGGGGGTGGCCTGGGGCGTTATCAAGTAGGAGGATAATTTTAAAGGGAACACCGTTTTCCAGACAGTAATGCTTGACCGAGGGCATGAAGCAGTTCATGAACCAGTCCTCAAATAAAGATTGCGTCATCCATGCTTTGTTATTTGAATGATAGTAAACGGGCAGCGTGTACTTACTAACCTGCTTCAGTGCACGTGGGTTTGCAGAACGATAGATGAAAAAAGGTTTTAACTGAAATCCAGCGACATTTCCTCCCAACAACAACGTGACCCTGTCCTTAAAAGCCTTGAAACCGGGCATTGCTTTAGCCTCTTTGTGTATGTAGGATCTTTCAGGTATTTTTTCCAAAATAGTCCGGTTTCGTCTGCATTAAAGATCTGTTCCGGACGATACCCGCCTTTCTCGATCATTTTGTCAAATTCATCCACAAATCTTTCTGATGCTTCTATGTCCACGCTTGCCGCCTCACCACTGATACTTTGATTATGAAGGCTGAATCTCCGACGAAAACGTTGAAACCATCCATGACTTGCCGTAAATGTTTCCGTTGACTCTTCATTTTCGCGCGCTTTCAACGTTTCAAAGATACTGCGTGCCTTTGCTTGAATTATTAAAAGGCTCATTGGCATTCTTTTTTGTATCTGGTCGTCAAACCATATCGCCAGTAATTTTTCCATTTCATGAATGAGGCCTTTCTGCTGCCTAGTTATTATGGCTTTATATCCTTTTGATGATTTCACTTCTTCTTTCACTCGATCTTTATCCTTCAAGATCGTTGATACAGTTGAATGCGCCAGCTCCAAGTCACGTGCTATCGCTTTAACTTTCTTACCAGCTTCATATTTGTTTATTATCTTCATTTTTGTCTCAAGATCGATAGCCTTCCTTTGTTTCTTGGTGCTTTCTCCGGGTGAAGTCATGCTCTTCCTTTTCGCCGACATCTTGTACTTTGGGGTGCACAATAAAGTAAAAATACATAGACGAAAAACGCTAGTTCTGACTGCAGGAACGAGATGAATCTGAGAGAGTTGATGCGATTTCTCATACATCGCCATAATACCAACTCGTCAGAGAGCTGGTCATAACTCCGAGGGGTCACTAAACGAGTAGGTCACTAAGTGAGGACTAGCTGTAATCTGTAAATTACTGAGAGAGGGACTCATTTAAAGAGGTCGAGCTTTGATTTGGTGAAGTGGAAAAGCAGGGCAGACAAAGTATACCAAACACAGTCACGTGAGAAGAGTATTTGTGTGTATACAGCACCTAGCATACAGGAAGCCCTGACTAGGGCTCCTACTTGCTACTGCACTATGAATAATTCATGCTTGAAACAATGCTCTTGCTCATGTGATTAGGCCAGGAAATGCACTGCACTTACTTGCTGTGATCTGGATTTTGTTTCTGGAACTGTCATAGCTTAAGAAAATGTGTTTCCCTAAATAATGAAAACAAACTATAAATTAAACAAATGGCAATAGCCTTCTGGAAATGTATTTGTAACAATATTATGTAACATGTCTACTGGCAGAGGTAATCATATGCCATGTAGGTCCGTGTAAAGCTCCTATGCAGAAGGCAGCAACTAATGAAAATCTACCCTTCTTGTGTTTTTTTCATTAACTCACATGTTAAAAATAAATCTAAAACATTTCTATATTTGTTGTGAATCTAAGCTAATCAGTTATTACTAGAGAAACTCTGCAGAGTGGAATAAAGGAAAATACTGGAGTGAATTCTAGGTGACTAAATTAAAGGAAAACTCCCATAATTTAGCTACAATACCCTAGGTATACATTTTGTGTATGAGATTTTAGAAACACAGGAGGGAGGCAAGATGGTCTTGGGAACGAGTACTCGAAGCACTAGACTGAGACTCAGGAGGCCTCAGTACCTCAGTTAACTGTCTATAAACTGGGAAGAACAATACTTCCTTAATTCCCATGTATGTGGTATGGATAAATTCCTTAACATTTGGGAGGTGCTTAGATACTAAAGTGATAGAAGCATCTAATTTCCTAGATAGAGAGACAGAGAGCACCTGGTGCTGACAGTTCCTCTTGAGAGCTGCTACTTCCCAGCAAGAAGTTCAAGCTAATAAAAATGCTAATAGCATATGAGATGCATGAAATACAAATACAGCAAGGAAAGCTAAGAGGCAATAGACATTGAGAGATAGTGTACGGTAAGCTCCAGCCTTTTTTTTTTGGTTTGTTTTTTGGTTTTTTTTTTAGTAGAGCTAGCATGGATTTTGTAGGAATATACAAATACTTCACAGCAACATTTGAAGGTATTTTTGTTTTTCTGTGCATTCAGGTAAAGAGCTACTTCTATTATCCCTCTCTGCAAGCAAGGGGCATACCAAAATGGCTGCTTCCATGATTGCTTATTCTATAGATCTAGATGTTTAGAATAGCTTTTTAGAGTGCATTGCAATTTTCTTTTAAAAAGGTGTATTAGGTGAACATGTACTCAAGGTAGAAGAATGTTGGGTGCCAAGAGTTGTCTGAAATTCTCTTGTTTCTAGGACTCCTGACCATAGCCTGTAAATAATAGTTGGAGAGAGATGCACTTTCATTCCCAAGAACTGACCCAACCCCATGGAGACTAAGTGATCTATGTGTCCTCTTTCTTTTTCATTTTGTTTTGTAGCAACACCATGCATTTTGCTCAGATTTATGGAGGCTACCTAGACTAAATGACTCGTACCACAAGCAAAAAAAATCAACCCCATTCCATCTATTATACCTCTACCAGGGACTTTATCACTTCCATAATTTTCTCTATGAATTCACAGAAAGAGCATGCTGTTTTTGAAAAAAGAAAAGTACATTCTGCTCCATCTAGGCCTGACAAATCTAATAGCAAAACCTTCAATTAAATGGAGAGCATTTCCTTTATTTTCACAAGTTCCTTTCTAACCTTTCTGGTAACTATTAACTATAATTATGGTATTATATAATTACAGTATTTGCATTGTAACTTCAAAGGTATGTAGCAGTTACTCTAATATGTCAACTGATATGTCTTTTCTGAGGCACTCTGTAGTCCTGAGTTAGTGCTCCATGTAGCAGCCATTCTAAAGGGCATGTTTTGCTGAAATGCAGTGAGAATTATTCCTTTAAACAAGTGCTCATTTCATTCTAAGCATTTTCCCTTCAATCCTTCAATTTTATTTCCTCTTCTCTTAGACGGGTTGCAGTAAAAACACATTTACTTAGTGCAGGACAATTTTTTTTATAAACAAAACAAACAGTGGTGCAGAATCAGTGCTCTGAGAGAAGAATGTATCAAGGACTTTTGCATGGTGGTAAAGGGTGCTCTTGTGTACTTTTTTTTTTTAACTGCATCCTTCACTAGAAATATTTTTGCATAAACATTAGAAGAAAGGTTTGTAGACAAACATTTTGCAACTGGTGCAATTGCTGTAAGAATGATCTAATGTAAATATTAGTGTGGAGCAATGCTTGCAAAGTTGATACAGTAAAAGTGAGTACCTCACCCATCTTGTGTCTGTGTAATATCCTGAGCTCAACCTGGCTACAATACTGGAACCATGGGTGGATTAACCTAGGGGCCTGGGCCTGGGCCTGGGCCTGTGCCAAGGGGCCAACACATCGTGGGTGGGACTCTGCCGAGCGGTGCTGGGGAGGAGTGGAGCCACCCTGGGCCAGAGGCTGCGCTCTGCGTTCCTCTCCCACCCCACACCTGTCCCGGCTGATCTGCCCCTGGGGGTGGAGAGGACTGGCCCAGAGGTGGGCTCTTATCTCCTTCCCTGCCCCTGGGCTGTCTGGTCCATCCCCAGAGGCAGGGCTGGCTGCACAGCACAGACTCCAGTGCTGCCAGGCTACACCAGAAGCCACCCCATGTGCACAGGCTGCTCCAGGAGGCCAATCAGCTTGGCTGGGGCTGGCCTGTCCCCAGTGCCTCTGCCCTTCCCAGCACTGACCCTCCCGCAGAGGGCAGGGCTGTAGAGTGGAGGGGGGCTGTGGCCCCAGGTGAGTTCAGGGGGGCCCCAAGTGGGTCCCAGGTGAGGGCCCACCAGTGTGGCAAGCCCAGGGGCCCAGAAGCCCCTAATCCATCACTGGCTGCAACCAAAGTTTGAACAAACATGCCAAAGCTTGACTGCTTATCTGAGCAGACTGGACTGTTTGGATCTGAAAAGGTGAACTGGAAATGCCACAAGAATAAGCTGTTGTGTGCAATGTCCAGGTTTTCTTGTGTTTTGCTAGGGCAGTAGGGCTGTGAACACTGCCTTTCTCATGGTGTTTCAGCGTGTTTGTGGTCACAGCCCATACAAATTGAAAAAGAAAAAAATCAACCAAATTTAACACTTCTCAAGCTTCTGATACAATTGCATTTCATTTTCGGGCAAAAGTTTTGATTTCTGATCTGGCCAAAAACTGCTTCATCCATTCCTAATTAGCGTGATATTATATCTATGCAAGAATCCTATCACCTGTGAAAGAGGCCAAGTAGGCATGTGGATGCTTGATATCTGCCTAGAAATGTCAGATTCACCTGTCACTTATTTAAAATAACTTTTTCCAATTGGATTTCAATAGGCAGTTGAAAGGAGACAGAAACTAACCATGGCTCCCATGCTGGGGAGACCTTATGTGGTATAAATCCACTGTAGGTAGGTCCTAGGCAATTCCCACAGCCCAGTGGAGGAGGGAGTACTGGGTAGTAAGGTGGGAACGTGGCTAGTGCACAATGTTCCCTCTAAGTGCGCAACCGTGCAGCCCCCCGCGCTGCCGGGCATAGGAAAAGGTGCCAGCCACGTATGCTCGGCAGCTGCAGTCCCTGCTGGGCCAGAAGACAAAGTCTTTCAGCCAGCTGAGAGCTCCTCTGAGCTGGGAGTTTTTAAAACTCCTGCTCAGAGTAAGCTCTCACTGAGCATGGACAGACTCTCTGCGCATGCTCATTGAGAGCTCCGCCAGCCGGAGGAGTGGCCAGGGGCCAGGCCACGCTGCTCCGGCAGCTAGATAATGGGGCCCTAACTGCCCCCCCTTCCAACTCCTGGGGGGCAGACCATGGACCATTGGGGCCAGAGGCTGCTCCGCCCGCCCGGCCTTACGGCAACAGGGCGGAGCAGCCAGCCCAGCCTATCTCTGGCCAGCCGTCCCTCCCCGGGGGCGGATAGGGCCAGCACTGAGATGCGGCATGCAGGGTAGGAGGCCTGGGGCAGCCTGCTCTGAAGAGTTTGGGTCTCTTCATCCCCAGGCCCCCCCAGGCCTGAATGGGCCTGATCCTTTGCCTGGGGGGCTGGAGGTGAAGTGACCTAAACTCTTCAGAGTGGGCTGCTCCAGGGCCCTGACCCCGCACGCCACAGCTCAGCACTGGCCCTCTCCACCCTTTGAGGAGTCACGACTGGGGGTAGGCTGGGCTGGCTGGTCAGTGCTTGCTGCCGGGAGGCCAGGAGGGCAGTGGAGCTTGTGGCCCTGGTGGTCCGCGGCCCCCCGCTCCCCTGTGGTGGGGAGAGCGGAGGGGGGCAGGATCAGGCCCATGTGGGGGGGGCACACAGCAAGCAACATCCGGTGCTCAGCTGCATTTGGGCCTTAGAGGGAACATTGCATAGTGCATAGTGCATCCTAGCAATCTCCAGCTAGTGTATGATTCTTTAAGGTTCTGTTGCAGTTTGGTCTTGTTTTTGCTGAGTGTTTTTTCAATCTTTTGGACTAAGGACTCATTGGTAGACCTTGATGGCCTGTCATGACCCAGATGCATCTCTCCAAGATGCATCCAAATGTGATGGCCTCCCACCTTCTCCCCTGCAGAGGTCAGCAGGGGACTCAGGGCTACAAAACCAGATACCCTGGCTGGACGTGAACATAGAATCTCTTCCCTGCCACCCGCCCAACACGTGGGAAGAATGGCAGCAAGCTGAGATGCTTTCCAAAGAACATACGGCCCTGGCATATGGCCCATGGGGGTCAGAGGAAGGGATGGGGGTTTTAAAGTCTAGGGAAAGGAGTTAGGGATGTAAAAGGGGCTGCAGGTCCAGTGGAGGAAGATATGGGAGGCAGGGAATCATGTGCAATGACAGGGTGGGGATGTTACTGACAGTGGAAAGAGAGAGAGATCAGGAGGACCCCATTCTGGGCAGCAGGATGGGTGCGGAAGTTAGGATGTCCTCCAGCTGTGGAAGGGTAGATTGGGTGGGGCTGGGTATTTAATGGAGAATGTGACACCAAACATACCCCCCATGCTCCTGTCCTGTGAGGTTGGCTGGGCTAGGCAACCTGATCTGGGTGTTGGATCTCGAGGCTTACACCACTACTTAGATTTGGCCTGGCTGCCCTTGATGGGTGTGAGTAACGTTGCAACCTTCACCATATTAATGTCTTGGCTTATCTGCAGAGAGCAGGGTTGGACCACTCAGCACAATAGCTCTATGGCATTTGTGTTATGTAGATGTGTGTAATCACATAGTATTTCCAAAACAAGCAAGGAGTCCTGTGGCACTTACAGACTAATAAATTTATTTATCACATGAGCTTTCATGGGAGAAAAATCAATAAATAAATTTGTTAGTCTTTAAGTGGCACAGTTCTCCTTGCTTGTTTTGGAAATACACGGCTGCCCCTCTGGAACATAGTATTTCCATTGATTAAAGATGCAATCTGCAGCCCACCATGTCTAGAATTCTCAAGGCTTAAGTATCTTTCTGCTTAATACTGTTCTGATGGATAACTAATGTCTCTGGATATGGTCATAAACCACTGAAGTTTTAAAATATGCTGACTTCTTTTTCTCAATTTAAATCCTACCAAACCATGGCTGTGTGAGCACTGATCCAGACATGCCTGAGGCTTGCTCCCTAAGTATTATTCACTTGAGCAAATACTGCAGTGATTAGGCTTGTCGCATTGGATATGGATACTTATTGCTGTCTGCCCACACCTGTCCAGTACTCCTGGCATTGATAGAAGACAAAATGGCTCAGATAGCTGCCTGCTTGAATACAGGGTAGTTTTTTGGTGTAGAATGAAATATTCTTCCTTTCCAGCAACAGAAGAGTTTTCTTGGGGCATATGATGCCTAGAGCAGTGTAAGAGATGTGGCAAAGCTGTGCATTACACACAGGATGTATGAAAATGGAATTTGTCTATAACATAAAGAGAACCTTCCGAACAGAGCTCTGCATAGTCATTGACTAAGAGAGGGTATTTTGCATCCTCCTGATTTTTTCCCTCCTCCTTTTTAAGTCTTGCAATTTGTGAGTTAAAAACCACTTTGAGGTAAGATAAGTGTCATAAACCACAGATACAGCTAAATGAGGACAAGCAACATGTGTATGTCTCAGAGAGAAAATTAACTCCCTGTGACCACAGAAAAAGCAGAACTGGAAGCTAACTTGATGTTGTGAGCGTAACAGAATAATCTATTGCCACCACTGCATATAAAGGATACTTGAAATTTGGATATTTGGATTGGTCTCCAGTAACTGTCTTGAAACAGATCAGTCAATGTAGACAGTTTTACAGGTGTATTTCCTCTAATTGCTATGGAGACAAATCAGTTTGTCCCTCACAGCCTGTCCTCATGCTCCAGACAGCCAAATATTTGACAGGATGAAATATTTCTCTGTTTAATTATAGTGTGTTTGTTTTCATTAGGAGAATGGTAAACAAGAGGGTGTGAAATTATCAGGCAAAGAAGGCTTCTAAAAATGTTGCTAGTATAAGCACAGTCTGAATGAGCTCAGCCCTGACAGCTAGTGATAAGCTGAAGGAAAGCTCTTCAGGAGCAGACAGTGGTTTCATAGACACAGCTACTCCACCCAGGTGCACAGCGGATGGAGATGCTTTGCCAAATGGACCAATTTGGGCTGGTTTGGGGTTACAACTCACTCTAGTATTTGAATGCCAGAGTAATGAAATGTTACTTTTATTGTAAGATTGAAGGGCAGCAGAACTGTGCTAAGCAAGTCCTGGTTGAGGGAGTCACCCTAAATTCAACCTCATTTGCTATAAGCAAGGGCTCTGGATGCCAAATCCCAGTGGAGAGGCGCGTATGTGGGAACAGATGTTCTTAATGATGGTGTAGGCACTGTCCCGAGTGTGTAATGATGGAGCTGATTAGAGTCAGTAGAGAGCTTTTTTTTCTGGTTGGTGATTACTGGAACTGACATTGCTGCTGAGTTAGTGTCTGAGCTAAGACTTAGACCTCCTGTGGGGACTGTGAACAAAGAGACAGCATTAACTATGAGGTTCTTCACTATCTTCTGAAATCTCTAAGAGCTGGGTTAATTGATAGAACCTCTGAATGATGTTGTGGGAACAGCTAGCAGCAGCCTCTGAGGACACTGGGCAGCAGAAGCTTTGCTTAATGACTCTGCTGCCCCCCATATATGGAAGGTGAATCCCATGAATACACCTCTGAACTGTGGGTCTTCACTAGCCAGGGACAGTCAGTTGTGAGTGATATGCAGCAGGAGGGATGGGTGGGGTGGGGTGATGTTTTAAAGAGCTATTCATTTGTCAGACTTTACCACCACAAGATGAGAAATAGGCAAAAGGACATGGTTCAACACACAGGTCCGAGTTGCTTTTGGTCATATATGTTTTTTAAAGTGGTTATGGTGCTTTCTCAAGTTAATGCTTAGTTCTCTTTTTCTTTTGTTATGCACAGACTTGGTGCTTCTCAGTAGTGAAGTATTCTCTGAGAGGGGCCAAGGAGTGGTGGTAAATTTCCCAGATTACTGGATGAGGGCTTGAGCCAGGTCTTGTTTGTATTGTTATGAGGAACTCCTAGATATTGAAACTGGCCCTTCTTGCTGGCAGCTCCATCTGATAGAAGGTTTCATTTATGCAGTGGTTAAAATATAATTTGACAGATCCCAGAACCCTCCTAATCTCTGGCCCTCCCCACCAACTCCCTGACCCCCCCCCCCCTTCACCCCATCTACCTGGCTGCAGGCTGCTCCCTGGCCAGGCCACTCCTGCCCTGAGCACACATCTGAGTATGCTCAGGGCAGGAGATTTGAGAACTCCCCCAGCCTGGGTGCAGCTCCCGGGGCATGGTAGGGCAGAACATGCATTCCACCTGATTTTTCTATTTTTCAGAGGCCCGGAAATCTGGCCCCTCAAATTTGTGGGCCCCAGAACTGCATTCTGGCTTACTTTAACCCCTGCATTTATGATACTTGGTATACCAAAGTGCAGGGCTTCCAATTGCCAAAAGTTTATCAAGCGTTGGCGACATTGTAAAGTGAATTAAATTGTAGCCATTCGAAGTGGCTATGTTTCAAAACTACTTCAAAATAAACACTCTAAATAACCATTGTTGAGGCTGCATAGTATCTTGTTCTTCCTACAGTTCCATGTGGATTCTATTGTATTTCAATAAAAAGGATAGATGTGGAAAAAATGTAGGAAGCAGAAAACAGGTACAGCTGAATTTTCTGCCCTTGGAAGTCAAATGTTAGGGAGTATATATATCAGGCATGGCCAAACTGCAGCTCGGGAGCCACATGTGGCTCTTGAATGAAAACTTGTGGCTCCTGGAAGAAAGTCAGCAAATCAATTTAGGAAAGTAGCCCCGCCCTAGGAGTTCAGGAGGGGGTTGGGACAGTGGGTGAAGTGCAGCATGGTCGGGGAGAAGTGCAGCATGGTCAGGATTTTTTAAAACTCGCCACTAGGCTGCAGTCTTCTACACTGAGCAGCAGCTAAGTTTTTACTGTATAGGCCTAATTTTCATGGTAACCTTAAGTAATTATTAGAAGCGGACATTAGTAGGATCAATATTTGTCCTCTTTTTACGATAAAATTAAAGTGTGCAATGAATTTTAAACTTAGGAATTTTGGAGTAGGTAAAAGTATATGGGTATAGGCCTCAGTGTGGCTCTTGAAGGTTTAATAATCAACTTGTATGGCTCTTGAGTTTCATAAATTTGGCCACCCCGATATATATACTTCATGTATGACTGTCTTAGCAGGAATGTCAAACACAACATATATTGAAAGAAAGTTACTGGCACATGCGGTGATTGGGACATCACATGACACAATGTATATACTTATGTTTGTTAGTTACTCCACTGAGTCTGTGACTGGTCAGTGAGGCAGGGAGCAATGGCAAATAGTTGGGAGTGGGAGATGAAAAAGTTGTAATTCTGGATTTCAGAAAACTTGCTTGGACAAAAATATTTTCCTGGACAGTACAAAGTTACTCAATGTAAACATGTTTTAGCCAACAGGTTATACTTGCATGGACCCTGCCCCATCTCATAAAAGAAGAGTAAAGTACAGGAACATTGCTGGTGCTGGGCACAAGGGGCACAGACCCTGAGTGTCCAAGCCAGTGTCCCTAATCCTGCTGAGCCCCGCAAGCACTGGCTCAGAGAGTCTGCTCAAGCTTGGGGCCAGCAGCAGCAGCTGGCCTCTGTCCATCTGGGACCTGGGGCCAGCACCTCAAATGTTTCTTGGGGGCAGGGAGACAGCAATCCCCCTGGTAAAGTCGTGCTACTGCTAAGATGTTGTTACTAGAAAAATAAAGCATTACTGAGAGTAATAATTTCTCAGCAAGGCTTCATAAAATGTTCACGACTCTAACGAAAAATTCCAGAATCACAATGGGGAGCTGCTTGACTAAATCACTGCAGTCCCCACTGTGTAAAAGTTGTTTACACACAATAAATATTTCATAAAGGAGTGATAATACTATAGATTTGACATGGCATAGTGACTTTTTAAAAGTGAGATTCCTGCTAAGCCTGACAATAGCCCATTTAATTTAGTCACATCTCCCTCTTGAAAATATACATGGATGTAACAGTTATTTGGGTTTTTATCATACCATTCAAATTTACTAGCACTGTTGGTTGTGAATCACATTATTGGAGCATAAAGTTTATTTTTGTAGTTAGTAATGTGTTTTTAAATAAAATATTTTTAAAGAACTACTTCAGTGCAACACTATATATTTGGCATATAGCAATGCTTATTAGATGTTCCATTATATTTTATTTAAAAATTGTTTAGATTGCCTAGTTAAATTTCAGCAACCAAACAAGTGCTGCAATCATACTTCAGTGAAATGTCTGTGCTGATGGCTTTGGTGACATGCTACAATTTGGCCTCTGCTTGCTGAAGCTCTCAGGAAATTCCAGAATACATGCATAGAACTATACTCACAGTGTGCCAAGATCAATGGACAAAAACTGGAATGATTTATATTTAAATCATCCAAACTTGGAGGGATAAAATGGGACTTGAATCCAAACCAAATCCTAGATTTCAATTAGGTTTTGTCATCCCTTCCAGAAACCCAAATAATAATAATAAAACCTTACTGACACTGAAGACTAATGAGCAAATGTGCTGGCTTTCTAAAATTAGGTGCATGCAAATTGAGATGGAAATAAGCTCAGTTGTGCTGAATTCATAGAGCCAAAAGCTTCAGGTAAAATAGGGTTGTTGTGGGGGTGGTGCTGGGAGACAGTCTGCTTTAATTATTTCCTTTTTCTCAAATTGTTTATCATTGTACAAAGGCTTATTTAGAAGAAAATCACCACATGACAATAATTGGGAATTCTAGTTAAAAATAAACTGACAACTTGTGAAGCAATACTTTTTTTTTTCTTTTTCCCCACAGTGAGTGTAGCTTCGAAACCAGCTGTGCTGTTCCTGACTTCTCAAATTGTTGTTCATGGAATAGAATGCACATAGCTTTTGAGCCTTTTTTTGGTGTTATTTCCTAGGCTTGCTGTTAGGCAGCTATTTAAAGAACTAGCTAGTAATGCAGCTGTGGTTAATTAAGTAAAAAAAGAAGTGAGAAGTTGTTTTAGGATATATGGGTTGTTACTTGTAGAATCTAGCATCTAAGGACTTGATATTTGCCAAGTTAGGATTCCTCCAAGCAAATATGTTTTCATGAAATGTTCTTGAACACATTCTTTTTCTCAGATTAGGGAAAGATGAGAGAATCAATGGCTGGGCCCAAGGCTGAGTGGCAGTTTAGCTCTCTGCACTGTGAAAGAAGAACCAGAAACAACTTTCGTCCATTCCTAAACTCAAGAAACTGTGAGCACTAAGCACAGAAATGGATAGTGGTGATGTAAAACCCTTTGTAGATGAGTACAGTAGTTGCTTATGGAGGGACAGACAAAATAAAAGTACTTTTCTTTTTTATAAAGGAAGGAATTATAGAACAAATAGGTTAGAACCTCTATTCTCACACCCCTTCCTACTAGTGAGGGCTTGAGTTGTTCCCTCAAGTATATCATACTCTTGTGAAGGTTGGGAACGTTTGGCTCAAATGCAGATTTCTTTACTCCACCTTTGTTACCCTACCACAATACTGGCTGCATTGGAATTTTGTATGCAAAACTCAAAGCAAAGCGTCAAGAAAAGACATTCTTTTTTATTTTATTGAGTGAACATTGGCTGCTTTCTTGCACATAGTTTATTTCCATTATCAAATTACAAGCTTACCTGAAGTTATTTGATATTTCCCCACAAGAAACCATCCAGCCAAACCCCTCTCCCCAGAAACCTACATACAGAAAACAAAGAAGGAATATTTCTTGCACTGCTTTAAAATTCATTTCCTAGGCATCTGGCTTTATGATAACTTCATTTTAATTTTACCATTCTATTGCAAACTACACTGACAGCCAGCCTTTAATATAGTAAAGGAACAGTATTTTTATTAAAAGGTCTATTTAAGAACATTGCTTACCTATTTCACTTGACTGTACTGCAATGAAACAACTTATCCATACAAGATTGTTACCTTGATTATTTAGGCCAGGGGTTCCCAAGCTGTGGCCCATGGGCCAAAACTGGCCTGTGGAGTTTTTTAAAGTGGCCCAGCCTCCCCTACCACTGACTGGGAACTAGACTGCGGCTATCTGCCTCCCACCTGGTCCTGGCGCGCAGCCAGGAGCCAGGCTGTGGTGCAAGCTGGGAACCGGGTCCAGCATGCAGCCAGGAGCAGGAGCTGGGCTTCAGAGGCTGGGAACCAGGCTGCGTTGGCTCATTCCTCTTGCCCAGTCCCAGCATAGAGCTGTAGGCTGGGCTGCAGTTGCAAGCCTGCAGCCCTGTCAGATGCACACACAGCCAGCTGCCAGTCTCCCACAGACACCTTTCTTCTGCCTGGTGCCTGCTCCTAGCCCCCCCGCCTACCTCCCGGTGCCTGCTCCCAGCTCTCCCAGCAACCCATCATACTCAAGGAGCCGAGACTCTGTAAATTAGTTTCCTTTTGCATGAAATGAACTGTTTTTAAGACCTTAATTTTTAAAATTTTAAAATTGTAATTTTTAAAACTGTTTTTTAAAACAAATTAAGTTTAATTTTTTAAAAAATTTAAATTTGCTTTTTGCTAAATAAATATTTACTTTTAAATATGTGTAACTCTGTAGACCCTAATGGTGTACTCTGTACTGTATACAAATACATCAGTACATTTTTAATGACTTGATAGACCAGTGGCCCTTCAGGGTTGTAAAAATGATATTTGTGACCCTCGAGCCAATGAGGCTGGGAACCACGGATTTAGGTGTGTGTTTAGTTTGTTTCTAGAGCTTATCTCTGCTATGAGATTTTTGTCTGCATTGTCACAATACCCAAAAATTTCCACTAGAGACTCATGTAAAGCTTCATGGACATTAATGCATTAGCCAACTGAGGCTTAAAAAACAAAAGGGTACTTTTTGAATGAGGGTCATTGTTACTAATTCTTGCAATATTATTGCTGGTCTTCTGATATTTGGTTTGTGGTTTTTGTTTTATTTTTTTCTTAAAAGCTCCAGCTATTGGAATCAGATGGCTACATAAAGATATCCACTTTAGTAAACTTCTATGCCCTAGCTGTGGAGAAAACTTGAAAACATGAAACAGTGAATCATAAAGGTGCAAATTATAGAGGAAGAAGAGAGCCCACCTTTTTGTTTAAAAAAAAATCTCTTGAGGTTAAACTCAATCTAATGATTTTTGGAGGGCTTGACCCATGACTTTTGAATTCTTGGGACTGTCAGTAGTGGGGACAATAATATAATTTTTTCACTTCCTCTCAAATATGACTGACTTGTTTCCACCATGATCACACCAGGATTAAGATGATGACTCTCTGGGGTACCCCAAATGCAACTGGCTTATTAAATAAAAAGCATATGGCAGAGTTGGTTGTAAAATGGGTGAATTCACCATTCTTTTGTCCCTACCTGACTTTTTTCCTGAAGAATGATTTCTATGAATCTTTTGACCCACTCAGCTATATTTCCCTCCATCAAAGAACTGGGTGATAACTGCTTGAATTGGGGTCCATGCATAGCTGCCAATATTTCAAACTTTTTGTGAAGAACTGTTGTCCATGAAATTTATTCTTCACATACAGAAAGGTTTTGTGTATATGCAGGTGAATTTTAGCTCCTGACACAGCGCTTCACAGAAACCAGTTCTTTCTATATCCTTTAGAGCAGGGCCTTTCAAACTTTTTTTTTTCCTGGAACTCAGTTGAAATAAATCATTTATGCTCACGACCCAATAATTACATCTTTGAGCAATGCATTCCAGTCTTTTGGTGGGGGCAGCAGTGGGTTCTGCGACCCAGTTCCTGAGGGTCAATGTTCCCTCTAATTACTCATAGACTGTGTGCACAAACAATTTCTTTGTGTGCACAAAAACATTTCTTTGTGAGCACCAATATTAGCACTATTGAATTTTTTTGTGCATACTTTATTTTGTTGTGGGCACAAGTTTCATGACCTGTGTGCACGCACACACATGCACAGCTTAGAGGGAACAGTGCTGAGGGTCTGTGACCCAATACTGGGTCCCAACCCTAAGTTTGAAAACCACTGCTTTAGAGGCAGGGAAGTGTTCTTCACTATTTAACACATGATGAAACAGATCATGAAGTTAAGTGTTCTGATGATGGCCATGAGTAATTCAGTGTCAAAACACTTCATCATAAATACTTGAAGTTATTTGTTCCCATGTGTTACTCCCCTAGCAAATATTGCTTCTCATGCTTTGGGCGGATCCTCCCTTTTGAGTGAAAGTCATGCTGGTTGGCCAGAAATGTGGAGAGAGATTCCTTCATATTCTTAATCCTTTTTCTTATCATATTACTTTCTAGGACAAAAGGATTGAGCAAAAATGAGTCAAAGCTTGATGTGACCCTATGCAGTAAATTTTCAGTAATTTCTTTGGTGTTCTTAAGTAGTACTTAACTCACGGTGTTTGCTCTGCACATTGCTCCTGGCAGGTACTGCCACTTTTGGAGACCTCTTGGATTATGACTGGGAGGACTGGATGGATTCCCTGATGCTCAGTTGGTGAATGAGCATCTCCATATCTTATGCTCCTCCAGCGCATACTCTAAGAGGTGACGGCAGCATTATCACCCTTCTCTTGGGTTTTCCTTGAGCAGGGCCTGTGGGAGGATGCTCACCACCTGCTCTTCACTCCTAGCCCTCTGGACTTTGTTACTAGGCCCCTGCCATGCAAGCTCCCCAGCCTTCTCACTTCCATTGTAGCCAGAGATTTTCATCTCAAAATGCTTAAAACTGCCAAATAGAATGGTAGGGAAGGAATGGTCAGAAAAGCCCCAAAAAGGGTTGAAATTCCTGATAGGCACTATTCTTTAGCAGGCTGTAAGATGACAACAGTACTAAAGCATCTTGTGACAGGCCAAAACAGTGATTAAGGATAACACAATTCAGAATCTGGCAAATGATCAGTAGTGTCATCCCCCATCCCACTCCCGGTGCCACCATATATAAGGTGTCCTTTATGTAGCTCTGAAAATGCCATCCCACCCTCAACCACCAAGGGCATCCTACATCATAAACAACCCTTGAAATACTGTCCCTCATTGTTCCTTCTTTCCCAGTGATACCCTACTTCATGCCTTATGTTGTGCTCAAAACGCTGTCTCTTTATGCCCTCCCAAAGGCCCCCTATGTCCTATGTACTACTCTTTGCTCCTGCCAGCCTAAAAATAGCTGAGGTGACAGTGACAATTTGTGGGGTGTTTGAGGAGACTAGAGAGGAAAGATACCTCTACCTGACAGCACAGACAACATGGACCAAGAAGATTGGAGCAGAAAGCCAGAGAAAAGAAACCAGAAAGGCAGAGAAGGAAGCTTGAAGCAAGAATCATCAGTAAGCATCATCAAAGGCATAGCTGCGCCTCAGGTTGTGAGCGACCAGGCTAACAGAGTCCCTGTCATATGCTCATTACCAAAAGGTAATACTTTGCTAGGATGCAGCAGAAGGACCAAAGGGATTCTGTGAGATGATTTTGTAAGTAAAGAGTGCTTGGGTCTGTATGTTAACAAAGCAGAGTGTCTGTGGTATATGTGAATGTCCGATTCTCCACCCATCCGGCAGCTGTCTGATCAACATTTGCTGAACAATTAGATTATTTAGTGTCTATAAATATTGAGAATAAGTATTAATAATGTTCCGGTTCAATTGTTTTTAGCTATTTAAAACTTCATTTACCTCAGAGTAAAATTGTACTGTATGTGCTGTGGTAGAGTTGCACTCTCCATGACTGTCTCTCTGTGCTGCACATACTACGATAAAAGTGCCAAGGAAAAGTGATTTCTGAAGTAAATGATTTTCAGTTTTTGAGTCTAACTGTATTAATACTTGCTTTCAATAAATAATTGCTTTGTTTTTGAAGAAAATATTGGCTTGGTCTATTTTCATGTTGTGGTGGTTGGCAAGTTGAAGCAGGGAAGCAGCTAGCTTTTTTAAAAAGCCTCCTTCTACCCATTTTGCCCATATAGTTCAGGTTGAGAACCTGCAGTAATAGATTTATAGATTTGAAGGTCAAAAAGGACCAATGTGATCATGTAGTCTGACCTCTTGCACAATACAGGTCATAGAACCTCTCATCCACTCCTTCAATACATACCTAACCTATGATTGAGTCATTGAAGTCTCCAGATCATGGTTTAAAGACTTAAAGAGAAACCACCACCAAGTGACCCATGCTCCTCACTATAGGGGAAGACAAAAATCCCCAATCTGCCCTGGGGGAAAATCCCCTCCTAACCTCAAATATAGCAGTCAGCTAATCCCTGAGCATGTGGGTGAGACTTGCCAGCCCAACAACTAAAAAAAGAAGTCTGTCACAGAAAAAACTAAATGTTAACTGTGTTCTGCTGACTAGTCATGATTTTGATTAGTGAAAGTCTTAATTTCATTTGTCTGACTTCCCATTCACTCTTGTTGTACCTAGATTACCTTACGACACCATGCAATGCTTATTGTGGTTTTCTTGGCCTCCTATGTTTTTCATTGTAATGCTCAGTTTCATTGGGAATGCTGATTGGTGGTGCCATGTTAAAGAATTTTGGGGCCATATGCACTATGGAACTTGGACGACCTCAGATTCAAGTGTCACTATGGCCCTATGTGCCAGAGGCTGCTGTTTTTGAGGCAGGGAATGGCTGATGGGATGGATCACTTGATGATTACCTGTTTTGTTCATTTGCTCCAAAGCACCTGGCATTGGCAACTGTTGGACAACAGGATACTGGGACCATTGGTCTGACCCAATATGGCCATTCTTATGTTCATATTCAGAACTCTAAAGCACAAACCTGAAAGTACTTTGTCATAGTTGAACTGAGAGCATGAATTGTCTGTCTGTGATCTGTTGTAACATGCGGTCTGTTCTATAATTAGTAATGCCAAATGTTTTTCTTTCCATTCAGAATGTAAGAATTTGTGGAGTTCCTCTGAAATTTTTTTTATCTGATCTCTGCTTCTATAGACCATTTCACGTACATGGCTCAAATCTTATTTTTTACCAAAAGTCAGTTTGCCTTGGTGCTATTTGTTTGTAAAGATCAGGATGGATGTTAGACCTCTGAATGAAGTAAGAAAATTCTGCACCATCTTGAGTGCCTCTTGGAAGCAGGTGAAGAATTCAACAGCTTGTAGGAGTGCTAATTAGAACTAATAATAACTTCACTGACCTGTCTTGGCACTGAAAAGCCTAACAAAAATTGCTCTGGAGGACTGAGATTTTGTTTCTGTGCATGTGATTGAGAAAGCTCATGATTTTACAGTTCTGTATTTAGTTTAAGTTCACAGTAATGATGTATGAGAGAGTGGTGGGAAGTATGGGGAAGAGAAGGGCAAACAGATCTGTCAAATCTATTCTTCAGTAGGGTATTGCTTACAGAGGTTGATATTCCAAGTTAAATCACCTTGTTAAAATTGTCAGTACTTAGGGGGAAAAAAACTGGAATTGAATTTAGATAATTTTCTCTCCAATACTTGGACTTTTTCATGCTTAGAATTTGCATAAGTATGCATAAAGGGGACTGAGGGAAATCTAGGGTTTAATTTGGGCAAGTGTCCAGAGAGCACAGAGGTAGAGATTTTTATTTTAACTGGCAGACTAGATTGCTGACTATGGAGAAAATAATCATATCAGTTCTATTTTTTTCAAGGGGAAGTATGTTCTAGATCTTTTTAATGTAAATATTATTTGTACCAGCCAGAAATGACCCCTTAAACCTTTCACAAGCCATCAGCAAAGTGACAGAAAAGTCTCTTCTGACTTTTTCTTCCTGCTGATGAAATGATTAAAAAATCAATCCATGAAATTAGAAGAGAAGGATGCCCTTTATATTCTAACAGAGCCAGGAACTGCAAATAAAATCCCTACAGTCACTTCTAAGACAATAAGGGCCAAATTCTGCTCAAGAAATAGGCACAGAAATTAAAGGAGTTACTTCAAATTTTTATAATTGTGTAGCTAAGATCAGAATCTCGCCACTGAAGTCTTTTAAGTTTTTATCCAAGAGAATAAAAATAATAGCAGAATTTATTCAAGCTGCAAGTTGGGGATGATTTCTACTTCTGTCAGATTTGATATCTACAAAATAGAACAGGGGTGGCCAAACTTATGTAACTCAAGAGCCACACAAATTGATTATTAAACCTTTGAGAGCCACACTGAGAAATATAGCCATACACGTTTATCTACTCCAAAATCATGAAGTTTAAAATTCATTGCACACTTTAATTTTATTGTAGAAAGAGGACAAATATTGATCCTACTAATGTCCGCTTCTAATAATTACTTAAGGTTACCACAAAAATTAGCCCTATATAGTAAAAACTTAGCTGCTGCTCAGTGTAGAAGACTGCAGGCTAGTGGTGAGTTTTTAAAAATCCCAACCATGGTGCGCTTCTTTCTGCCATCCCCAACCATGCTTTGTTTCTCCCCACCATCCGAACCCCCTCCTGAACTCCGAGGCTGGGGCTTCTTTCCTAAATTGATTTGCTGACATTCTTCCGGGAGCCACAATTTTTCATTCAAGAGCCACATGTGGCTCCTGAGCCACAGTTTGACCACGCCTGCAATAGAGTCTTATGTACAAATTAGCATTTCTCTAATCACATAGTCCTAAGGTAGTTGATAGGAGTACTAATTTAGAATCTCTAGCCCTCTTATTTTTTTTTCCAAGTTTGATTTTTAAAAAAAAAAAAAATTAAACAGCATTTCCTTAAATTTTCCTTTGAAAAATCTATGGTTTAATTAGAAAAACACATTTAGTTTCCAACCAAATGGAAGCATCTAGTATGGCATGCAAATAAAGAATCTTGTTTGCCACTTACTCATGCACTGTTACTAGAACTGCCAGAGGAATAAAACAAGGCCAAGATTTTCAAAAATAGGAACCTACATTTAGATTTGAAAGTTGTGCTTAACTATGGATTTAGAAAAGTGCTGAGCACCCATCTGCTCCCACAGCAACGTGGCTTGAATAAATAAAACAAAATCAAGCAGACTTGACCTTGTATTTCTACAGAGCTAAATGGATCATTGCTGGGCAAAATTGTTCACACTTAACTACTTATAGCTAAAAAAAACTTCAGTTGAAGCATTTAGGACTTCCTTATGGATTGAAGTGCTGAACTGTAGCCATTCAAACTTGAACATTTTGGTTTATATGCACCATTCAACCATTAGATGATCTACATTAGCACACAAACTACTGTGGACACTGGAATCCTGTAAATTCAATGGCTAACCTGCCACTGATTTTACTAGAAATTGGCCCAGATCCTTATTAAGTGAGACTAATGCAGAAATCAGTGCTTCGCATTAATGTAAGAGGCTATTCCAGATGCACAACCTTTTTGGAAAGTTTAGGAAGCAGCCAAAGGATGCCAGAGTCCAAATGTTATTTTTTATTGTACCTAGAAAAACTAAATGCAGATAGTTAAGCACTGAACTAAGTCTCTGATAGCGGGCTTCAACCAAAACCGTTTATAAAATCAATTAATATTTTTCCATTGTCTGCCAGCTTGATTTCATTGCTGCACCTTTGTCTGGAAGGCCAATCTTTCTTGAGAGACCCTGAGTGCTAGTTGCTGCTCTTTGGTTTAAAAGTAACCATGATTTGACATCGTTTAAAGGTTCCCACAATGCAAATGGAGGCCTGTCAGATCTGTGAGGCCCAGGAATGGTGTTCCTAGGCATTCCCACGTACTTTAACCCCTGGTGCATGCCTTGCTCACCCCTGTGTGTGCACATGCCGGGACTACTTATTTAATAAGGTACTATTACACACTATTTGTAAGATGGCAAAATTGCACCCATAGTAGTTAAGGAAGTATAAAAGTTCAACACTATATACACTGATACATTTGTATTACATACTTTTTTAAAATCTCATCAAAGCAAGCTGTAGCCTAGGATTTCCCATGCAGAACCTCATGTTAATGCCTCGGCTGTCATGACTTTGATCTCATTTGCTAAGAAAACTCTAATCTATTATCTTCCTCCCCAAAAGCTGTTCCCAGTTAAAAGAACAAGCTTGTATAATGATGTAGATTTCAATTTCTATTAATTGGTAAGTAGAAGGTAGGCATGATGGTGAGGGAAAGAAATAAAATACCAGTTGATGAAGCAGCTGACTCTCATGGCAGTACTTCACTGCAGTGGCTTACTAGTTTCCAGTGTATATGTATTGCTGCTGGTGCTTAAGGCTTGTGAAACTGATAATCCAAGTTCCATTCCGTACTTTAGCTTTAGATGGCAGTTGTACAACCTGTCCTGAGTAAGGGTTGACTCATAACTCCCCCACCTCAGGAGCAGGCCAGAGCATTAATTGCTTGGTTTGCAATTCCTCCCATATGTTTGGGTGGGTTGTGTATATTACCCCACCTTTTCCAGAGAGCAGTTCACTGCTCCCAGTGAACCTGTACACCTACTTGGAAGGTTGGGCTGGGTCAAACCTCTGATAGGTGTCAGCAAAGCAGAACTATTTTCTTCTCTGCAGCAGGTGTTATAATCTGACAGGCCTAAACAGAGGAGACCTTACTTCCCTGCAGGGCTAAGTAAAGACTGACAATTTAATGCTCAATGGTGAGCCTCTGTACTGATATGTTACTGCCAGACAACTCTCTAAATTGTATGTGTAACCCATGTGCCTAAATAGGTGCAATCTCTTTTAGGGACCCTTATGGCTGGGTTACGTTGCTGGGCAGATTTTGCAGCCCAGAAACCAGAAACTTCTGGTAAGAGGGTGAGGGAGCACACTGAGCATACGCCACAAGTTTTATTGTTGAGCTGGAGTTGAATACTCAGGGAGAAGCCTGAGAAGAGAAGCCTGGAGAGGAGCAAACAGAGAGCTGCAGAGTGCATGGGCTAAGGGACTCTGTGAAAGGAGCTGAGCAGGAGTGGACTGCAGGATGTTTTCTCCCTGCTTTGGACTGCTATGCAGAGGAGTTGTCTGCAGTGGAACTGAGAGTTGGATGGCCAGTGACTTGATTGCATGGTGCTGGCTGCACAGGAGGAAGAAAGGACTGCATGGCATCTGCCTGAAGATTCCTGCAGCTAGAGAGGATGAGGATTGCTTTCGTTCTGCATTCAAGCCCCAAGGACTTAAAAGACTGCAATTGAGATAAGGGTGACTCCACCTGAACTTTGGGACTCTTGGGTTTCTTACTGTTTTGTTTAAAAGTATTATGGTTCCTTAGGATAAGGTGTGTTTAGTTAGTTAATAAAGTTCATTGTTACGTTTCTGTTGAGTAATAGTTTAATGTGGGATGGAAACTCTGAGCAGTCTTCGCTGTGAGTCCTTTTGACAACTGGATCCTGGCTCTCCAGTTGCTTTCATCAGGGATTTTCTCTGTGAGGCACTGGAGAGGGGCAATTGAATAAATTTGAGCCCACCCTAGCAGGTTACATATGCACTCATGAAACTGCGAGTGTTATAATTCAGACATACACAGTTGAACAGCTGGTGATAGGTATTGGCTGGTTTAGCCAAGACCAGTTTTTGTGGTACTTCAGTTGACTAAGAAGTCTGGTAACCACTTTCCGTAGTGAACGTCTCTAAGGGATAGTGCTATTAACTTGGGTCGGAGTCCAGGATCTTGTCATTTTCAATAGGGTTTTAGGATGTTCCTAAGAGCTTCTTGAATAAACACAGAAAGTCTCTTAAATTCTTGCATATACAGTTTAGCAAAGATAATTGATCTGTAAATTATGTATCTAAGAAGTTGAAGGTTAAGCTTCCCACAAGTACAGGGTAAGCACTGGAGAGGAAATATATAGGTTAAAATTTAGTTACATTATAATCAGAACTTGTGGCTTCTCTTCACCGCTAAATCAGAAAATAACCCATTAGAAATGAGATCAAATCAAACCAATATCTACTTCTGCATACTTTAACTTCCCTTTCCCTCTCATTGCCCTGGCCAGTGAAACAGTAGTGTGTTTATAAAAAAGCATTTTAGGTTCCCAGATGAATCTGATTTGTTCTTGAACAGTGTCTGAGATTTAAGCAATTGTTAACATTTATTAACATGGGCATCCTGGTAAATCAGAATTCATCTGGACTGTTTTTAAATTTGAACAGTATTGACTGTAAATGATTAAGGAGGACAAGTTCACATTTGACTGGGCTCCTAATTGAGAGGTCTTTGGAAATCAATTACAAACAGAGAGTTAAACATTAATTGATGTCTTCCAAAATTCTTCATAACCCATCTTTACCAAAGGAATAAAACGAATAGTAAGACGCTGCAGAATGTTTTACCCTGAAATAAAATAGCTATGGATAAATGAGGTAATAAACAGAAGCATGAAAATGGCCAATCTAATCTCAGCTCTGTTTTTATATATTTGCTTAACATGAAATTGTGGGGTGTCATACAATGGTAGCAGAGTATTGTGGGAGTCTTTCTGCTCCAGTGACTGGAAATAGAAGTTTGTTTGCTGCCTTGAGACTTTATTATTACACTATTACTCCCATTGTATAGTATCTTGCTCTGTGAGTGGTCCCAGTAACTTTACCTGAAGAGTAAGGTGTTATTCTATGGATATAAGAGTGGGAAAATCAAATCTTTAAAGAACAGCAGTAAGTCATAGAACTGCTCTAGTAAAAATCCATATTTTGGATTTGAAATACATGGGGCAAGGTGGCTTAATTTATTAGAGAGAACTGTGTGTGAACAACTTCTTGATTCACAATCAGTTTCCACTGGGTTCCTCTTTGTCGCTTCCTTTGTAGTTGCACTTGTCATTATTGTATCTGAGTATGGAGGCCAATTAAAGAAGTGAAACCTACTTAGTATTACTAAGTTCCAAAGGAGTAGCCATATTAGTCTAGTTCAGCAAAACAATCAAGGAGTCCTGTGGCACTTTTAAATACCAAATTTATTTATCGCATGAGCTTTCAGATGCTGATGAAGTGTGATTTTCTTCCACAAACCTCATGCGATAAAAAAATGTTAGTTTAAGTGCCACAGGACTCCTTGGTTGTTTTGTATTACTAGTCAAACACTAGTTTAACTGAGCTCAATTAAAACTGCACAAGCAACTTGAAGACTGTGGGCGTGTGTGCAGCCTCATCAACTTTGACGAAATCAGAGAGTAATTAAGAAGTATAAGTTTATAACTGTATAACCTATCCCCCCCCCCTTTTTGTTGTTAGAAATGCATTGCAGAGGAAACCATTTCATGAAAAAATTCTTCGGTACATTTTTTTGAAGGGGAGTAAGTATACATTTGATTTCCTTACATCTATCTGAAGGGCATCATAATTTGTTTTGGCCTGTTTCCAAAGTGGTGAACTTTATTACACAATCTTGGTACATGTGGATAGATGACTCCTTTTGTCTCTTTTGCCAGTTCTTGCTTATTCTACCAGGAAGTCTTACCCATACTGCTTGGAAGTGGCTGCGGGCCCACCTATCTGCTGCCTAGCTCTCTGCCCATCTAAGAAGCATGCTTTAGCTTGGCATGCCGTTCTTCTCAGCTCTAGCTAATACACAGGAAAAGAGGTCACTCTGTTAAGACTACTGTGTTTGACAGTCCAAAGCTGCAAGTGTATTAATGTAGTTAATGCAACCCCGCTATTAACCCTGAAACTTCAAGTTGATTAGGCATAACTCTCCTATGACTAAGTCTGCCACATGAGCCCAGATAAACAGTGTAAGCATAGGAGAAAATAATTAATAATGAATGTTTCTGTTGACTGATATTGCCCGTTAAAACTTTATTGCCTGTCATAACTTTGTGGTTTTCTACATTTTTTTCAAACAATTAACGTTTCAGCAGTACTGCCTAGATGCACTGTTAAAGTACATTTTCTTGATGATGCATATTCCAGTTTTTCTAATGTGATATAAGGGATTGCAATTGTGTGAATAGAAGCAGGAAGAAGAATGCAATGCCCAAGTCAAGTGAGTGCCTATTATCATTTTTTTTTCCTCTGGTAAATGTAAGTCCCTCATTAAGATGTTCAGTCACTCACACTAGAAGAAAATATTAAAGCTTGTTTGATGCATGGCTGGTTCCTTTGTTCTAGTTCCCAGGATTTGGTATTTTCATGAACAAAAAGTCTGTATTTAATTGGACTGAAGCTATATTTTGGACTTGGATGGCAAAGACTGATTGCTGCAGTTTCACTTTTGAGGTTTGCCATATCTTGAAAATATTCAGTGAAGCAATTACCTTTTTGTGTTAAACCCTTCACTCCAAAGGACTTTGATGTTGTATGTATATACAATACCTGTAATGAAATGCAGCAGTCAGCATATGGCTCGTGCATTGTCCAGCAGTGGGGCTTGGGGAATTTTGGCAAAGCACACAAGGAATAACCCAATTAATACAACATAGTCTGGATCTTCAACATCCCAGCAGACACTGGTCAGACAAAACTTTGGACTAAAGTTTTCAGATGTGGGTGTTTAACTCTTAACAGGGATGCTGAAACAAACTATATAATGGGGTGCTGAGAGCCACTGAGCCAAACTGTAAACCCTAGATATGACTTCAAGCCAGTTGGTGCAGCAGCACTCCTTAAACCCCTAATTCAAGCACCTATGACTCCTAAATTCATTTTTAGACATCCTAAATTAAAGAATCTAGTTTTTCTGAGGCAACAATGATCCATGAACTCCACTGAAGTAAATGACATCTGCTTGTGTTTTATGCTTTTAAATTCCCATCCTAAATACCTTCACATAATAAACTGCATGGTACTGAATTTGCCTACCTTGGAAAGGTGTGTGGCTGAGTCTGGATTTGAACTTGTAGTTGGAAAGGAGTGTGAGTGTGAGTGTGTGTGTGTGTGTGTGTGTATATATCTATCTATCTCTCTCTCTATATATATATATTTATTAAATAAATCTGAAATTAAGACTACTGTGCACCCTTTGGTTTTTTTTAAGTCCCTAACAAGAATAATAATTAGTACTTGAATAACTGAAAATAACTCCATTGAGGCCAAGAGTTATAGTGACATAAAACTAGTGTGCGACAAGAACCTGACTTTGGTATACAGGCTACCACTACCAGACTTTAATATTTTTCACAAAACTCTGTGAACCATTCTAGACACGTTCTGTGAAGATGAGAACAGACCAGATATTCTTTTTTAAAAATCCATATTAGTTTTATCTTTTCTTGTTTCTTAAATCCACAGTGCCCTCTTTTTAATTGACACTAATTTAGTTGTGTCCACCAACACTAATAGGATGCATGCGTAATGTACTTCCTAGAACAATGTTTCTCAACCTTTTGTGGGCTGTGACCAGGGGCATCGCTGGCTACGGGAGAGACCTGGGACACAGGCCCAGGCCCTGCCCCCAGCCTACAGGCCCTGCCCCCTGGCTGGGGACAGGGCCAGGCCCCACATCCCAAGCGGTGGAGGGGGCCGCCACGGCCGCAGCCTGCCAGGCCCCAGATCCCCGGCGCAGGGGAGGGGGCCGCCGTGGCCACGGCCTGCCAGGCCCTAGATCCCTGGCACAGGGGAGGGGGCCGCCATGGCCGCTGCCTGCCAGGCCCCAGATCCCTGGCAGGAAATGGGGCCACCGCAGCCGCAGGCAGCCAGGCCCCAGATCCCAGGCCGGGGAAAGGGCTGCTGCAGCCATGGGCAGCCAGGCCCTGGATCCCTGGCAGGGGATGTGGCCAGGCCCTGGATCCCCAGCGGGGGACGGGGCTGTCACAGCCACTGGTGGCTGGGCCCCAGATCTCCAGCCTGATTGGGCCAGAGATCTGGGGCACTGGCACTGGGGTTCAGGGCACGTGCCCTGGCGTGTCCAGCGCCAGTGACACCCCTGGTTATGACACACCTGGCAGCATATTGTGACCCTACAGGACACAATAGCCCAACTCACCCAAGGCCAAATCTAGTCATAGCCCTGGCTCTCCATGACATACTTACCCATGTGTGGTGAGACAGTAAAGTTGCCTGACACAGTGGATGAGAACCACTGTCCTAAATGACTAGGCAGGTTCTAAAGTGGATGCCTAGAACAACAGATCAGTCCATTGACATAATAGTGCCTAGTTTACAAAAAAGAATGGAGAAGGAGATGTGGTCTTGTTATAAAAGGTGCTAGAGATGGCAAGGGTTGGGGAGTGGGCACATGAGTCCTCTAGCCTGAGATGAACTGGGGTACAGTGACCTGCTGTCATGTCTTTGATGAATTAATTGAACTTTTAACACACAAAATTCTGAATGGAGCTGTAATGCAAAACTTGCATTACAAATTCCAAACAATCTCCATTTGAGTTGTATTAAAAATGTGAAACTCAATGTAGGCCTATCAGTGTTTTACTAAGAGTTGTCAGCTTTTCAAATATGGGCCCAGCTGTGTGGGAACCTAGAGCAGGTTATAATTGCAAGTGGAATTTGGTTTTGACTGAGGTATTTCTTCAAGTTTTTATCATGTCAGACATGAAACTCAAAGTGAAGCTTGAGGTATAGAACCTCCCCCTCCCCAGTTGAAATCCTGGTGCAAGTGACTTGTATAGTATCTTCTGATGGGGAATAGTTAATAGAATTGTTAATATAGCTATCACAGAAACCTTAACACAGCTACCAACAAAGGACATACTTCTACTGCAGATATTCAACTGTACATCTCACTTCAGCTGAGGGAGGAAACTATGTTATCCACTCTAGATTTAAAGCATTGGAAATATCCATAGATATGCAGGAAAACAGCTACTTGGTATGTATCCTTTTCTGAACAGGTTGAATATAAAATTAGCTTTGTTAAAGTTCAGAAATTTGGTACTGCAGTTTTGTGGTGCTGTTATACTACAATAATCAAATCCACATAATTTAAAGTGGCCCATTCCCATGGAAAATGAGGGTGCAATCACTTAGTGACTTTACACACAGCTCACCCAGAACAACATTTCAGAGCTGTACCCTTTCGCTTCAAATGCACTTCACCAATAAATAGATGAGGCAATTTAAAATATATGGAGACCTTTTCCCTTGTTTTAGTGAATGTTGTCTTTCACAGAGCAGATTACAAATTTCTTTTGGCTCTAGAGAGTTTTCAAACAAATACATTTTAACATAATTGTCAATAAACACATTAAAAGATTAGATTACTTCATAGCTACAGTCTTTTTTCCTCTCATTAGAAACAGCTATGTTTTCTAATAAATACAGATAGTTATATATGACATTTTTATGGCAATGTACTTGATTAAGAGAACATAATGCTCAAAAAGCATGTTGAGCCCCCCGAAGTCAGTATCTCAATCTTTCTACCACACACTTGGAAACAAAAATCATGATTACTAGTTACATTAGCCAGTGTATTACCTTTCGTGTTCCCTCCATGTGTATTTGCTTGAGTAAAGGTGCAGAGAAGCAGCAAAAATGAAAGAAATTGGAAACTTCTCATTTCTTCCCTCTCCACATGAGAACTGAGGCTTCACTACTGATTTTCTGCTGCCAAAGAGACATAGGAGAAAAAAACCACACACAGATTATCAATACTTTGGAAGGAATGGTTACTTATTAATAATTAACCTTTAACCTTTAAGCATTTTGTCTCTTGTTCCAATATTTTCCATTTGTCTCTTGTTCCATGCCCCCATCTAATGTGAACTGAATCTGCTTTTTTCCAAATGCATTTTCATTTTATGTAAGTTTTGACAGAAATAATTTAGAGCTGGATCCTTACCTTATTCAGCAATGCTCAGATCACAATGAGGTGAATACTTTGTCTTCTGAAATACAGCTGAAGGTCGTGGGCAGCTAGCTCAACGTTGGTTAGTCAACTGCTCAGTCTGAACATATTGCAAAATGACCAAAGGAAATGAAGGCTAATCTGAATAGTTCACAAATCTAGAGACATTTAAGGGGTGGGTGAGATGGTTGCTGGGTATGTGTGTGCAGGGAAACTGGGGGTGGGGGAAACTCAATACATTGAAATTCCTCACTTAATAAACAATTCTTCTAATTTCAGTGCTGTAATAGATAACTGCGCTTGCATAAAAAATTGTACGTGTGTGTGTGTGTGAGAGAGAGAGAGAGAGTATATTTTGAGGGTTTTTTTAGTTTAGAGTAAATAGGCAGATTTTTATGTTGTGTGAGATCTTAATTAACAATGCACAATTAACTAATATTTCCCTCAGCTAGTAACAATAAAAACTGTCACCTTAGCTGGGAGGACTACTTAGGTAGAAAGACATTGGCTAACTGGCATTACCTGAAGATCGCAGATACACAAAAATATGCATCTTCAGGGAACCAATAGAGTTCCAAGGTTTCCTCCCACCTGAGGAAAAAAATATAATGAGTATTTGCTCCTGAATTTCAACTGGAAAAATGTTTCTATAGTTCTGTAAACTTTGCAGGACTTCAAATTCTGCATCTCACCTATCTCTGAAGGGTTCCTTTAGAAATCAAAACTGAGACGTCCTCTTAAATTAGGAAATGTGGAGCTAAAACCTAAGGCATATGATTGAAGTGGAAGAATGTCATCCTCACCTTCCCTTCCCCCACTTCTCCATGAGCTGGAAGACCTCATTAATGAGACATTAAGGGTCATAGGAACTATATTGTCAGAACGGTTAAGGAGACTTGGTGTGCTCTAGAGAAAAGATTTTGGAAACTCTCTGCTATACTTAGGTTGCAAGGATTTGTTCTTTAGACATAACAAGTAAAGATTAAATGCTTCACTTTGAGAACTCCAGAACTATTTTGCATGTGGTAGAATAGCTGAGACCTGAAACTGAAAGACTAGGAAAATAGAAGGCCTCATCAAGGGGTCTTTTCTGGTTTTTGGTTTTTTTGCTCTATCACCTGGACCCTAGTATTTGCATGACAGTTGCTATCATTCTCATTAATCTGACCTGTTGGGCATGTGGTCATGGTCTTGGGATCACAATCACAACACTCAGAAGTACATTTCATCATTCAATTTGTCTTAGCATTAGAAACTATTTTCTAATCTCCACTCTAAACTCGTCCTCCTTCAGCATTCAGCTACTTGTTCTGGTTACAGAACCTTCTTTCACTTGGAAGACAGCTGGATCTGAATTGCACATTAGAACCATAAACTGATTTTGTCAGGATTTATCAACAAAAACATAGTGCAAATGATGCCATTTTATTTATGTGTATTACTGTAGCATCTGGGAACCATTGTCCTGGACAACCTCATCTATCCTTCCCCATGCCTCTCATTTGTGTTAGTCACTCTAGCAACACAGAGCAAAAAAAGACAGATCCTGCACTGGAGGGCTTGTGGATGTTTATGAGGAGCTCCTCAGAAGCCTGAAGGAAACATGGGAGAAAGCATGAAGGTGTTTTCAGCTCTCTGCCATACCCAAGACATTCCTTGCAAAGTCAGTGACTGCATGTGCCATGATACTGCAGATATGTGTCAGGCGAAAGAATCAGGAAAAACAATGGGTGGAGACAACAGAGTAAGAAGTTAACACAAGTGTGACATTACCCAGGTTACAGAGTCGACTGGTGAATAACTGTGTCTATTCTGTTCTCCATTCTGGGATGCCTTTTACATTGCTTTACTGGCCAGTTAACACACAGCCTTTGAACTGCACAATACTGAGTGCTGCTAGCTAGCCACTCATGAATTACATTGTAGAAGAGCAATTGTAGATTTTTGTCCCAGTCTTTTTCTCCCTGTGCAGCTCAGGACCTACTGAATGATGCTAGCTCATATAAAGTCTGTTTCTTCATTGGTGAAAAATACTATGCACTAGCATTATTTCAAGTGGAGTGTCGAACACACTGCTTGAGATAAAATTATATAGATAAGTTTTCTAACTACAAAAAGATTTTAAGTGATTACAAGTAATGATGCATAAAAGTTCAGGGTTGGTTACAAAAGAAATAAGAGTAAAACACAACCCAATACCTAATTTAGCACGCTAAGTGAACTTAAAACCATGTGGTTACAGCAGTCTGTATTGGCTAAAAAGCCTTCCTGCCAGGACCACACCTCCTTCAGTTCAGCGCTTTCTTTGTCTTTTGAGCATTGCAGTTGTGGTGAATAGAGATGGAAGAGAGAGAGATAATGGGGGGGGCCACTTTCTCTCCTTCTTTTACTGCTCTTCCCTCTTGGATTACCCTCACTGGGGTGCAAGTGACAAGTAGTCTTTTCTGGTTATGAAGCCTTAACTGTTCTTGTGATGGAATATAAATCTTGTTAACACCTTCCCCCAGCCAAAGAATGGCTGCTTACGTAGATGACAGGTCTTTTTTTAACAGGTGGCTGTGTGTTGGTCTGTCCTTTGCTCCTAAGAAACTGATTTGGGTCTGCTCTTCTAACTCTAGAATATGTTCCAGTAGTGTTGTTTGGCAAAAACTTATAACTTTACATACAAAGTTGATTACCTGCGCAATTATGTTCAGTAGATTGAGTTTTCAAATGACTGAGAAGGTGTGCTTTTTATAAAAATTCATTATAGTCTTGCAGAAGTTATGAATATAATAGAATAGACTGTCACAACAAACTGACAGGGAAAAAATACTACCAGAACATTAGAAAATAAGTAAAACAAAACATTCAGTAGACAGAAACAAGCACTGCTGTATTGTTATCAACATGGAAGGAGACATCTGCTTTGTCTGGAAGTGGCTCTGGTTCTTTGGTGTATAAGAAAACTAATTACGGACTTACCTCCTAGGTAAAGGAGATCTGGGCCTTTTCTGGTATTTGTCACACTTTGTTTTGTGACCTTGTTTAATTTGAATTCTCTGGACCACCATTTCCTTATCTGAAAAATTAGAATGATGACAGAAATTGTCTCAAAGGATGTTGAATCTTAATTTAGATGAGGTTTTAGGAATGGTTTGGAGATTATTTGATGAAAGGTGCTATGTAACAAAAACAATTTAATATCTAACAAATTATGCTTATGTGGACTTGGTTTAAATGTTCCAGTTGGGGTATCATTTCTGAGAAATATGCACAATTAACAGTATTGTACGTGTATGTGTGGTTCCCTCCAGTTCCACATTGAAGTTAATGGTCATGTTATTGCAACACTCCTATTTCCAGTTAATACTTGGGCTACATAAAGCAAACTCACATTTTGCTAGCAGCATTAGTAATTTGCCTTCGGCATTGACAGCAATACAAGCAATAATGGCTAGAAAACCAGGCAGTGCTCTGGGAATATTTCTACAGTATTTGAATGAGAGAGTCCGCAGCATGCATTTAAGATAAGTTGATGTAGCATAAAATTGCATGCTATGGAGCATTAGTCAACAGAAAGCAGATGCTATTGTTTTCTAACGGAAGTCACTGCTCACAATAGCCCTGCACAAGGCTATCCCCATTGACACACTGCACATTATCAGGGTTGGTTTTTCTTTTTCCTAGGTCTATTCTCCGTTTGATGTGCATGAATAATTGCAATTAACTTTAATATGCACTCATTAAAAGAAGAATGGATCTCTTACAACATAATACACTTTAGAGGTAGAGGTTTCCTGATGAGATACACAGAAAAAGTGTTTGACATCTAAATTGTAATTTAGCCAGCTCTGCCACATGTTTTGACAGGTCACTCAACAAATGAGTTGCCAGCTTTTTGTGAGCTGCCCTGTCTAGATTTGGTGCAGACTGGCTCTCACTACTAAACTGTAGTCAGTAACACAGAGATCACATGCACAAGTTTTCAGCAGATAAGAAAGGCATAGAAAGATATGGTTATGCTTCAGCAGTTACTGCTTTGTTTCAATTCACAGCTATATCCCTGGGTTGAAGGGAGGATCATATTACCATAGGAAGTTAGCTTCCAATAAGTTGGCTTGTACCTAGTGGCTGCAGCAGATCTAAGGTACACCTTATTATTTGAAACAGTTATCTGTTCCCAAATAGAGAAGTTTTGATGGTGGCACTTTCCAAGCTTGGGGGTTCTGCTGGTTCTCACTACAAACCGACATTCTGATCGGGCCATTTGGAAACATCGAAATGCATATTGGAGGCATGATTTTCACACACAACTCTGTATGTATGTATCTCTAACTGTAGCTGTGTGGTTGACCTGCTACGGTGCAGCAAGGGTTAACTGGGCCTGGAAGCAGTGGCCAATAGGGTGAGTGAGCTGCTGAGCCAATCAGGGGGCAGGAGCCCAGTATAAGAGGGAGCTGCAGGGCTAGCTTGGGCAGTTGGCCTGGAAAGCCCAAGGGAGAAGGTTTTCTGTCTTGCTAGCTGAGGCAGCATTCACCCTGGAGAGCTTACAGTGAGCTGACCATCATCAAGGAAGATTAAGCCAGAAGGGGTGGAAGTCTGGTGCAGCAGTCCAGAGGCAAAGTGGTCTGGAGGGGTGGCAGCTGGGGCTGTGGAGCAGCAGGCCAGAAACAGATGGCAGCAGTGACTGGAGTAGTGTTCCAAGGGCAAGGAGTGGATGGTGACTGGACTCCAGTGGTGAGAGTGCATATGACTGGGGCTGTAGGGAAGTAGCCCAGAGAGTCAGCATGAACTGTTGAGGAGTGACTGGTGGGAGGCAGAAGGACTCAGTGGAAGCACTTACGGTCCCTGGGTCAGGGCTTGGAGAGGTGAGTGGGCCCAGGCCCTTCCCCACTCCCCCCAGTGTGCCAGGAGCTGCATGGATGTAAGAAGTGATACAGACTAGCAGGCTATTGACTTTAATTAGTAGCCAGGAGGGAGGCTAGCTGGACTATACCTTGGAAGGGGTAGACTAATAGGCTTGGCCAGAAGGCTAAGACCCAAGGAAGAACTTGGAGCAGAGGTAGGTGTGATGAGAGCATGGAGCACAGATCCAATGGAGGGGACCACTTCAGCAAATTCCCCAATAAGATCACCAGGAGGCACCCTGGGTGGGTTCAGTGCTTTAAACATCCTTAAATTGAGCATATGTCAACACTTACATCTAGGTAATGTGCATTTCTCAGCTCAGGTGATTCTGGGGAGTTTGTCATTAGTTAAGACAAAACATAAGCTTTTAACATTTTAAAAATTGTATGTGTGGTATTTGTTTTCTATGCTTATGGAATCTAAGTTTGGCTTAGGGATTAACTAGATCACTCCAAAAGTGTTGTATAACCAGCATAATTGTAGAGCTCTTCAGTATAAAATGAGTAGAAAGAAATTGAGCTTGACTTGAGAGAGGGTTTAGGAGGATCATACAACAGTTCATCAGGATTTCCAGCTGCATATATCAAGGTGTGCCTGCAAGGGCATAAGGGACTTAATCCCTAGGCAAAAAGGCTCCAGCCCCTAAACCTTTGATAATCCAGCCCCCTGCCTACCTTAGTACTGGCAGGGGCAGGCAGGGCCCTGGGCCAGAGGCCAGGCTCTGCTCTGTCTGTGGGGCAGGGTAGGCCAGCACCTGTTTGCCCCACCCAGAGGGTGGGGCCAGCTGGGTCAGGGTGAGGTCTCCACCATGGCTTTCCCTACCCTGGCCTCCAATGTGCAAGCTGGACTCTCCAGCCCCCATGGCAGAGTAGCCAAAATGGGGCTGGGTCAGGAGTGCTATCTGGCCCAAGGCCCCCCAAATGACTGAGAATTGGGGGCCAGCCTGTGTATGAGGTTGGGGGGGACCCTGGTGGGGGGCCAGCCTGGGGCTTCCAGGCCAGTTAATCTGGCCCTGTGTGTCTGGAGTACAATATGTATCCCACTGTTTAGTGAGGGCAAATGTGCCTTGTGGGGACTTATCCTGGGAAGAGGGCAGCTGATGGTTTTGCCAAAAGAAGGTAGCTTTAAACTCTGGCTGGAATGCCACAGTAGTCCCATTGATGTAGGCTGTTGGAGGATGTGTCCCTTGGGCAATCTGGGTGCTCCTGAAGCTGCATGGATTGACTACAGCCTCTCAAATGGAAGAGGAATAGTAGACCTCTTATTTCACAGCTGTCCCTCTGGCCCAGATTTCCACGGTAGCCAAGGGAGCAGGGCCCTCCATGTCAGCAGAAGCAAACATAGCTTAGGGCTGAACAGAGCAGAGATTATAAAGCCAAGCAAACACAGGACAGAGGAACTGGAGGGTTCGTGGCTAGAAAGGCAGCTTGGGGAAACACTTGAGAAGTTGGCACCTGAGGAGCATGAACTGTACTGCATTCTGACTTGGCTTGAAGGAGTTAATCCCTGCAGTGTACTCCTGTGTATCTGAACAGCAGAGGACAGGGATGTGGATTTTAAGTTATTGGGAGTCTGGGTAGCTGAGAGGCTGGGAGTTACTCAGTTGGGGACAGCCTCCCCTGGGCTAAAGGCTGCTCCTTGCAGTGCTGACTGGAGTCTTGGCTATACTCCCAACTCCCTACTCACTCACTTGATAAGTGTTCCTCTGCTGCTGTTGGACCCGTGACACGGGATCCCTGTAGGCACAAGGGGCAGAGCAGAGACCCCCTGGCCAGAACTTCGCGCTGCCCTGCCCAGACTGCAGCTTTCCCCACACTTTGTGGTTACAGGGTTCACTGATCAAGTAGTCTGCTGCAGCTCTGCTTTCATGCCCCATTCATTCCTGGGACAGTGAGGCCGTAGGCAAGGCCCCCTGCGCTGCCCTAGTAGCTGGTCAGCAGGAGCTTGACCCTCCCTGCAGCTGGAAGCTCCTTTTCCTCACACTGCTAGGTGGGGGGGGGGTCTCTACTCCATTATCTGAACAACCACAATATCCAGAACCCTTCCTTGTCCTTCAGCAGGGGACAGGTGGAACACAAGGGAAGGATTTGGATAATGTGGATGTTCCAGATATAGGGGTTTAGCTAAATGGGAGTCCACCATAATTCTTTCCTGCCACACAGGGTGGAGATGGCTGGTCCTGTGTGTGTCACCCGGGGGGGTTTGTATCTGCCAAAGCCCTGCTGCATTCCAAGGCAAAATGTCAGATGTGGAGCTTTGTGACCTAGTAGCTTTACTTTCATTGTTTCTAAAGCTTGGGGAATGAGCAGAATTCTGTCTGTTCTTCAAGGTCCACCTACACAAGAGTGGGGCAGTACAATACCTTCTTTCAGTGTGAGAAGAAACATTATGGTCCAAATCTACAGCAGATATAAACTAGTGTAGCTCTTGAACTACCTACCTTAAGGAGAAAAGCCATTTTGTGTGTGTGTGTGTGTGTTTAGCAATATTTTTCCAGTGACCAAAGTGACCCATGAGTTTCATCTTCTCAGTGTTCATGGACTCGATCCTGTGAAATAAGTCTCCTGCAAGGTGCACTTTGGTTTTTTGGTAGTGATATAGGTGACATCTGCTCTGGACTAATCACCTAGAATCAAGCTAATGTTACAATACTTGCCCTGAATTCTCACCTTGGGCCCAGAATTGCATTCTTGTAACTTGAAAAAGGCAGTTTATCAGATCTTATGTAGCTGTATTCCAATAATTACCAAAAAAAAAAAAAAACAAAACCCCAAATGACACCACTGGAAAACTTGTATTTTAGTTGTGTTAAAAGGGAATTGAAAATCATACAATAGCCAGATGTGACTAGAACTGCATAGCAATAGTAGGTTTTTCTGTGTAATTCCAGTAAAGAGAATATTCATATTTTCATCTACTTCCTTCATTGTTAGCATGTTGCCTTTTATTTAGAAACAATGTGTAACATGTTTACTTACCTGGAAAGAATGTTGTCCTGGCCTATATATAAGCTTTTTACCATCAGGTTATGTGGCATTCGCGTGAGCTGTAGCCCCAATACTTGCATTGATCAGAAGAGTACAGGATCCAATGGGGGGGGAAAATAAAAGGAAAGGACAAATTCAAACGTATCTTCTGGGAACCAAGTCTGAGTTTCACTTGGTGCAGGATCATATGTGGACTTATTTGATTTGTTTGCATACTGCACTGCCTTGAGTTGGGGGGGATTAGTAGCATTCCCTGACTCCTCTTTCCCTTCAGTTAGCTGTGTTTTCCAGCCCCTCTGAACTAAATTGTGCAATGGGGAATATGGAGGCAATAGAGATGAGCAGATGATGGACAGAGCTAAGCAGGGAAGAGTCCTCCCCTCTTTAATAAAAAAAAAAAAAAGAGTCCTAGGGTACTTTGAAAGACTAAAATTTATTGCATGAGCTTTTATGAGAGAAAATCCCACTTCCACTTCAAAGTGTCTGAAGTGGGATTTTCTCCCACAAAAGCTCCTGTGATAAATTTTAGTCTTTAAAAGTGCCACAGGACTCCTTGGTGGTTTTCTTTTTTTGGTTAAACTAGACTAAAATGGCTACCCTTTCAGACTTTGCCTCTTAAACATTTTTGCATTTTGGCTGCTGCAGAGAGGCCTTATTAATTTGTTGTGCAGTAACATGCATTTGAGAAGGCTAAATTAATTTATTTGATGGAGCTTAAACCCCAGCACCTGCAAGACTAGATAAGGCACCCAAATAGTCCAGTTATGTAACTGGAGATATGAGTAGCTAATTGAGTCCTGGCTGGGGAGGGGTGGAGTTAAACCCTGATAAATAGACTGAAGGAGCTTAGCTGAGGGAAGAGAAGGCTTCTCCCAGCCATAGAAACCAAGAATTAGGGCAGTGGTTCCCAACCTGGGATCTGCAGACATGTCACAGGGGATCCACAGAGCCTCTCCCTGCCAGGGTTGTCTCTCCCCACCTGTGGCTGGATCCCAGCAGGAGGATGAAGCTGCAGCTGCTCCCCAAGAGGGGCAAGAGCAGGGGGCCATAGCCACCACAGCTTGGCTCCCCAGTGGTGCGTGCCATGTTGCCAGCAGCACTGCTCGCCGGCTGTTCCGGTGGTGCCACCAGAGTGGTGCAGGCCCCATTACGTAATCAGCCAGGGGGGCCACAAAGCTGCTTTTTTGGGGGGGTTAAAAGGGGGTCCCCAGCCTGAAAAAGGTTGGGAACTACTGGTTTAGGGTATGCAAATAGACAACTTGGACAGCAAGTTAAAAGGCAGGCTAGGGTTCTGAATGGGATGTCCTGAGATAGGATTTGTAAGTAGAGAGACTACTCCAGTAGTACTATCCAGTTCTGTTTGGGCTTGTTTAAGGGTCTGAACTTCAGTGCCTTGGCCAGAGGGCTGGGTCCCGGGAGGCAGCTGACAAAAGTATTGGAGCCAAAGACAGTAATATCCTAAAGCAAAGAGAATGAGCTCTACCCCAACTACTTGATTGATTCTGCAATCAGTTTTTGTGCTGCTTTCTTAATCAAAGGGTGATCAGTGATCTGGGGTGTTTATGGCTAGGGGAGGGAGAGCCTGCCATAATACATGGCAACACTTACAGTTAAGGAAATGATTGCACCCACAAGCATGATAGATGTTTCCTGGCACCCACAGTAAGGCACAGGCATGCTTGCTACGTGTACTCCCTTCTGCTGTGTGTGACCAAGTTGTGATAGGCCTACATTTACTTATATACATCTTTGATCAGATAAAAGGTCTTTCCCTTCATTGTACTGCACATAAAATAAACTGCTCAAATATACATAAAGAATTGCACTGAAAGACTGCAACTGCACCAGAGCTCGTGCTTTGTGGGTTTTTTCCTCCTTTGGGAAATAGTGCTTCAAGGTTTTAAGCAAAAACAATTTTTTGTTTTGAAGCAGCCTTGCTTGTTCACCTATCTTACTTCAAATAAGATGACTGCAAGGTGAAAATGATGTTGTTCACTGTACCTCCCTTTCTTTTGCTGCACTCAGGAGGAGGCAAATGTTTTTGATACTAGATATCAGACTTGTTTCTGAAATTGATTGATAGAGCCTATGAATAAAGGAGATAGTAAGAATAAGATGAGGGATCATTGTAGGCAACTTATCTGAAGAGGAATACACTTGAAAGCACTTCAAATAAAAGGCCAAGCACTGTGGCCAAGAAGAGGATATTGAAAGACATTAAACATTCAAGTGCTGATTGATGTGGACTCTTAAGACTTAATATACATGTGAGAGCAAAATCTGAATCTCTCTGGAGAGAGAATGTATCTGAAATGGTTTTTAATAAAGTAATGAGAAGAACAAGCAGACACCAAAATTAAAGAAATGAGGTGAAATACTTCTGAATAATGAAAACAGGAATCTATGAAAGGATTAGGAATGGAAAAACAAATCAAAGTGCAGAACAGCTATACTTGAAGTATAAGGATTTAAAAACAAACATTATTAACTAATGGGGATCAGGCAGAAACTTTGGGTATTGGCAGGTTGCCCCTTAGGGCAGTAGGGCCTCTTACACCTTTCTCTGAACCAGCTGGTACTAGTCACTGTTGGATATACACTAGACTAGTAGCAATACTGGACTAGACAGACTACTAGTCTGAAGGAGTATGGTAATTCCTGCTGTCCTTCAAGGTTATATGATAGGATGTGGGTTTATTTAGCGGTGGAAGGTCTCTAAAAGTTCAGAGAGTCTCTTGCATCAGGCGCACAGATGTTAGTGGCTCTCTAAACTTACTGCAGCCTCTGAATCTGCACTATTGGATAAAAATTTTCAGGAACTTCTGCTGGAGCTAGGCAGAGAGCTGCAACAATGAGATGTACTTAGACTTTTTAAAAAAAAAATCCATCCTTTTTGAACTTCAATTTCAGTTTGGGTTTAGGTCATGGTTTTGTTAGAGGTTTGGGTCAGGTCACCCAATCTTGATTTATGGGTAACGTGATGGCTTTTAATTGGATTTGAATCAGCAGACATTGCAGTCAGATGTCTGCATTTTTCTCCCTTGATATTTTTGGAGAAGCAGCAAGAGTGTTTCAAAGTTCAGTAAGACATGTCAATCTGTTTACTGCAGATGGTATTCTGTTGTCCTTAAGGGATGTATTTCATAAGGATCGTTGCTAGCTGTATGCTTTTTCAAGGCTGCTTTATTGGAAGATAGCACCCTAATTTGGGCTAAATGTCTGTAACTTGGATTGAAAAAGTTTGCTTTGCCTGTGCAAAGGGAGCAGGGCTAGCTCCTACAGAGGCAGGCAATAAGAATGTTCATTTCTTATACCAAAACCACAAACTCTGCAAATTTAAGTTTTGTCCAGTGATGGACAGACAACTGCCATAAGAATAGCAGCCTTTCTAATAAGGCTTTCAGTCATTTATACAAAAGCTTTCTATGCTCAGTCACTAGTCCTGAGTCACATCATAGGTGAATTAGTATTCTCTCCCACAAAAGCTCATGCAATAAATACATTTGTTAATCTTTAATAGTGCCACAGGACTCCTTGTTTGTTTGTTTGTAGTTATTTCCAAGACAGGGAAGTAACTCACTAGTCATGTGATGCTGGCAGATTAGGTGACAAATGCAGAGCTGGATCCAGTCTGGCTCACCTGTGTGTTACAGTTGGTATTAGATCTCTAGTGAGGTACTTGGACTTTATGAAATGCTTGAGAGTTGCTGCATGCATTGATTTTGCTTATCATGTCTGTATCCCATTTTAACGATTTGCCTTATAACAAGTGTCCTCGATGAAAATGGAAACCCCTTGAGTCTGGGGAGAAGCATTACAAAGTGTGAGATACTAGCAGTTTAGCACAGGAAGTATCATCTCCTGCGCAACAAAGGAGGGCCATGGTCACCAGATGAGCCACTGTGGAACATCAGTAGACAAATGACTTTGCCCTCTACATCCTCCTGAAGAAGGGATGAGCATGGACCACAGTCTCATCATGACTTGAATTTGTGGGGAAGGGACTAAAAATCACTGACCATAAAGATCTGTGTCACTATGCTGCTTGGAATGGGGAGAGGGTGATATTTCTAAGCATAAGCAAAAAATCCCCAAGCTGCTTAGTTTGAGTTAGCACTAAAGGACGTAGACTGTAAGGTCAGAAGGGACCAATGTGATCATCTAGTCTGACCTCCTGCACAGTGCAGGCCACAAAACCTCACCAACCCACTCCTATAATGAACCTCACACCCATAACTGAGTTATTAAGGTCCTCAAATCATGATTTAAAGACTTTAATACAGAGCATCAACCAGCAAGTGAGCCATGCCTAATGCTACAGAGGAAGGCAAGACAACCCCAGTGCCCAAGCCAATCTGCCGTGGGGAAAAATTCCTTCCTGACCCCAAATATGGCAATCAGTTAAATGCTGAGCATGAGGGCAAGTCCACAACAGACAGTCAAGAAGAACTTCTCTGTAATAACTCTGAACCCATTCGATCAAATGCCCCTTCCCAAGTCCCTATCAGACCCATCACCAGTAGTAAAAGAGACAATGGTCAAGCTACACTGTCCATCATATCATTCCCACCATAAACTTATCAAGCTTGGTTTTGAAGGCACCTAAGGTTTTTGCCCCCACCATTTCCCTTGGTAGACTATTCCAGAACTTTACTCCTCTGATGGTTAGGAATCTGTGTCTAATTTCAAGCCTAAATTTTCTGAAGGACTGTTTGTATCCATTTGTTCTTGTGTCCACATTGGCACTGTATTCAAATAATTCCTCTCCCTCCCTTGTATTTATCCTTCTAATGTATTTATAAAGAACAATATTATCTCCTCTCAGCCTTCTTTTGAGAAGACTAAACAAACCAAGCTCTTTAAGTCATCTCTCATAGGGAAGATTTTCTATTCCACAAATCATCCTTGTAGCCCTTCTTTGCACCTGTTCAGTTTGACTTCATCTTTCTTAAACATGGGTGACCAGAACTATATACAACACTCCAAGTGAGGTTGCACCAGCGCCTTGTATAACAGTACTAACACCTCCCTATTTCTACTGGAAATACCCCTTCTGATGCACCCTAGGACCGCATTAGCTTTTTTCACTTCCACATCGCATTGGCTGCTCATTGTCATTCTGTGATCAACCAGTACGCCCACGCCTCTTCTCGTCCCCTGTCACTTCCAGCTGATGCATTCCCAAGTTATAAGAAAAATTCCTGTTATTTGTCCCTAAGTGCATGACCTTGCACTTCCCATTGTTGAATTTCATCCTATTTCTAATGCTCCACTTTACAAGGTCATCCAAATCATTCTGTATGCTATCCCGATCCTCCTCTGTATTGGCAATACCTCCCAGCTTGGTGTCATCTGCAAACTTAATTAGCACATTCCCACTTTTTGTTTCAAGGTCAGTGACTAAAAGGTTGAATAAGATGGGTCCCAGGACCAATCCTTGGGGAACTGCACTAGTAGCCTCCTTCCAGCTAGACAGTTCACCTTTCACGATGACCCTCTGTAGTCTGCCCTGTAACCAGTTCTTTATCCACCTTTCTATTTTCATATTAATCCCCATCTTTCCCAATTTAATAATTCCCTGTGTTGAACTGTATCAAATGCCTTGCTGAAATCTAAGTAAATTAGGTCTACCACATTCCCTTTATCTAAAAAATCTTATCTTTTCAAAAAAAGGAGATCAGGTTGGTCAGGCATCATCTACCTTTTGTAACTTACTTTACTTAATCCTCTTCGTACCTAAGTGGTACATAAGGCGTCTACTAGAGACCTCCACTGCTGTCAATTGGCCATATGTTCGGTGATGTTAGACCCTGCTCTTTCATTTCTTTTTCTACTGTTCTTCGCCAGGTTTCTCTTGGGTGGCCACGTCTTCTTTTACCATCAGCTGCCCAACGGAGGGCTGTTTATGGTGGTGCTCTTGGCTGCATTCTGCACACATGCCCTAGCCATTTCCATCTTCCCTTGATTATAATGGCCAAACTTGCCCAGCTAGTTTTTATGAGAAGTTCTTCATTGGTGATTCTATTTGGCCAGAATATCTGTAAAAATTTTTCTTAGACATTTATTTTGGAAGGTCTCTAGTTTCTTCTTTATATTTGCTGATACCTTCCAGCATTTGCTTCCAGAGAGTAGAACTGAGAGGACATTCCTTCTGTAACTTCTTAGTTTTTTGTATTCTTGCTTAGAACCTTTTGATTTCCAGATTTCTTTTAGCATGGCAAAGGCTTGTTTTGCTTTGTTGATTCAGTTCTTCACATCCTTTTCACCTTTTGTAAAGCCGTGTTGTATTTTATCACAGTTACTATTTTCCTCAATATCCTTAAGTACTTTCTCCTTCAAAATTTTCTCCAAGATCTTGCATACTGCTGAGGTCAAACTAACAGGCCAGTAGTTACCTGGATAACTTTTACTCCCTTTCTTGAAAACAGGGACCACATTAGCAATTCTCCAGTCATAAGGTACAACCCCTGTGTTCACCAATACTTTAAAAATCCTTGCTAAAGGGCTGGCAATTTCATGTGCAAGTTCCTTGAATATTCTCGGATTAAGATTATCTGGACCCCATTAAGCTGCTGAAGCTTGACTTCCACCTCAGATATGGTAATTTCCACTTCTATATTCTCATTCTCATTAGCTGCCCTACCTCTGTCCCCAGTCTTGCCATCACCCTCGTTAGACAGAGGCAAAGTACTTATTTAGATATTCAGCCATGCCTAGATTATCCTTGATCTCTACCCCATCCTTAGTGTATAGTGGTCCAATCTCCTCCTCCTTGTTTTCTTTCTATTTATATGGCTGAAAAACCTTTTACTGTTGGTTTTGATTCCCTTTGCAAGGTCTAACTCTGCTTGGCTTTTGGCCTTTCTAACTTGATCCCTACATGCTGACTTCTTTAGTCCTCCTTTCCTATCCCTCCCAACTTCCATTCCTTGTAGGCCTTGTGTTTCCTCCTAATTGCCTGTTTAAGATGTACATTCATTCAGCTTGGTTTAGAACCGAGGCCTGAAAATTTTTTCCTCTTCTTTGGAATGCAGGCTTCAGATAGTTCCTGCAGGTTTGTCTCGAAGTTCGAAGCATCCTCAATGTTCATATCCATGAATTCTTTGGTCCAGTCCACTTTCCTAGCTAATTCCCTTAATTTTTTTGAAGTTAGCCCTTTGGAAGTCAAAGACTCTGGTCACAGATTTATTTTTGTTTACCCTTCCATTCAGTTTAAATTGGATTAGTGCATGATCACTAGAACCTAGGCTGTCACCTACAACTAATTCCTCTATGAGGTCCTCATTACTGACCTAATACCAAATCTAAGATCACGTCTCCTCTTGTTAGTTTGGAAATCACTTGATGGAGAAATTCATCTGCTATCACCTCCAAGAAAATCTGGACCCTTTTATTGCTGCTAGTGCATATCCTCCAGTCTATATCTGGGAAGTTAAAATCTCAGATAATCACACAGTTCCTAGTAGCGTTTACTTCCTTAAAGAGTTCTCTATCCATGTCCAAATCAGATCCTGGCAGTCTCTAACACACCCCAAGTACTAATCCAGGAGAAACTCTAGTAGCTTTCTTCCCCAATGTGATTTTGAGCCAGATAGACTCTGTCCTGCTAATTTCATCACTCTGAATTTCTTTGCATTCTATTGCATCATTGATATACAATGCCACACCACCACCTTTGCCATTATATCTGTCTTTCCTAAAGAGCACATAGCCTTTAATGCCTGTACACCAGTCGTGACTACTATTCCACCATCTTTGTTATCCCTATAATATCTGGTTTCAATTCCTCTACCAGTAGTTCCAGTTCCTCCATTTTATTACCTAGGCTTCTCGCATTGGTATATAAACATTTTAGCTTTTGCTGCTCAGCTTTGCTCACATTCTGTACCTGACATGGCCCTTTTTTTTTTTACTGCTTCCAAAATCGCCCAGACCAGTATTTGTGTTTTCCCTCCTTTCTAGCATCTATACTGCCTCCCACATCTTTGTCTTCTCTGAATTCAGTTTCCTGCCTCTCAATGCTAGTATCAGGTGTAGAGATTGTCTGAGCTTCTCCCCACACTCCTTAGTTTTAAAGCCCTCTTAATCAGTAGAGCTAGCCTCCCTCCCTTCTCAGGTGAAGTCCATCCCTAGCAAACAATCTCCTATCCATGAATGCCTCCCAGTGCCAATACATCCCAAAGCCCTCCTTGTAACACCACTGCCTGAGCCATCTGTTAACTGCCAGAATCTTCTCACAGCTGTGTTGTCCTCCTCTAGGGACAGGCAGAATCCCACTAAAGAAGACCTGAGCCTCCAGCTCCTTGAGTCCTCCCCAGCCTGGCATAGTCTCCTTTGATAGATTCCAATGAGAATCTAGCTATATCGTTCATACCCACATGAAGAACAATCAGAGGATTCTTTCCTGCTCCCATGAGGAATCCTATTCAGCCTCAGATCCACATCATGTATCTTAGCTCCAGGCAAGCAGCACACCCTCCTGTTCTCAGGGTCACTTCTAGTTATAGGCCTGTCTGTCCTTCTCAGCAGAGAGTCCCCAATCACATACATTTGCCGTTTCCTGGCAACAGTGTGCTTCTCCAGTCTATCCCCAGTTCTCTCTGTCTGGGAGTCATGATGTCTACAGCTGCTGGTCGCAATCCTCTGCATCTGCTCCTGACTGCTCCTTGGGCTCTTGTGTATCACCAGAGGCTCAACTCCCCTTTGAATGGGACTAGCTGCTCTCCTCTTCTTTCTCACATTCCCACCTTCACTGTTCACCTGCTGGACTCCTTCATTTGCTAATTCAGCAAACCTGTTACTGAGTTCTATTTCACCTTCACTAACTGGTCTTTTTCTCTGCTGCCTTCTCACAGTCACATGTTTCCACTGCTCCCTTTCCTCACCTAGCAGTCTCCCCTCGGAAGTGGTTGCTCCTGTTTCCATCTACAGGTCTGAGTTTTTGTCTCCAGTCCTTTGCTCCATCAACTGTTCAAACCCCCTTCTAAACTCAACGATAGTTGCCACCTGCATCTCCAACCCTCGGATTTTCTCCTCCAACAGCTCTATGAGACAGCACTTTGTACAAACAAAATTCTTTGGGGTTACACTCTCCAAGATAATGTACATCCCACAGCTTCCACATCCTCTCATCTTCATTGTCTCTTCTCTTGTTGGAGTGATTTCTGCTGCTACCTCCATCTCTGCCATAAGTCTCTTTTACCCCCTCCAAACTCCCCTGTTAACAGCTCTGTTGCCTGCAGCTAGTGCTGCTGCTTGCTTGAGTGGCTGCCTTTATAGCTCCCCCAATAGGAAGGCTCCACCCTAATTGGGGTCACCTGATCCCAACTGCCACTCAGCCCCTGCAAACTGAGAGAGGAAAAAAAAAAAAAGCCAAACCAGAAAACAAACACACGGCACTCTCAACTCCACAGAACTCCTCTACAGTCCCTAACTCCCTCTCAAACAACCTGTACCTGGTCCGGGACCTCCTGGAGCTCAGGTGTAGGGACAGTCTGTCGTTCGCCCTCCTGGCCCTGGACCAGGAGAAAGCGTTCGACAGGGTGGACCACGGGTACCTCCTGGGCACCCTGCAGGCGTTCGGCTTCGGGCCACGCTTTGTGGTTTTTCTCCGGGTGCTGTACGCCTTCGCAGAGTGCCTGGTCAAGCTCAACTGGACCCTGACCGAGCCGGTCAGCTTTGGGCAAGGAGTGGGTCAAGGCTGCCCGCTGTCCAGCCAGCTGTACGCTCTGGCCATCGAGCCCTTCCTTTGTCTCCTCCGTCGGAGGTTGACGGGGTTGGTGCTCCATGAGCCAGAGCTGCGGCTGGTCCTGTCAGCGTACGCCGACGACATGCTCCTCGTGGTCCAGGACCCGGGCGACCTGGGACGGTTGGAGGCTTGCCAGGCCATCTACTCGGCGGCCTCCTCCGCCTGGGTCAACTGGGTCAAGAGCTCTGGCCTGACAGTAGGGGCCGGGTGGTCGGTGGGCCCCCTCCCGCCTGCACTTCAGGCCATCCGGTGGAGCGCGGGTCTGCTGCTCTATCTCGGCATTTACCTTTCTGCCACCCATCCCTCCCCGGACGAGAACTGGCATGATTTGGAGGACAGGGTCGTTGGGCAGCTGCGGAGATGGACCTGACTGCTGCGGTGCCTCTCCCTCCGTGGGAGGGCACTGGTGGTCAACCAGCTCGTCCTGTCCATGCTCTGGCACCGGCTCAACACCCTGGTCCCACCCCCGACATTCCTGGCCTATCTCCAGAAGACAGTTCTGGAGTTCTTCTGGCCAGGACTGCACTGGGTCTCTGCAGGGATTCTGAGCCTCCCCCTGGAGGAAGGAGGGCAGGGCCTGTGCTGTGTCCACAGCCAGGTCCACACCTTCCGCCTCCAGGCCCTGCAGAGACTCCTTTATGGTGCAGGTAGTCTGGCGTGGAGCCACCTGGCACACACTCTCCGCCGCCGCTACCAAGGGCTCCGATACAACCGGCAGCTCTTTTATATCCAGCTGAGAGGTGGTCCGCGAGACCTCTCCGAGCTGCCGGCCTTCTACCAGGACCTCCTCCAGACCTGGAGGCTTCTTTTAGCCTCCAGGGCCCTTGTGCCCACCGAGGGGGAGGACCTCCTCGCGGAGCCCCTGCTACACAACCCCCATCTACGTGTGCAGGTGGTGGAGGTCCCCTCCGTGAGGCGGCGGTTGGTCCTGGCAGGTGTCACCAGGATCGGAGACCTCCTGGACTACGCCCAGGGGGACTGGGTGGACCCCCTCACGCTTGCCCGGCGCATGGGGCTCTCCACCCTTCGCGCCCCCCTCTGTTCGGGCCTACCTCGAGCGGGTTCTGCGAGAGGGTACTCCCCACCCCCCTCTCAGTCCTGGCCCTCCGGAGCTTGTTATCGGGCCCTGCCCCTGCGAGCCCCCCCGGCAGTCCCCGTCCCATATGCCAAGTCGGCTGCTGGACTTGCAGCCGGCCCCCTTCCCAACCGCGCCTCGACAATATCTGTACGCGCTCGTGCTCCACACCATTCATTTCCTCGCCCTCGCGTCCCGCCCCGATACCAAATGGTGGGACCTTCTTCCATCTGCAGAGGGCAAGGACCCCCGGTGGGCCAGCCTTTACTCCACCCTGACCCCACGGCCCACCGGGGACATCAGTTGGCGGCTCCTCCATGGAGCCGTGAGCACGGGCGTGTACTTGGCGCGGTTCACCGTCCGCCCCGAGGCTGTCCCTTTTGCGGCGTGAGGGAGACCCTGGCGCACGCTTACTTAGAATGCGCCAGGTTGCAGCCCCTTTTCCAGCTCCTCCAGAACCTCTTCCTGAGGTTCTGGCTGCACTTTTCCCCACACATGTTCATTTACGCACTCCCTATCCGAGGCCCCACAAAGTCGCGGGACCTCCTCGCCAACCTCCTCCTGGCCTACGTGAAACAGGCCATTTACAGGACCAGAGAGAGGAGGTTGGCTGAGGGAGGGGCCTGCAAGTGTGGGGCTTATTTCCGGTCCCTCGTTCGCGCACGTCTCTGGGCAGAGTTCCTCTGGGCGGCATCTGCTAGCTCCCTCGACAGCTTCCGGGAGCAGTGGGCGCTGTCCAGGGTTCTCTGCTCGGTGTCCCCTTCCGAGTCCCTCATTATGTACCTGTGACCTCACACCCGTTCCTGGTTTTTTCATAATTTGTCCCAAGGAATCATTTGAAAGGGGGTCTAGTGCCACCTCCCCATAGGCTGGGGGAGGGGTTTTAGAAGTGGGTGGGCTGGTGCCCACCCACCACCGCCCGCTTTCAATAGGCTCCCTCTCAAACTCCCCTATTAACAGCCCTATTACCTGCAGCTGGTGCTGCAGCTTGTGTAACCTGCTAGGGTGGGCTCAAATGCATTCACTTGCCCCTCTCCAGTGCCTAATAGAGAAACCTCTGCAGAAAGCAGCTGGAGAGCCAGGATCCAGTCTGTTCAGGACTCACAGCGAAGACTGCTCAGAGTTCCCATCCCACATTAAACTACCATTCAGCATAAACATAACTTTATTAACCAACTAAACAAACCTTATTCTAAGAAAGCATGATAAATTTAAACAAAACAGTAAGAAACCCAGGAGTCCCAATGTTCAGGTGGAGTCACCCTTATCTCAATTGCAGTCTTTTAAGTCCTTGAGGCTTGAATGCAAAAGAGAACCAATCCTCATCTTCTCTGGCTGCAGGAATCTTCAGCTGGAATCCATGCAGTCCTTCCTTTCCTCTCCTCAACCAGCACCATGCAATCAGGTCACTGGCCATCCAGCTTTCAGGTCCACAACAGAAAACTCCCCTGTAAAACAGTCCAAAGCATGGAGAAAACATCCTGCAGCCCACTCCGGGCTCAGCTCCTCTCACTCAGTCCCTCAGCATATGGACTCTGTAGCTCTCTCTGTTTGCTCCTCTCCAGGCTGCTCCTCTCAGGCTTCTCCCTGGGCATGTAACTCCAGCGTAACACTAAACTTGTGGAGCATGCTCAATGTGCTCCCACACCCTTTTACCAGAAGGTTCTGGTTTCTGGGCTATAAAGTCTGCTCACCAACGTAACCTAGCCATAAGGGATCACTAAAAGAGATTATACCTTTTTAGGCACATGGGTTACACTTGCTTGAGTGGCTGACATATAGAAGCTGCTGAAATGTGCAAGCTCTATTCCTCTTTGAAACCTAAGACTAGAATGGTGTGTAACTGTTTTTAACCTTATAAATAACTTATTTTTTCATAGTTAAACATTTAGTTAACATAGGATTTGCAGCAAGCATTGATTTTGAGAGATCTCAGGCACATTTGAATGTGGGATATGTGGTGGGTCCTTTGGGACTGGGAAAAACCTGAGTATTGTAAATTTTTTTAGTGCGAAGACCATCTATCACAAAGACTGGCTTGCCCAGATCACACAATAGAGTAGAGTGCCCAAGGCACTGTCTGACTCTCTGTTTAGGCTATTGTAGTGCTTAAGCAGTCAAGACTTGATGAAAGGTTGGTGAACTCTAATTATAGATCACACAACCATTCTGGGATTTGTGCTGGTTTGTAACAGCCTGCCCTGAGGTTGGTACCCATGTTCACAAGCCACTCCAGACAGCTTCACAGAAACACCTGCTGTGCAGTCTGTTGAAGGTAAAAAACACACTGAATACCAGTCTGTGATGTTCACAGGATCCTTCTTCTTATCGCAAGAGGATGCTGGCTGAAACCCTGGGCAAACTGGGTAACTGAGCAGTAATTAAAAACAACAAGTACCCATGGGAAAGGCAAGTGAGAACAGAAATCCATGGGAATGGCAGCTCACATCCAGGAGGAGCAGTGTAAGCTGCTTCCAAACCTTGTTGGGAGACCCATCAGGAGCTCAGTGGGGCTATGCAGTTAGGCTGCTAAGTTAGAAGCCAGAGACAATTTCCTCCACCTCATTCAGTTCAAGCCCTGTCCATGGATGAGGCTGTTAAAGGAGATAGCACCACCACTACCTACCACCCCAGCTAGGATCCCTGGCTGTGTTTTCCTTTGTTTTTCCAAATACGCTGTACCAGGGCAAATGAGAAGGCCACATACGTGGAACATGTGGAGCATTCTTTCTTTTTTTGGTTGAGTTGTAGGTGGCATGTGATAGATATGTTAGTTTGTGCAATTTAAAATGTATTCTTGGGCCCAGCTATTCTTGTCTGCAGACTTCTTTCCTGCATGTGAGTACTTGTAATGGTCTGTGTTCAATGACCCATTATTTCTTCTTCACATTGACAGTTACATCTAGGAAATTGATTTGTTCTGGAAGGTAATAGTCGTGGAGGAACTGATGAACCATGCTGGTTCCTGTAGCTACTGCAGTGACTTGTAGGAGCATGTCATTGTTAAAACTAAGTGATTGTGACCATGAATTCAATCTGTTCTGCGATAGCATCCTGTGGATGTTGATGTTGTGTGGTTGAAATAATGAATTAGGAAGCTATTAAACACTGAATTTAGCACAGATGTTTCTATTTGTAACAGATTAGTAAAATTTCTGTATTCGATGGCCCTGAAACACCCACTTCCATCTGTAGAGTACAGTGTAAACATTCTGGAATCTAATCAGAGTATTATTTTAATAGAAAACCCTGGAATCTTCTTGTACTTTCTTCTTTACTTTACTCTGGGTGTATTTATTAATTTATATGTAGAAATACTTTACCAGGGGCAAAATAGATAGCACAAAGCTAGCTCTCTATCAGTGAATAGTCCTATTGCAGACAATGCACTGCAAACAAATCACGGTATATTCTGTATGCACAAGCAAAAAAGTGGCAACTGAGAGCATGAGGGTGATGGTAGTGTATTTATGATATACTCAGACAAAGGACCATTTGTTGCTTTTTCAAGTACTGGTAGGCTCACTTCAGTCTATCTTTAAGGAAATGAACATACCTGCCTAAAAGAGGAAATTTTTAACAAAGGGCTAATGAGACAGCAAGACTGATCTGGTATGTTCTGTGTGAGGGAGTCCCGCAAGCATTACATAAATGGGCTCATTCACATAATAAAGCAGCTTAGCAACTCCCTTTAAGTGTTTTCCGGTACATTTCCTACCCCTTTCTTCTAGATGTGTGGCATTGAAAAATTAGGGATTTCAAGATTACTCTTATCTTTTACACTTTGTTCTATCCTCTCTGACCCTCAGTGTGAACTGACCTCAGAAAAACATGATCTAATTACAAAAGTCCATAAACTGTCCTACAAACAATATCCAGTATCACATATGAGGATTAGGAGGAGTTTAAAAAAAGAGCTATAAGAATACTTGAGGTCTAGGAAATGTACCTTGGAATGAAAGAGTGACTTAAGGAGTTTGGTCTGCTTATTGAAAAGGATCTTAAATGACTTGATCACAGTCTATAGATACTTATCCAGGAAGATTTCTAATATTAGAGGATGCCTTTGTCACAAACAAGCAATATTAGAAGATCTTGTGGCTGGAAGATTAAGATGGCCATTTTTACAATGAGGGAAATTAATCACTGTAGTAGGTTACCAAGAGAGATGGTAGATTCCCATCTCTTGAAAGTCTTTCTAAAAATGATGATCTAGTTCAATCACTAGTTGTTGGCTTTAGCACAGGAATTATGAAATGCTATAATTCCCATTATGGGGGTGGACGTGTCCAGATCAGGGATGGTCATAATTCCTTGTTGCTTTAAATTTGACGAATCCACAACACGCAGCAAAGATGAAACAAGGTTGTTGTAAATAAAACACCATGCAAAATCAGTTCATTGATCCATCCTGGTCTTTCACATGCTACATGTGGCATAAACATGAACTATTTTTACTCTTGGAAGCTAAAAATTACTTTAAAGTTCTGGGACATTATTCAGTGTCATTTATATATGATCTGGCAGGAAGACACCCCTTCTATTATTAATAGAAAAATATTAACTAGAATGATGCTAACATTACTTATGTATTCTTTTCTATTTTCTCTGTGGCTTCTCCTGGCTCCTGTATTCTGCTAGTGTGCAATCTTTTGCGCTCCCTCTCTGCATCTTTAGCCATTGTCATTTGTTTACTCTTTTCTAGACTTTGTCCAAGATACTGCTGTTCCAAGAAGCCAGTGAGTTCTCCTGAGTAGTAGCTTGTCAAAGAGTCTGCAGATCTGCCTCCTACTGACTGTCTTGTTTAAAAGTTGAAAGAAGCATCACTTTGAAAAAATGATGTGCAGCTGCTGCCTGTGGTGCTTCACAGAGAGCTTTGACAAAAGGCAGGTAATGCAAGTGTGCTTAGATACACTACAAATTTAGTTTGGAAATTGAAGGAAAAAACCCACACAACAGGAAAAATGGCCTTTTGGTTTCTGAAACTTGTTGAACTGAAAAGTTTTAATGATTATTTTTTAAAAGAGTGCCATTTTCAAAACCACAAAACTCAGCTTAATAAAGGCAAATGTGGGAGCATGAATAGTTGTTGAAACACAGAACTGAAAATTAGGGGATGTCTGTTCTGTTTCTGCTCTTCTACTGACTTCCTTTGAGATCCTGGACAAGTCACTTGACCTCCCTGTGACAGTGATGTCCCATCTGTAAAATAGGGTTTAATACTTCTTCTTGGGCATGTCAGGAGGCTGCATGAATTGTCCATAAAGTGTTTTACATAGCACCTTTCCATTAAATACCACAAGTCTCAATGATATCTCCTGGTCCAGACTGAGTACTGGAAGATCTAATAGGTGATGATAGCAATTAAGGAAAATGTTGGATGTTTTTTATTCACATATTCTGCTACTTTTCTACAATAGAACTCACTTAAAAGAATGCCACTTAAAGGAATAGAGAGCCAAGGTGATAAAGTGGTATCTTTTTATTTGGCCAACATCTGGTGATGAGGGAGTTAAGCACTAGAGACTGTCAAGTTGGTCCATGACCCACCTTGTTTCCTGAATATCCTGGGACTGACACAGATACAACACTGCATACAATGAGATTAAAGGAATATAAGTTTTAGAGGAATAAATTTTGCCCCTCACATGACTGTATACATTTCCATACCAAATTGTGTTAACGTTTTACTCTACAGATTATTCTTATTAAAAACATAAAAAACAAGGAGTTTCAACCATTCTGCAGTTTTCTTTTCCTGTCTGTGGTGGCAGGAGGGAAGCAGTGGTATCTATCACTTCCCAGGTAGAATTTTCTGATCTTGTATCAGAGTTCAATTCCTAACTTTTTTTGGCTTTGTTTTAGGCTTGTTCTAAAACTTGTCTTCATGAGCCTCACACCTCTGCTACCTGTAATGGTAGTGGATCCAAAGCCATAAGCACAGCCGGTCTTGTGAGAGATTAATTTTCTTCTAAGCTGGCTGCAGTCGCTGTCCGTTTAGCCTTGGGGTATGTCCACACAGGCTTCTTATTTCAAAACAACAGAGGTTGTTTCAAAATAAGAAGTGGCATGTCCACATGATGCACCATTATTTCAAAACCATTAAACCTTGCATCTGATCGAAATAGCCATTGTTTTGAAACAGCCATTTTGAAACAATAGCTATTTCGAAAGCAGGCTTTCCCTTAATTTGAATTAACTAACTGTTAATTCGAATTCACTTATTTCGAAATAACTCATTTCAAAATGGGTTATTTCGAAATAATGATGTATGTGTGGACATAGCCTTGGAGAGCGACATGTGCCTGACAGCTGCTTGGCCTGTCTGTCAAAACAGGTCTGAATCTGAATCTCCTTGAGCAATCCCTGAAGCGCACCTCCATTCTTGAAGATTGGACATCAAGCTCCAGATTGGATTGTCTATGAAGACTCAGGATCAGTACCCTTGTCAGCAATGAAATGATGCACGCAATCAGCGCTGGAAGGAGATTGGTTTGCTCTTGCAGGGTAAGAGTTTTGTCTGCCAAAATCCAGCTCTGCACCTAAGGCACCAAAGGCCTGGTACTGCCTCAGAACTCAGGTGCAGGGAAAGTACGGCTAATGGCACTTAAAACAATTCCCAAGACAAGAGAAGCTGAGGGACTAATAACCACCTCTCTCTGCTCAGAAGAATCACATGCAGCCCTCTCATAACACAAGGACAAGTGTCATTGTCAACTTCTGGTTCCACATTTAAGGACTGAGAGACAACTAGAGTGCCTACATCATTGTTTTGTTTTTGTTTTTTTTTTAAATCAGGCCTGACTAGAACAATCGCCCTGATATGTACTAGAGCAGTGGTTCCCAACATTGTATCTGCCATGGCACACCTTGCTACCTTTAATCAATTTGAGGCACACCACAATATAGTTTCCAAATGGACTCATTAATATTCATGAGCCTATGAGCCAATCCAGAGCTCTTTGAGTAGTTTTTCAATAAATTTTGTGGCACACCTTCTCAGGCCTCATGGCACACCTGTGTGCCACAGCATGCTGGTTGGGAAACACTATAGTAGAGGTTCTCTCTGGGGTGACTCTCCCAATGCCAGTCCCTCTCCCCTTCCCACATTCCTTCCCTGCCCCTCTTCTGGGATGCTGTTCCCTGAGGAATAATTGAAGTAGGAAATGGCCTCCCAAACTCTGCTTTTTTATCACACTTTCACAATTAATTAATGCAAGAGTGCACATCCCTCCTGTCACTGCAGTGGAAAGCAACCCAACTCAGGAGTGGTTTGTTTTTGGAGTCAACATAAAAATCTTGTTTTTCAGGCAATCAAAACTGCATAAAATTCTTTTTATTTAAGATTATACCAGTAACAATGGAGGACATCCTTTTTTATTCTGTTTATCTAGAGTGCATTTAACGCTTTTTCTCCTGTTTGACTTAATGGTTTTTAAATTATAAAATTAGCTACAAAATTAAACTTTGTTCTCTTACTGATTATATGAGACAACCTTTGGGTAGCTCTCTGGGTAACATCCATTTCAAATAATACCAGGTTCAGAGGTATTTGATCATTCAATGTGCAAAAGCATTCACACTTCCCATCTGCTGCTTTCTTCCTTTTTTAAAAATGCTCTTTGCACAGTCTGTGGTGGTTTTAAGCTTTAATCTTGGTTACAAGATTTTTTTCAAGCTGTTATTCACATTTTTAGATAAAAAGCACTACAGGTTTATGGTTGGAAACATGAGATTCTTTGCCACACACTGAATTAAGTTCAAGCCACTCCTCTGTAGCTGAAGGAGAAACTACAGATCAGACAAAATTTCAAAACACACTTGTATCTTGCAATTAGTTTTTTTTGTGGTGCTGTAGCCATGTTGGTCTCTTTAATCTGTTTTTGTCTGTTAATAGTGCTATTCTTAGTAACAGCTTCAGAGCAATTATAAAGGAGCACCCATGCATTGACATAAGGATTGTTATAACAAATCAATCATATATATTAGGTTAGAAATCAGACACAAATTTGAATAAATCTTATGCATTTTTATAAAGTACAGTGCAGTGTGCTATTATCTAGGTGGAGTGATGGCAGTTTAAAAAGCTGCTGAATTCAACCAATCCCTGCTATAGGACAAAGCTCATGTTCAAATTAAGCATTTTTACTAGCAACGGATATACTGGCAATGAACCAGATAATGCAGGGGTAGACAAAACTGCCTCACAGCTAGGCACCAGTAATTTTACTTTTGGTTGCCAGAGGGCACTCCTCCATTACATTTCTGCAGGTGACAGCCTACTAAAACTGGTCATCATGGTGACCGGAAAGATGGATTTGTTGAGGTCTGAGTTAGTGTGCATATAACACTGCTCTGCACTAGATGCAATCAAAATTAATCAATTGTGTGTCATTGTCTACTCATTCCCATGTTTAATGGCAATTCTCCTGTAACTTGAGTGGTTGAAGCCCTATACTGTTGGAGCAGAAGGGTCTGAATTCTACTTTTCCTGTTGCTGTGACATTCCAGTTGGCCATAGTATTGAAGACAACCATGAAATCTTGCATAGGGACAGATTTGTAATAATCCACATTATATGCTACTTTATTTTGAAGTAAATAATACTACAATGTGTCTTGCAAAATTAAGGCATTATTTGCTTTATCAGAAATTTTCTACTATTGGAAAGATTAAAGAAAATGTCCTGTTAATAAACCAGCAAAATTTAATAACTGTGTATGTGAGCATGAGCTGTGATCTGTTGCTGGGTGGCACTAATTTTCTCATATTTTAATTTATAGGATTTGATTAAGCAAAAGTCCAGTAGAGTACTCTCTCTTAAGGTAAGAAAACGATGTTGGGTTGTTAGAAATCAAAATGTGCAAACATGCTACTGTAGAATTGTATTTATTGAAATGTGAAAGTTATGCAAGAATTGCATATTCATTTCAAAGGACTGCACAGACTATGTTCAGCTTCATCAGTGCTGGGACAATATCTGAAAGGCCCCCATGATATGAACTGAATGGTATTCCAATTACATAAGTAAGAAGGATGTCATGCTGGCTATGATTTGAACGTGTCACTTGAGAGTATTATACCTCTGTCTTAGCCCACTTATCTAATCTCTACAAAGCAATCTTATTCTGGAACCAGCCTGATACATCGTGGGATGTTCATCTCTCCATCAGGCAACACCAATCTATTTTGTCCTGGGTATTGTTTGAGGCAGGTAATAACCAACTCTGGTCTCTGATAAAGACCTAATTTGTGTCTGGTGTTATAGTCCATACATCCATTTCTCCCTCTCTTAGGCTGAAGTTAGTGTCCTTTCTTCTGGAATACCCAGCAGTTACTGTCCCTAGTGTAATAGTCTGTACATCCAACCCTTGTTATGTTAAATTAAATCCACCTTTATTTGGAATCTCTTTATTTTTATAGAAAATAAAGAGCATGTCAAAATGAGTGTTCGTAAATAAACACATCTGTTCGGACAAATACCATTAGACAGGTAAAACAAACAAGGAGTCTTTGTGCCCTTTACTTTTAAAGATAAATGAATTTTAGTCTTTAAAAGTGCCACATGACTCCTTATGTGTGGGGTGTTTTTTGCTGAACCAGACTAACACAGATACACCCTGGAACTTATTAGATAAACAACATAGATGATCTAAATCTCTCTCTCTGCTATGTCTACAGTGGCAAGTTAGTCTAGACACAGGAGGCTTAGTCTGGACTAATTTAGCCCATGGCCAAGCTAGACTTTCCCTACTTCAAACTAAGAAAGTTCTTAGTTCAAACTAAAGAACGCTTAGTTCGAACTATTTAGTACCCCTGGTTAGTCTGGACTTCAGTGCTTAGTTCAAACTTTAGTTTGAATTAGATGCAATGTAGACATGGACTAAGCTATTAGTTTGAACTAGGACGTGTAGCTAGTTAGAGCTAAAAAGTTGCGGTTAGTCTGAAAGCCTGAGGTTAGTTCAGACTAACCTCTGACTTTTTTAGTTTGGACTAGCAAAAATAGATGTAGACGTAGCCTTAGGGTCTTGAAGTGGGACTTTCTCCCGTGAAAGCTCATGCAACACGTATATTAGTCCTTAAATGCCACTGGACTCCTTGTTTGTTTTTTTTATTAGGGTCTTGGTTTTGCTTCACAATGTGTGGGAAGATAAGGAATTTGTTTGAATTCTTCATACATACCATTTAAACTTTGTAAACCTGCCATATTGCAAATGACAAAGCTACTTACTGTACTCCATGGATCAACAAATTTTAGAAAACAATCCAGCAGCTTCTGTGACATTTCTGTGGTATTGTGTTCAGTTAGAACAGGATCCTTCTTTATGTTTTTAGTACTACAGTATCTGGTGGTGCCAGGAAGCTTTCTGTTTTCCCTCAAAAATAAAAACAAAGGCTCAGGAAAGACACCGCCTTAGCTGTCCACAATAACTCAGCTCCAGTTCTGTGATCAGTAAGACAATTCCTTTCTGTCTTTACATAAAAGCACACATTTTTCTGGAGGGAGCTTGCCAAGTTTTCTGAGCATGAAGTAAATACAACATACAATTTGGAATTAGACATTTGCTTTCTCCAGTGCTCAGTTACAATGGCCTGTAATAATTACCCATTGATCATTTTTGAGACTACTAAATAATTCAAGTGAATTTAAACACTTAAAACAGAAGCTGTGAGTGGAAATAGTAAGCCACTAAGTGCTGTTTTTAAAAACAATTACTGAGAGCAAAACAGATGCACTGCACTGGATTTCTTAGATTTCACTTAAAAAAAAATGCTTTGCTCAGTGGTCTCTACCCTACTTCTCCTCCCCACCCCCCCATTTGTACAAACCTTACGATTACCTTGGCCTTTTCAGACTATCAAAGCTCTTGTCTGGAGCTCTCTAAAGTGATTCTGGAACTGAAGTAGAGATTGGAGAGACCAAGAATGAGCTGCTTTCGGGATAGTTCATGTATTTCACTGTTATGGGACAGCTCTTTGGAGAAAATGCACAATGGCTGGGCATTGTACCAATAAAATGATTATACTACAACTTTGGGATGAGTGTATTAGCCCTTACTCTTTATATGGAGAGAACGCATAATAACTACTTGTGAATAAAGCTGAGCAGATGTGTATAAATAGGCAGCGTGGCTATCTTGGTTGAAGGTTAAGTCTGAATTCAAGATGAAGGGTATGTCCACACATCTCTTTTATTTCAAAATAACACTGGCTATTTCAAAATAAAAGAGATTAGGTCCACATGATGTTTTCTTATTTTGAAATGATGGGATCCATCATTTCAAAATAAGAACCATCGTTTTGAAACAGCTTAAACCCAAATAGTTTCGAAACGGTGGTTATTTCAAAATGGTTGTTTCGAAATAACACCATTTGGATACCGTATTTCGAAATAACCAGCATTTTTAAATAATGTGTTGGACATTCATCCCACGGTGCATAGCACCCTGGGAGGAATGGCCACCTCTCCTTAGCACCCTGGCCAGGGTACTGAGGAGAGATGCAGGGGCAGCGGGGTGAGCCACCATGGCTGCGGCCACCCTGCCGGGGGCTACAGCCCCCAGAGCTGGGCATGGGGTGAGCCGCGGGGCTCCCTGTGGCTGCAGCCGCTCAGCCCCCGAGGCGCTGGGGAGCCAGTGGGACCGGGCTCCCCTGGGCTGCTGGGGTGCCCCAGGGCCCCTGCCCTGCTGTCCCCAGCAGGAGCGGGGACCCAGGGCAGGGAGATCTCCCCCCTGGGGGCTGTTTTCCCCTGCCTGGCAACATGGCCCACCAGGGGCCATGTTGCCACACCTCCTCATGCTGCCCCTCTCCAGCAATCGAAATAGCATGTCCATATGCAGGGCATGCTATTTCGATTGGAGGGGCTTTATTTATTTCGAATTAATTTTTTTAAGTTAATTTTTTTTAATGTGAAATAAGCTGTTTTGATTTAAGGGTTTTATTTTGAAATAAGTCATTTCGAAATGACTTATTTTGAAATAAAACTTTGTGTGTGGACATAGCCGAAGTGATGAGGCTGGGAAACTTGCTCTTGCTCTGTTCCCATTACATGGGTAAAAGTGCTGTAGCAGTGCAAAGGGCTCACAGGATATGTCCACGCTGTGATTTGAAAACCTACTGCGCCAAGTCTGAGTCCAGGTCAGCTGATTTGAGGCCTTGGGGCTATACGTAAGGGTAGACATTCAGGCTTGGGCTGGAGCCTGAATTCTGAGACCCTCCCTGTTCATGAGAAATTTTAATCCATGTGGTGCAAGTCCATCAGCCAACCTGAGCCAGCTGTGCTGATCTTTTATTGCAGCTAGAGTGTTCAGGTGTCCTGATTTTTATAGGGAGTGTCTGGATATTTGGGACTTTGTCTTCTACAGGTGTCTGTTACTCCCTATCCTGTGTCCTGATTTTTCAAACTTGCTATCTGGTCATAGTCACCCTAACTGCAATGCAGACATGCCCTAAATATTCTGGTTGCATCTTTGGGAGGATTCCCTTGATGGCAGGTAGTGTGGAATGGAACACTGATATAAGGCTGCCCTTTGAGGACCCTATCTCCAACCCTAGTTTAGTAGAGGTGCTTGGCTTTGTAGTGTCAGTCACAGAAAAGCCACGTCTGGGATGGGGCCACATTGCTGAGTACTATGAAGTTCTGAGGTGCATAGGTCCTGGGAAGTTTTTTCTATAACTTAGAGAGGCCCCCAGGGTAAAATCACATGTACCCTCCTTCCTTTGAGCTGTAATCTCTGTGTTGCACTTCTTAAAAGAAGGAAGGATTCTCACTCTGTATGTTACTGACACTGTAAGCTCTTTGTGGCCAGGGCTATCTCTTGTAAGGTGCCTAGCACAATGGAACCAGGACTTCTGGTCACTACCACAGTACCAATAATTAGTAGAAATACAAAGTAATGTTTTGATTTGCAGGGAGCTGGCTTCATAAACTAGTAGGAATTCACTTCTTTTTCCTCCTCCAGAATAGTCACCTGCTGATTACAGCTACCTTTTTCTGTCCTGCTCAAAGGATCCAGCACTATCATTTTTAGTTCCAAAGGGGCAGCTGTGTTAGTCTAGTTCAGGAAAACAAACAAGGGCTCCTGTGGCACTAAAAGACTAAAAAATTTATTTATTGCATGAGCTTTCATGGGAGAAGCATCTGACGAAGTGGGACTTTCTCCCGCAAAAGCTCATGCAATAAATAAATTTGTTAGTCTTTAAGTGCTACAGGAGTCCTTGTTTTATCATTTTTTAGAAATATGAATGAGAGTAACTTGCAAACATGCCATCGACTTTAGAACAGCGTTATGAAATCCAGTTGCAAATAATACTATAAATACAGAAGTAAGTCAGAAATAATTGCTTTGATTAGGACAGTGCAGAAAAACATTTTTAAAATTGTTGTAACTCTTTGTAGAGTCCAGCTGCCAAACATAAGTTCCATGGGCTGGCTTTTGCACTCCACCCATTTGCACTTGCCAATAGCTTGATTGGAAGTTTTCCCACAAATCAGAAGGAACTGTGTTTCAACAGCAGTTAATTGTCTAGCCTGTGATAAGCTTTGGAAGATCCCTTGGGATAAAAGGTGCTATGTAACAGAAAATATTCTGCTTTTGAACTGTGCATATGTTAGCAAATGAATATTCTGTGAATAAGCCCGGTAGTTCTGCTGTTACAGAAAAAGCCTATGAAATACACAACATAATTCAGGAGCAGAAATCTTATCAGAAAAATAAGTTAAAGACTCCTGTTCTTAACCAGTCTTTGGATTTTAATTTTTATGGGCCTGGAAGACTATTTTTAATCCTCTTGTTTTCATTAGAAAAACAGGATATTGTTTTTGTGACAGGCACATATACTACTGGTTTTTAGAAAAAATTACTGTCTCTAGAGCTCTTGTTGCGGATCAGTAAAATTAATATATGAAATCCTTCAGAAGTATCTGGATTTGTTAATGAGTATAGTTATAAACTGACTTCCCTTCACTCTGAAAGGATGTACTCTGAATAATAAATCCTCAAACACATCTTTATTTGTTTCTATCCACTGCATATAATCTTTTTGAAGAGCTAAGTGTCAGAGCGAAGAGCTTTTTTTTTTTTTTTTTGCTGACACTACTCATTTTTATTTTTGTGGTTCAAGCCATTATTATTTTGTTTCAGGGGAGGTAATTTAATTTTAAAAAACAAAGAAATAAACAGCTAGCACTGCTGCTTTCCTCTTTTTAAATGGATGAGCCCATTACAGGAAAAAACCTACCTCATGTTGAATTACTCACTTTTCAAAATGAATACAGAAGAAATCAAAAGACAGAGTTCTAAAGTAATAACTTCAAAATAAGGATCTGGACAACATACTGATTCTTTCAGCAGATACTTTGATTCATTCTGCTGAAAGAAGCTCTTCTAACAGCAGGTCACACAACCATAAATCCTTAGTGAAAAGGCTAGGTCATAAACTATTTCTTTTACACTTGGCTTCCTACTGATCGCTACTAGAAATGAATTATGTGGCCCAATTATGTACATGACATTGTATAAAGTTTGTAATTTTCCATTATACCCAATAAGCAAAAATTCAAATATCAAAAGCCAATACATAATCTATTTTCCCAACACAAACGGTTTCCTTTTCCTGGGTTTTTAGTTTTTTTTTTCCTCATGTTTGAGTGTGAGTCTCCTCTTCTGTTTATTCTAAGCACTCAAGATTCAGCAGCTAGTTTTTCAGTATGCAAAATGGCTGCACTCAATCTGTTCACAGATGCAGGTAAGGAGGCTCACTGAATCTGACCCATGGCCTTTAGATCACCCCTTGTGGTCTTGTTGCATTTTGCACTCTGGTGTGCAGCAGATCCAGGTTTAGGAATGACTGTGGCTTGCTCCTTCTAGGTGGAACTCTGAAGCATTGCAGTAAGGAAACTATTGGGTGCTTGGCAGGATGGACCCAGCTCCATGACTCTTGAACTGATCAGCAGCTATAGGAAGCACTAGACAGTTATTTCCTTGCCAAAGGAAAATGCTGTACCTATTCCTATGTAGAAGTGAGAAGTTCATGGGGAGAATAGTTCTCAACCTTAGGAGAAAATAGACAGAGAACCTTAACACCTTTAGTTGCAGGGCGAGGGGCCACAATGTACAATGTTTAAACTGCAGCTATATTATGAATATACTAACTAGACCATGCACGATAAGTGCTTTAATGAGACATAGTAGGCTTCACTTTTACACTTCTTTAAAGGTTCATTATACAGGTTGCAGTGACAGTAACTCAGACACACAGACAATGGAAAAACTTCAAAAGTGAGATTTTTGTCCAAGTGTGCTAGTTACCTGAGGGAATAAAATGACCTTAATTTGTGTATTTGTGATGGTAAATCTGATAATTTTGTTTAAGTGGCTAAAAAGCTATTTTGTAGCATTAGTATTATGGTGGAGATTTTGGATAGTTCTCTGATTTATTAAAATAAAACCTTATTAAATGTGTTCAATATGAACTTCAAACTTTTGACTGCTGCTGCTAACATGAAACCCAAAATAAAATACATCCTTTGATTAGAGTTGCTAGACTTGAATCAGTCAGCTTTTGAAGATGGAAGATGTGTGTTCGTCTGGGCTAGACTTAAACACGGGGGACTTGCATGCTGAAGTTGAAGTTATGATTAGGCAGATGCACAAAAATAGAAAAAAATATAGTGAGGTTTTAAAAAAAAAAGTGGTGTACCAAGTTAAAGTTTGTCTGTACTGTTCTTGCAGATCAAAGCTATGCTAATCTGGTCTAGAGTTACTTTAATATTTTGCAGCCTCTTGTTCCCTTAGTGTGTGTGTGTGTGTGTGTGTCTGTGTGTGTGCGCGGCATGCATATCATTCACTCACTTTACTATAAAAGTTACTTGGAAAAAAGCCCTCTGCTTTGTTTTGGCCTCCTGTGGTGGAAAGTCACAAAGATATTAAGTCTCACACTGCTTGCTTCAGCTTCATTCTGTTTGATTGCTATCTTTGGGGCTGGGAAGGAATTTTTCTCCAGGGCAGATTGGCATAGGCCCTAGAGGTTTTTTGCTTTCTTCTGCAGCATGGGGCATGGGTCACTTGCTGGTAGATTCTCTGTACCTTGAAGTCTTGAAACTATTATTTGAGGACTTTAATAACTCTGTCTTAGTTTAGGAGTCTATTACAGGAGTGGTTGAGTGAGATTCTGTGCCCTACAGTGTGCATAAGATCAGAATATGGTTAGAAGAAACCTTTATGATAACCTAAAATAATTGAGTCTCTCAATAAATGAACTCTCCTTAGTTATATGTCATAACATAGTGTTCTCTCTCTCACTAAACTTCCTGTTCTGAGGAAGGCCATTTTACCTTGAGCAGGGCTTCCTAACCCATGGGTTGCCATGATCCTCTTTAATAAACTGAAAAAGGAAATACATTATTAATTCAAAACTGAACCATGATTCGCAAAGCTGATTCCCAAACTTCATCTGGGTTGTGGCCAAAAAAGTTTAAAGAACCCACTGACCTGGAGAATGAAATGGTATCTCTCATGTTCTCCTGGCCTTCTCTAATCTATATGATACATACAGGAAGCTTGATACATATTAATATACACTACACAGTCTGGTGGGGAGCCTTGCAATGGGATTTTCACTTTAAGGATGACTCTAGTTCCCCCATTGTCAAAGCATCTGAGCAAGTGGGATTTTTCTCCCATGAAAGCTCATGCAATAAATCTGTTAGACTTTAAGTGCCCCAGGACTCCTTGTTTGTTCTTCTGAAGAACTTGAAGGTCTTTCTGGAAAAATGGTGCTTCATGGCCCTGTTTTGATGCAAACTCATATGGGGGAGAGGGGTGAGTACTATATTTAATTATAAACTAGGAGTGACTTAGGAGTCTGCACTCCACTTAGGCTAAAACAGAGCTACCTGTGGGAGGTGGATACTAAGATCTAGGGTAAGTTATAGTCTTTGGCTAGGTCTATACTGGAATCTCTTTGCTAATATAGCTACACTAGTGTGCTGTATCTGCATCCATGCTTGGAAGACTTTGTGGCTATGTAAGCAAAACTGTATTTTTGCCAGTATAGCTTAGTCCAGGTAGCATTCCCAACTGCACACCAAAACTACTACTACAAAACTATAGTGGCAAAAGTGCAGTTATATGATGGGCTATTTTTGGGCACAGCTATCAGTCACAAATCTAGGGTGGCCAGAGGATGGAGGATAGTAGGTACCTATGTAAGAAAAAGCCATAAATAGCAGGGCTGTCCATATGAAATTGGGACATGTGGTCACCCTATACAGATCACACTCTTGACCAACAAAGGTATGTTGACAAAAGTTTAGTGTGGCCCTGGCCTTTATGTGGAAACTAATCTATTTGGGCTTTTCCCAGTGCAGTGAGTACAGGGTTGCTGGTATGTATGCCATCCAAGGAAAGGCCCCAGGCTCCTTTTGCTTCCATGAATGGGAAGGGAAGAGTAACTTGCTGCTGTTTATTTCCAGGTATGGCATGCTATTGACTAAGGCTATGTCTACACTTAAAATGCTATAGTGGCACAGCACACTGACAGGAGGGGATCTCCCATTGCTGCAGTTCATCCACTTACCTGAGAGGTAGTAGCTGGATTGATGGAAGATTTCTTCTGCCTGCCCCAGCTTCACTGTCTCTTGCAGTATTAAATAGTTCATATTTGAAGTAAGAGCTGACAGCACCCATTCGATGAGATGAATGGGAGGTGCAAAACATGGCTGTCTACTGAGTCAAGACCCCCCAGATTCCTATCTGGAAAGTTTTCTTTTCAGTGTGAGGCTTGAAACCCCTTTTTTAATGAAAACTTAAACTATTCAGTATTTATGTGGTTCCACATGATATATCAGGCAGGCCAGGTCTGATGTCAGAGCTCCACTGTTCGCCAACCCTGATGTAAAAGGACTCTTGGAATAGGGTGAATCTGAGAGAAATTGTGGACTGGTCATTCTGTTGTATTTGCTCTCTCCTTTGACCATGCTCTGGGCTTGTTGGGTATGTGTATGCTGCAGTTAGATACCTACAGCTGATCTGTGCCATCTTTTCCAGGCTTCCTGGGTTCAGACTAAGGAGCTGTTTAATTGCAGTGTAGACGTTTTTGACTCAAGCTGGAGCTAGGGTTCTGAGACCCTCCCACCTCACAGAGTCCAGAGTCTGGACTCCAGCCTGAGCCCAAAGGGCTATGCTGCAAATAGCCTCTTAGCTCTGCGAGCCCAAGCCAGGTGGCACAGGACAGCTGCAGGTGTCTAACCAATGGCGTAGAGATGGGAGGGGAGAGGGGGGCCAATCCCCTGGGTGCTGGGCTGCAAGGAGGTGGGGTGGTGTTGGGCACCTGGGTGCTGGCAGGCACTAGATATCCTCACTAGACTGCTGTATTTAACTCCAGGATCACCTGCCTTTCCTGTCATTTATAGCTCTCTGTGTGGAAGGTGTAGTTTATCTTGTTTAAAACTAATAATAGTCAAGCCAATAGAATTACTGGGGAAGAGAAATAATTTAAATGACTGTTTCCAACATACAAAGCTATTTTCATGGAAGTTGTTTACTTTTTGTTAAAGGGGAGAAATGAAAAGGACACCTACCTTTTTGTGACCTTTGCTCAAGGTAGGTGGCAGAGGTCAGAGAGAACCTCAAAAAAAAGTTGCTAATAGAAACCTTGTTTGTTCCCAAACCATTAGTTAGAAGCTGCATACCAGACAATTAGTTCAAAATAAATCAAGACTTTTCAACACTATGGTAAATTATCATCCCCAGTCCTGTCTTTCAGTATAACAGCATGTTTTAAATAGGGGGGCTGAATTATACTGAGTGTAAAATTTTTCTTTGAGAGTGGGAGGTATAAAATATTGATTTAAAAGGCTTGAAGGCAAACCAATTACAGACTCATTGTCAACACAGTGACCATCCATCTTCCAGATTAAATGTAAAAATAAGATCCTGACCACCTGTGGTCCTTTAAAACTCCCAAAGCATCTTTTAAGACTGTTATCTTGGCCAAATCCCAACTTGCATAATTGCATTCTGCCTACCTCTACCCTAAATCCCAGCAGCAGGTTTAGATGAAACAAATTTATTCACCAGTTACTGACCTAAATGGCTGTGGTAGTGTTGCAATGCACTATTAAGCAGTTGCTGCCCTTCTGTTTGTGAGCGGCTTCATTTCAGTAGTGTAGGCTGAGACTCGTGGCCTTAGTTTGTACAGTGCTTTGAGGCACAGGGACTTCAAGTGTTGTTTCAAAATCATTTTAGTCCCAGAATGTTAGAGAGCTGTGAAGGTTGTGTTAGAGGCACAGTATGGATGAAAAGAGTTGCTCTTAAATGATGAAAAGGTAAAAAGAAGGAGACAATGCTGTTGGACAGATAAAAGGCATATTATACAGGGAAATCAAATGCTTATGGTTTTAGCTATGGTTGGCACAAAATATGATTCAAAGAATAGTTTTGCTGTGCAGCAAAGGAAAATGAATGAGAACACTGGGAAGCAAAAGGATATAGAATCTATTGTAATAGGAGACTCAAGCAATGTGCTTTGGGTTTGTGGGTATTTATGCCAGTAGAAAAGGGTTAGCTAACAGAATTGCTTTTCTTCTTATAGAAGCAAAGATGAAAGAGGCCACTGAGATGCCTGATGTTCAGCCTCCCGTATGTAGGAAGTCTTAGTGGGTCATCCACTTACCTGAGAGGTAGTAGCTGGATTGATGGAAGTGGGTGGGTAGTGCAAGCAACTGCCAGGGCCCTGCAGGGGGAGGGGCCTTGCCCCACCTCTTTGGGGGCTTGAGACCCATCGGCAGGGTCAGCAAAGCATGGCAAAGGGGCCAGGGACCCAGCAGCAGCCCAATGGGGAGGGGGCTTGGGCCCCAGCGGGGAGCCAGGGGAAAAGGGGGGGCAGGAACCTGGTGGGGGGGCCAGGCTGGGAACCCAGTAATGGTGGGGGAGGCTGGGGACCTGGTGGCAGCCCTGGTGGATGGGAATTGTGAGGCCAGTGGGGAAGCTGGGAGGTCCCAGAGGAGGAGGGGGGTCAGGAGGCTGGTGGGGGTTTGAGCAGGGCTCATGGACTGCCAGGGGCCCCAGCAAGGTGGGGGGTAGCAAAAGTCAAGGATGGGGCACCACATATGGCAGGGGGCCACCCCATCCTTGACTTTTGCCTCAGGCCCCAGAATCCCTAAGACTTGATGTTGGGCTAAATGATGTCAGAGATACTTAAAAGGAGATTCAGATTCTGCCTGGAAACTGAGATGAACGAAGCATGAAACAAAATAATATATGAATGAGAGCCCTTTACAAGTTTTATCCGCCTCCTGAGCTGCTCAATCAAGGCAGCACGCTCAGCTTCCTGTCCTTTTGCCCAGACACCACATAGCACCTGAACTTTTTACTTTTCACCTTTTTAGGTGTAGATGTTCAACAGCTTGGCTGTTCCTAAAGCTAACAGCTTAAACCAGAAAGCAGCTAAATAAATAACGAATCTTTGCAATCCTGTTTGCCCAGGATATATAGCCACATGCCAAAACAGCGCTTTGTGCAAACTGCAAAATAGATACAATGGATATAGAGAACCAATTTTCTACTAGATGCTGCCAGTTCCATTAACCTTTGTCCCCATACTCTGAATGAAAGCACAGCTTTGCCTGTCTGACTTCATCTAGCAGCCTGGAGGCAGAGATGATGTCCCAGAACATGAAGATTTTTCTCTCCATAGATAACTTGAGTTTAGTAGGTACAGCAAAGTAGCCTTTGTGTGTCATGTTCTGCTAAGTGCATTCAGCTCCTTGCTCCTTCACTAGGTTGCAAAGGTCAGGAAAAATCAACAATTTATTCATATCATTAAAAAAAACGAGTGCCCAAAAGAGGACTTAGTGCTTAAAAAAAACAAGATCTGGTCCTTCCCCAAGGAGCTGCCAGTCCAAAGCCCTAGCCCTGTAATGAAATCTGATAGTGCAGAATTGGCGTTGTTGCAACATCCTATTGACTCTGGTATGGGGCACTGTACAGTGGAAGGGTCCATGTGAGGAGGGCAGTTGATATCAGTAGGATACACTATGTTTGCTTTAGGAGGAGGAAAATAGTTTTTAAGAAGGCTCAGGCTGCCTGACTTCTTTACAACTCAGCTGACGGACATGCTGCCCAAAAGCACGGGCTGGGTGTGAGCCCCAGCAGCTCTGAGGTGGAGGTGCATGTACAATGAGTAAATCACCCTGAGAACCTGCTAGGGGTGGTGAATAATTACTGCAAAACTTAAAATATTTTTAAAACAGCAAAACAAACAAACAAACAAAAGCCAAGCTCAATTTGCTGTAAAGTATCTTTAGATTCCAGAAGTTTGTTTCACATTATTGAAATATTCATCTCAGTAGTGGGCTATATGCTGTTTAGCATTTATAATCTTTGTATTGTGCCATTCATACCTTGTTTCTGTCATTACTTTTGTGCTTGCTTGTTCCTTTTAATGTAGAATAAAGGTGTAATAACCCTTGGGGAGGAAGGGGTTAACATTAGGGTCAGTGAGTCCCAGGACAGCCAATAGGAACAAAGCACAGCTTTTTGAATTGTAACAGCAGCCTGGCCTGGGCCTGTTTGGATGCAGCAGAGCTCCTGGAAGGATCAGGAGGAGGCCAGAGGAAGAATCCAGCAACATCCTTACCCGAGATAAGTTGTGTCTGGTACTGACCAGGCGTGAGTAGAACAGGGAATGTTTGTTTAGACGCGGTCAGGGTATTTTCTTTGTTTTTGGCTTGTTTTTTGGATTTCTCTGTGCTGAGCACATGTAACGCCCCCCCACTACCCTGTAACTACCTAAGTTAATTCCCAGAGGAGCACCTCTCTGTGTTTATTATCTGTTCTTTTTGATTAAAGATTTTACCTTTTAATAAATTCTGGTTCTGTTCCTGGTAGGGCAAGAGGTTTGTGTGCACGTGCCTTAGACTGCACAGGCAGCTACTAGAGGGAACCCTATTCCAGTTCCAGCTCATATTGCAGCTGGGGTCCAGTCACTTTCCTGAGAGAGGAATACAGAGGATCGCAAGTACCTCACAGGGAGGAATTCCCAAGTGCGCCTTCCTGGGTCTCAAGAGGTTTTTTTGCATTTGGGTGGTGGCAGCGATACCACTCCGAGGCCAGGAATTGGAGGCCTTGGAGACTTTTAAGAGTAGGCTTTAAGGCCAGTGACTTTTCTGGCCTGTTGCGGGCCCCCACCTTCTGCACTCAGAGTGCCAGAGTGGGGAAAAAGCCTTGACAAAAGGTATTTGTGTTTTTGTGTTTGTTCGAAAGTATAAGTTTGTTCTTTGTATATGGGAAAACAGAAGTTGTCCTCTAGTTTTCAAAACCTGTCATCCAGTCAGAGAACCAAAATTCTCTACTGGGTGACTACAATACAAATAATTGTGAATCCAACTGAGAAGTTTATGAATAACCTCCTATAGACTGAATTCTAAAGAATAATGCATGCATTTGAAGAAATTAGGATCAGCTCCTGAGCAACCCACTAACAACAAATTGGTTATTTTCAAAAGATATTGTTTTCAATGAATAATTTAATTAGTTATTTTAATTGGCAGACACAACATTAACCAATCATAGCACATTTCCAGCAGATTCTGTATCATGTTAGAACTCTTTTGCCCTGTTGTGTGTTTACCAGTTTTCTTGTCTTAACATCTGCTTTACTCTATGGTGCCAGCTACCCGTCAGTGATCTTAGAATGCAATGTTAAATATTTAAGTTACAAAATCTTAGCACAGTGTTTTAATAGCATTTAACCCTGTTTCTTTTGGACTTTGCATTTCATCACTCATCTTCAGGTAGAGCCTCTTTTGTAGGACTTCACAAGAAAATATGAAGATTCATTACAATAAAAGACAATATAACTTATAATGGTAAAATTTTCAGATGTGCCTAAGTGACCTAAGCACCTAACTCCAAGTGACTGTCAAAAGAATTTCTTATTTTAAAATGGACTTTCAAAAGAAAATAGATGACTAAATCGAACACTTTGGGAATTTTTCCACTTGGTTTTTGTTCCCTAAACTTTGTTCCAGTTGAAATAATTGTTTGTTTAATTGACGTTAAACAGTGGAAATTCTATTGAAGTAACTATGAAATACATGTTAACCTCAGTCTCAGTGTGAATTGAATCCTGCTGCTACATTCTTTTAAATCAAGGAGTCTGCTGTTTGAGCTAAAGAACTAGGCCTGTTAGCTAGGAACAGTAGCAGAGTCATAATGTCTTATGTGACCCAACTAGAGGCAGAACAGTGACATAATTCTCACTCCATAGTAGCAGTGAAGCTGCTGAGTCCATCTTTTTGGATCTGATTCTGATCTTTCTCAAGTTTAATATCAGGGCACCTCCACAGACTTGAGTGATGTTATTCCACAGTCACCTATATTAGCAGGACCGGCCCAAGGAATTTTGGTGCCTTAGGCTCCTAAGATTCCCCCCCCCCCCCCAGGTAGCCCCCACCATGCCCACTACCAGGCCTGGCCAGATGGTGGCTGTGCACAGTGTGGGCTGCCGGACTGAAATCGCGCTGACAGCTTCACTCCCCAGACCGATGCCAGCTCCCCACCCACGGCCCACTGCCACTGGTGGTTTTGCTCCCTTGGCCAGGGCCAGCTCCCTGCCTGCAGCCAGATTCTGGCAGAGCAGGGAGGGAAGCTCGCTGGCCCTGGCCCCAGCCCAGCCCTTGGTGTTCCCTCCAGGCTGGAGCCCCAGGTGACCGCCTAGGTCACCTCTCTGGGTGGACCAGCCCTGTATATTAGACAATAATCTGACCTTCTCTGTCTCAGTGTGTAACAAAATCAGGACCTTCCCTTTCACCTGATCATGAAAGAGACTATAGCTTGACCCACAGCAATTTTCACTGTAAAGTGAAGCTTTCAAATAAACATAAATGAAAAGTCACTCCTGTGACAGTGAATAAATAGTCTTCACGTGCTAGTGTCACTGATCAGAAGGTTTTACAATAGAAACACAAATGCCACCCCGCCTGTAAAGGGACAAGACTGCAAAATTGACGTGCTCTTCAAATACAGTTCCAAATAAGGTCAGTTGTGTAATAATCCCTGGGACAAGACACATGATTACTGTATCAGTTTCTCATGCAAAGGCAAACAGGGATCCAGGACAGGAACTTAGGATTTTTTTTAACTGCAGAAACACAGGCCTCTATCACACAAACTAAAGGTTATCTTTGTGTGAGATATCTATGTTGCGTACTTACATGTAGCTTGTCAACTTGTTATAGTGGACAAGCAAAGACAAAAAGCAAAGGGATGTAGAAGACTAAACGCCAAATTCTGCCGCTATTGAAGCTAATGGATATTCTATCCTTTACTTCATTGGAGCCAGTATTTTGCCCTTAATGAACAATTAGTTTCCAGCTGCTTTTAAAAGGGAATGAAAGGAGAAAGAACGGCAGATGGCAGTTATCTGGTTTCCTGTTAGGACAGGGAAAATGTTAGCTAGTGTGTAGATAAGAATGGAAACAGTTGTCTAAACAGTGGAGTCTCTTACAGTGAGCACAGGTCCAAGTAATACATACTTGGAATAGAAATTAAATCCTAATGTGTTTTTAGGTGACCATATTCTGGGGGAAACAAAATCATAATTCAAGATAAAGGCTAGGAGATATTGGCAAGCAGTTAGAGTAGTTTAGTTACCTCAGTATCAGTTATGACTGAGAATATGAGCAGTCCATTTTGTAGGGTTTTGTGAAGGAGCGCCTTGAGAAGCTTAATTTTACAAGAGCAAATCAAGCTAGATTTAGAAGAGGGAGGTCTTGGTTCATTAGCTTCCCCATTTCTTCAAGGATACAGCCTCACTGTCAAGGCTGGCACAGGTAATACAGGGGATATAAAGCAGAATAAATTTACATTAAAAAGGAAGTAAGGTTCCATGGTGATAGCAGAGCGAAGACTCTTCCTGTGTGAGGAGACAAAATAGCTAATGAATAGAAATCAGCTCCAGAAACAGGTAACTGAGAGTAATTGTTAGAAAATGGTGTGTTTCCTTTGATGTCAGCTATGAGACATCTTCTGTTGATCTCTATATCTAATTATGGTGGATAGCAGTATCAACTATAAGATAACTGTTTGCTGAGGATACTGAAATTGAAGATTGAAAAATTATGTAGCCATGTTCAGGGAGATTTGTCTTTAAGAGGGTGTAGATGAATGGGAAATAAAGTGAATGCAGACAAACTTAAATTAACACTCTGAAATATGCACATGAAATAAGAGTGATGGAACATACCAAGCAGCCCTTGGATTTAGAAGTCAGTATGTGAAATCCTTGTACTCATCAGTTCAGTGTATGACTGCAATAAAAAAGAGCCAATGGAGTTGTAAGGCCTTTGCTACCTTCCCCAAATGTTTCTTCAAGATCCACTTCTGGCTTGGTGCGTATACAAAATGAGTTTACTGAGGTCATGAGGGTAAGATAAGAGTAGTTGGCATTTCATGCTTATAAATATCAGCATGAAGCAAACATATATTTGACGGACACCTTTCCCCTCCTTCTCTATGTTGTATGCCACCTGACAGTAAGTTCCGCAGGGACTGGGAACATGTATGTGGTTTTCAGTGTCTAGTGAAAAGAAGCCCCCATTCTGACTGAGGGATGTTGGTGTTGTCATAATGGATATAATCTCATCCCATGTTTGTTTAGCTGAGGCAAGCTTAATACAACTTTCCTTTGCTTCTAGATTGGGGGCTTTCTTTTGCTTTGTTTGAGAGAGTTGTGACCTTTTGGCAACAAGATTTAAGCCTCCATTTTAAGATACACGGCAACTTGCAAACCTATCCAGTCACAAAGACTGAAGTCCACCATGCTGAAGGCCCAGCAGCTTGGTTCTGTCATTCCTGAAGAAGGACCGGCCTGGTGTGTATGAGAGAAAGAGAGAGGAAAAATTCACTTCCATCTAATTTGGCGACCTGTAAAGCCTGGCTCCCTAGGCAGCCACCCATGCTAGAAGCAGTGGGAAACTGCTTGAAACCTAATTTTTGAAGCACTGTAGAGATCAGGATTTGAGTCATTTTCATTCTGCTGTTGCTCATGTACACAGGATACAGCAGAGAGAGAGCAGAGGAGATAAAAAGGGAGGAGTGAGAACAGAGAAGGCACAGAGGAAAAGAGAGGCCCTCATTTTTGTAGAGATCTTTCACCTTTAGGTCAATGAATGAATGCAACCCAAGTTAGTGGAAGGATATAGGCCAACAAGGAACCGTATCTGAACCTTTTCAAATTTCATGAGGAATATGGGGATTAGGTGAACATTTGAGTTTGCATTGCTGGATCTTGCTCACTCCCACCCTGCAGTCTTGGTTCCAGATGGTACCTAGAACAACTGTAGAATCTGTTTTCAGGTTTGGATGAGGCTGAAACCTCATGAGTTTGGCCCAAGATGGTGGCAGTCTCTCAGAAGAATTCATGAGCTTTTCACTGCTGCGTCTGTTATTTTTGGCTGAACTCTCACCAGAAGGTGCTTCTGACTAATAGCAGCCCTAAACCTAAACTTGGGCTTAACCTCCAAATGCCCTCTTAACTAGGTCTTTCTGTGGTTGTTGGTGACCACAAATTTTTGTCATCTAATGACTGTAGGATGACTTTCGTGAAATGAGTTGGTGGTTTCAGTCCAATTCACAGTAGGCAGATGTTCGCAGCACTGCAACCTCCATTGCAGTGCAATTGAAGTTAATTAACAAGATCACATCGTCTGAAGTGCAGAAAGTAGAGAGCTAAAGGACTTTGTGGGCATGAAGATCATGCACTTTTCCCTCCTAGACCTTTGATATGAGGCACCAAGGCCCAGTTAGAAAAACAACAGCCACTGCCAGTACTGTACCTGTTTTGTTGTCATATAGAGGAACTTCCATCTCTGTACTTAAAGTGAACGTAATGCTGTAAAAGGAGCTAAAATACTCAAGAAAATGTTCCAAGAATCTGACAGAATTCTGAAGCCGACCATTTATTTTAGAATTTTATGCTAGTCACTGTGGGTTGGGTTGTTTTTCCCCAGCAAAACCCCTGAATGTGATCTGATAAGAGCCAATTGTGGTTGGCGGTAGCTAGGTGTGGTGCTGACAGATTGTTTCCTTCATTTAAAATACATAAGAATATCTGAATCACCTCTTCCTGTTACCTCAGACTTTATACTCTTGAACCGATGGTACTTTCCAACAAATCTGCTAATATGACACTGAATTTGGCCCTGTCTCTTTGCAAGCATTTCTGAATTGATGGTCTTAATGTTAGAATCTAACTGCATTTTAAATTGATGATTAAAATACAACAGCATATAACACCTCACTTCATGGAATCAGCTGTCCACCAAGAAATACTGTTTCTTTCCATCCAATGAGTGCAACAGCAAAAAGCCATAGAGCAGAAGAGAAGGAAACTTATGAATTGTTGTTCATGCATTTTTGTAAATGACCACAAATGGTAATATTTTTGGATAAACTCTTTCATTTTCATATAGCTCAGCCCTTTCTATTTGTCCATTTATGTGCTGTTACAATAGTATCTTTATTATCCAAACATTCAGTAACAGAACCTCCCATTTTAATGACTGGTCGTTATCATCTCTCTGTTATATTGACTTTGGATTAGTTTAACTAGACTTGCAGTAATGAGAACATATTAGATGTCATCAGTGGCTCATAGAACTGGTATTCTACTCTACCTAAAAACAGGTACTACAAGCTGTATGGACCAGTGTGTAGGGATGTAAACTGAAAACCCGAGAGCTGGCTTCTATTCCTGGCCAGTCACTGATTTGCTTTGTGGTTTTCTCTTCTGTTTCTCACTTTGTCATGAGTAAAACAGGAATAGTGGCACTTACATTCCTTCGTAAAGTACTTTGAGCTCTTCAGGTGAAGAGTTACTTATTCTTAATAATACAGGTTTTCAGGGTCTCTTTATTCACTTAGTTGAACATAAAGTATCATGTCCCTCTGGCAAGAGAATATAACCACTGGCCTCTTGCATAGTGAGGACTGCATAGATCTATGGGATAAGAGAACTCAGGGTTATTTTCCCATTAAGAAAACCCCCAGGGGAGAGCATGTTGAGGCAACAGGGGGGTGAAAAAGCCATTGGCCAAATCTGCACGAGCTTGTCCACCTTGTTATCTCTGGTGGAGCTGGAGCTGCACTGATGGCAGCTCACTGGTTTGAAAGTTGAAAAAAATACCTTGGGAGAAAAGATGGCTGATGGAAACAAGTGTCAAAGGAAACTTGAACAGGATAAGCTTTTTGGTCATGTGACATCTTCCTATCTCCTTGAATTCTTTTGTATTTCTTGGTGTATGTCCCCTTCCAGCATTGAGATGCTGTTCTGTGTTGGTCCGCCCCAAACACAAGGAGAATCCATATACTTTTAACCTGAAGACTCTTATTTTTGGGTATGTCCACGCACGGCTTTTATTTCAAAACAACACTGGTTGTTTTGAAATAAGTCCCTATGTCCACACCACGTTTTCTTGTTTCGAAAGGAGGGAGCTCCTCATTTCGAAACAAGAGCCCTCCTTTCAAAACAGCTTAAACCGCTTTGCTTTTGAAAGGAGGATTATTTTGAAACCAGTTGTTTCGAAATAAGCTGTTTGGACATGTTATTTCGAAACAAGGATTGTTTCAAAATAACAAGGACCTTCCCCCCAGTGTGCATAGCACCCTGGGGGGTGAGAGATCAGCACCCTCGCCAGGGTGCTGAGTGGAGTGCAGGGGGTCCAAGGGTGCCCCAGCTGGCTTCCCCCCTGCTTCCCCTTGCTGGGAGCAGGGGGGGATGGGTGCCTCAGCCCCCTTTGCCCCCCTACCTCTGGCAAGGGGAAGCAGGGGGAAGCCGGCTGGGGCACCCCCCCAGGGCTCTGCCCCCCACCCGGGCTGCGGGGAAGTTGCTGGCCCCGCAGCCCGGTCAGGGGGACTGCAGCCCCTGCGGGGTGGCCACTCCAGAGGTGGCTCACCCTGCCGCTGGGGCTGCCACCGAGCCCGGGATACCCTGCCCCCTTTATTTCGAAACAGCTTGTTTCGACACAAGGGCTTGTGTGTGGCCATAGCCTTAGATTAAAGGGAAAAATAAAGACAACAAGAAGAGCAAGTGTAACTTCTCCATGAAGGATCAGTTTGTCATTTTGAAGTAACTCTGAGAACAAAATGGCTACCGGCTCTGTTAACTTTTTTTTTTTTTTTTTTTAAAGCTGTTCTTATGACTTTTCAGAGAAAACAGACATTATGGTTTTGTGGCTCACACACACCATAGATGTTAGTTCTTGACTATTTAAGAAAAGGCAAAAAAGGTGGTGGAATATTTCAAAGAAATATCCTCAGAAATGACTAATCAAATGTCAAACAGAATTAATTTCTTTAAGCTTTGAGTCATGATTTCCCAGTGTGACTCCATTACTGGCATAGAATAAAACATCCCAAGGTACCATGGTTACCTGCATGCAGAGTTCAATTAATCACTGAAGAGGCATTTTTAACAGTCAGAAAAATGAAGATACAACTTTTTCAAGACCCTCCGATAAGGAATGGGTTGTGGAAAGATGGAAGGATTTCAGCAGCTCTTTTAAGGAAGAATTCCAACATGGAAAGAGCATTGGGGTTTGCATATAGCACTGAGTGGTAATTTCTGAGTCTATCAGAAATGACTGAGTCCTGGCATTATGAGGATGCTAACCCAGAGATTTCCTAACTTTTCTGCTATTCAAGGCAAGGCCCTTGAAGAATTCCAGTGAGCACTTCTGTGGTGAGAAGGAACTGGAACTTTTTTAATGTCAGCGCCTATCATTAATTTATATTTCAATTACTATAGAGTAGTTGTGAGATCCTAAGCCCCAGCTGTTAACCAACACATAAGAACAACATTAAAAGAAGACTAGAAATGAGAGATTTGGGGGAAGAGAGTGTAAAGATACAGCAGCCAAAAAAAAAAAAAAAAAGAAAAAGAAAAGGCAGTTCTTTGGCAGGCAAATGAAATCCTGCAGGGCCAAGTTGACTAATAAATAAAAAGCTGTTGTTAAGAGCAGTGCAGCTCTCTTGTCACTTGTTGGCAGTAATTTACTAGCCAGGAGAAAGAAGTTGCTGCTGATGGTTTCAGAATTACTAGGATTTGTACATGTCTGTGGACTCACTTTGTTTTGTATTGTAGATCCTTTGCTGTTTCGTTTTTATGATCTTTATTCTTTATGGATGACTTGGTTTTCCCTTCTTCTACAGGTCTTGCCTTCTTTGCCCTTAGCTCTTATGTATGAAAGACATTGGGTTCAAAAGAAGGAATAGTCAGGTTACATAGCTACCAGCTCTAAATTTTAAAGCACCTTTTCAGATTTAGATTAGATCCCAGTGGACCTCCTCTGCTTAATTGTACTGATGCAGAATCTAAGCACCCAGTTTATGCAGTGCTGACCACATTGTCAGTGCTAACCCAAAACAACTATAAACTTCTGTTTAAAATGCCAGCAAAACCCTATTTTAACACTGTCAGTAAGGGCAGGATTCTCCTCTCCATGATCTATGGTGCTAATCTCTAAGGGACTGTTTGTGACTTGTTCAGCTAACTGCTGTTTCAAATCCAGATAATGTGAATAGAATGGAAGAGGATGGGGAGAATGAAGAAATTATTTGTATTTTTAAGAAAAGTCCTTTAACTGTCTGTATTGAGAGGGTGAAGGGAACAGAGTATGGTATAGACCTCTTAATTCAAAATGAGCCTTCCTTGATGCCTTGAATTTAGATTGTGCCTTACTTATAATATTTGTTAGGGAATCTTTCCCCCAGTTTTAAACTAATGGCTGTGTGAAGGGTCAGCTTCTGGTTACACAAGCAGGAATCTTCCCTGGTTCTCTGCACTAGTCCCAGAGCAGATTAGGTCAGCTCCTAGGCTATTCTGATTTTCATTAGCTGATTAACAATGGCCTCCTTTCTGTCCCCAAAACACCCTACATCCCTGGGGGATGCTTGGAAAAAGGTGAGAGTTGGCTAAATCTGTTCCATGTATGATGGGGCTTCCCAGTAATTTCTATTCCCCTTAGTCTGCTCATAGGACAGAAAATCTACCCCAAAGTTAGCTTGTACCTTGAAACCTGAAGCCAAATTATACTTTGTTACCTAATGTAGATCTAGAGTAACTCAGTTTCAGAGTAAATTGGAGTAACTCCTTAGGATTCAATGGGATTAATATCTGAATTTAGATTAGCACAAGGGAAGAATTTGGCCCATTGCTTCTAGAACTGCTAAAATAGTCTCTTTGTCTGCAGCAATATGAAACATCTAAAATTCAAATGTATTGAGAGAGGCTATTCTATTTCTGGTTTTAAAAGAATGAAATGACTTGATTTCCTTTTGTGCTGAATTACTGATGGCACGTGTGTTGCTCTAAAAAACAATGGAGAAAGCGCTCTTTGAATGTCTCAGTGTGTTTTGTGACAGAGCAGGCAACTTGGCAAATCAGTGAGTCTCTGAAAAACATGTCAGGACTGGAAGAAGATCCCCAGAAATGGGATTTCTGAGCATGGGCCGGTAGAAGTGAATATGTTTTAAAAAAAAAAAAAAAAAAAAAAAAAAAGCAAGAGGATAAAGAAATTGGAAAGATTTTCATTTAATCCGAACAGTTCCATGTACCACCAATTAGCAGACAAAATTACATCAAAACTTGTGCTGAATGTGGTGTCTGCTTGGTCCCATTCCCATTACACATACATCTGAGGTGGAACCAAAGCCATTTCTGAATATTTTAATTAAAATAACATGTTTTATTTTTGTAGCATACAGAACTGTAAACATTAAGTTAATAAGCCCGAGGATCATAAAAAGCAATGTTAATTACTTGAAACTAAAATAATCAGCTGAACTGAAGCAGGCAAGACAATTAACTCTGGAAATGCATTTTACAGCTCCTGGGGTGGAACTAACATACCAGGGAAAGTCAGAATAGTTATTACAGCATATGTGTCAAAGTTTTAGAAGAGAATGTAAAAGCCAAAGAAGATCTGGCTGTTCTGTGTGACTATCAAATAGACTGATGTATCTTCCCAGACAGTGGCAATTTACCTGTTTTCTTGGCTAAAATAGCCTCTAACCTCAGCGTAGAGGATTTGTCTGTCAGTTTCTTTCCCAGAGGTAGCTGCATTCTCAGTAGTTAAACTGTACATGGAGCTTCATCTAGCCCCTTTATAAAGTGCTTTGGGATGGAAAACACTAGAAAAATGTGAAACAACATTGCTGTTGTTTCTGTTATTTCAAATGTTCTTTGAAGTTCCATTTTTATCATGCAAATTCTTATTCCTCTCTTCTTTTTCAACACATGTTGCTTGAACCTGATCGGGCTGCCACTGAAGTTAATAGCAGAAGCTTGCTGTCTTCAGTGAGTGCAGGATAAACCTTCATGATATTAAAGTAATCTAATATCATGTTCCCAAAGATTAACACTGGACCCCATTGCTAATTATATTTTAATCTCATTTTCAGTATTGACTTAGAATATTTTATCATTCCTTGGTTGTTACAATCTTTGTTCTAACACAGGATTTAAAAATATCTAGTGGTGTATACTAAAATCTGTGTATGTATAATGGTCTGTGGTGCTTCTGTGTTGGCCTGATCTCTCACGCTGGTTTTAAACTGGTGTATCTCCATTGATTTCAGTGTTGTTCCTCCTGATGCACACACACTTAAGGAAGAAGAGAATCTGGCCCACATCTGTAATTCATGAATCCATTAATTCAGGCATCTTTTCTTTTATTTCCCTCTGTCCTCTATGATCAGTTTTTTTCTATAAAAGAAGAATTGCATTACTGCAAGGTCTGGTTTGGATGTTTTGAATCATGTCATGCTCTGTAAAACTGATTGTCTAACAGTGACTCAGACTTGAGGCATCAGAAAGGAGAGGGTTCATACCCCAAATGGAAAATAAATTGAACATTTGAAACCATATCCATAGCACCTGCCAGCACCTTTGATCCTGTGAAGAAAGGTGAGATATCTTTGAATCTACTCTGGAAATGACATTCCTCTCACTTTCAGTATATCCACCTCTGTTTCTTTTCATTCAATTCATTCTATGGCTCATCGTATAGACTGAACCAAAATTGAATAGAAATTGATGCCTGATTCATCTTTTTATCTTTTCATAGTGGCTACATATATACACGTATAATGAACATTTCTACTGCACAGCCAGGACCAAATTCATCCCCGTTTTGTAATTCCATTGTCTGTATAAGATTTACAAAATGAGGCATAAATTTAGCCCCATGTGGTGGACTACAGTCACAGTTAAAATTCAGAACCAAATGGCCAGCAGGATAGACAAAGCTACATTGTGGATGTATATCTTTTTCTCCGTTTTCCAATGTTCTGAGATTTCAGTCTCTGAAATACAAGAAATGTTGGATAAGTGATTCATCAACTCCCAGCTGTTCATGTTTTAAAATCAAAATGAAATTAACTAAAGCACTATCTTTGACGGGCTACTGCTAATAAAACAGAACAGGGTTATTAAAATAACCTTAATAAAGTGACATCTACTGGCTATGCAGAGATTTTCATTGGAAGTATAAGATGAAGTTGCTTGTGATGAGAAGAATCTATACAACTGATATGTGAACACAGACATGCTGGGAAATAACCATGACAGGACATAACAAGGAGATTGCTCTTCCTCATTGCAGTCTGACTGTTTCTGATTCAGATTTTCCATAAATGATTGATAAATCTTCTACAATGACCTCTCATCTAAAACATTCAACAGCATGGAAATAATTATTGCTGCAACAAAACTCTGTTGTTTCAGTTCTTTCCATTTGATTTTTCATAAGTCATGTAAATGATGATATCAGCAACTGCTCTCATAGATTTGGTATTTGACCACGGAGGTAGCTAGTTATAACTCTCATGTATCAAGTGTTTATGCATGCAGTCACTGGGAGCAAGTGTCTGGCAATAAGACTTGCTACAGATGTATTTTTTTTCCCTCCAATTCAGGTTTGGATGCAGTGGTAGAGTGATCAGCTACTTTGGATCCTAACTGCCAGTACTAAAATATGCCACCATTTTGTAGAAAGGATTCTGGCTGGCTGTTGCAACTTTGATGCCGAAGTTTTTATGTTAGGGTTAGTACAAGGGCTGCAATGAAATTAGCATTTCCCTCCTCTCCCTCCACATTTTTTTTTTTTTTTAAGAAAAAGTCTCTCACTTTTAACTATCTCCTGTTACTTGGCAATTCTGAGTCCATCTTGTGGAAAGCAGTGTATCCTTGAGGTTAGAACCCAGGACTGGGTGTCAAAATCTGCAATGAGATCCCGGCCCTTGGCCCCGTTAAAGTCAACTGAATCAGGGTTTCAGGAAAACAAACAAGGAGTCTGGTGGCACTTTGACACTGATTAACTCTGTGATTTTATATAAATCAACTAATCTCTGTTTCTCTGTCTATAAAATAGTGATAATGTGATATTTCTGATTCTGAATGTAACTGACAAGATTTTACTTAGTCAGTGTTTATAAAATACTTTGCAGTTCTTGAATGTAAGGTGCTAGAGAAGGGCTAAGTAGTGGGGTTATTCAGTGACTGATACATGACCCACTTTTTGAATTTTGGAAGGAAACTTGTGTGTTGCTGAAGTAAGAGTGTGTGTGTGTGTGTGTGTGTGTGTTAAACAGGGGGTTTGATAAAAGCAAAGTTTAATGTTGTCGTCCTCTCAAAAGGGAAGCATTTGACAGTGAGTTGGAAAGCAATGTTGTAATTTCATCATGGTCCTTTCTGCATAACAATACCAGCATGCATGTTTTACTGCTTATAAGCTGAATGACTGCCTCACACCATGTCTAAAACAACAAACCAGACATCTCCTCACCTTACGCATCTTGAGTCTCTGCACTCTTTCACTAAATGCCTGAGCCACTAGGATGCTGTCCATGACATATACCATTTGTGCCAAATTCTGCTCTCCTGCACAGCCCTTACCAGTGCCAGACCTGGGTATTTTGGCACGAGAGGCACACCATAGCAAGCAGCATAGAACACGCACCCCTCAATCAAGCAGTCAAATGGAGCTGCTCTATACGGTGCCCAGGGCAAAGCCCTCCTCACCCTACCATAGTTACGGCCCTGACCCTTACTTCTTATTTACTGCCTGGGATAGAATTCGTAGCAGAGTCTGACTCTTCAGAAGTTCTGGGAATCGCCCAGTTTTCAATAGCACTTGTACTATTTATGCTGAGTTTATAGTTTATTTTGTTTTATCTCATGCATATCCATTTGCTTTGAGTCTCTTCAAGAACAGTTGCTTAATATCAACAAGGACAAATTTGCCAAGAGTACTGGAGTTTTGTATGTTAAAACTGAATATGGACTTTAAGGAGAAGTTTGATATTTTAGACCAACTAAATCTGACCAGCTAAAGAACTATTGTAACTTACTGTGTTTCTTGTTCAGATGCCGTAGATGAATGGTCATCTCTGGCAACTTTGAGAGACGATTGCTATGAAAGAACAAAGGATTTTCTTTTTATTATAATCAGCACAGTATATTTCAAGAGAAGTTGACAAGATATGGAAAAGATTCTAAACTCATTTGACTTCTAAGGTGGGATTCTAGATTTATACTGAGTGTGAGGGAGAATCAAATCCTGAGTTTCTAGATTCATTAATAGGTTTTTATTAAATGAAATGCTTTCCAGCCCTAATAGGCTGAAGTATATTGTGGGATTTCAGAACTGATTGAAGTAGTTCTGGTTATATTGAATGCCTGGGTGCTTAAAAAGTCAGTGTGTTGTGACCTGAATGGCTGAATTCAGATCAAAGTCTGAAGTTGTTAGTGTTGAGTCTGATGTGTCCCATGCAGCTGTGAATCAATGGGGTTTTAGAGGAACAATCCATAGAGGAGTCAGAAAACTTAGAAAAAATGGCAGGAAGCCCTCACTGCATAGTATCAATAGCTAATTGTGCTTTATGAGTTTGTCCTCAACAATTCCAAGGCACACATTACTGCTGATCTTGGGTTGCCTCTACCCCCTTCCTTCAGTATCAGACTGAACAGAAACAAAGAAAGAACTATGCCACAGCCCAGAAAGTATTCCTATGTTTCTGCAGCTGAAAAGCACAGATAGGGGTATGATTCCATCGAATCACTATCTTGCAAAATCAAAACTGTTGTAACGAGGACTTCATGCAGGCCTGCAAATTGCTGGCAGTGAAAGAAGGAACGATCATTTGCTGTCCAATCTCTAAACCCCTCACAAAGGGGGGAAAATCAACAAAGCCATTATCCTCCTGTTGTGTAAGGACATGCAAACCAAAGGGCCATTGGTTTGCCTATCAAACTATTTGGTACTTATCTGTTATACTAACGGCTGCTGTAGGGAATCTGATAGACATAGGAATATTGTCTCCATCAGCTCCTGAATTATGTTAATAGTAGTGTTATCACTTTTGATCTGAGAAGTTAGCCAATGTTTGGGGTCTTGTGGGTTGTTTCTATTAGGAGAAGAAAGTGACAGTGGTACTGAGTATTTCTTTGATCTAATCCCATTTATTTACAGAGAATGTTTGCAAGTCCTGTTCCCTGAACACAGTAGGAACAGGCAACAGGAGGTGGTTTCCTTCCAGCCAGAACTCTGTCCAAAAAATCTCTTGGCTTTCTTTCTGGACCATCATACAAAAGCTTAAATGGCTTTCTTCTCACCTTTCTGGTCCTTTTTGTCTACTTTCTGGCTGCTTTTGAAATGCACACAGCTCCACTAATCAATACTCATGCCTTGCATTTGAATTCAGTTGTCTAGTCTTTGGAAAGTGAGTCCCCAGCTGAATTGTCCTGGTTATCACTAAACAATGGGAGAAGGTAGATGAGGTAATATGTCTTATTGGACCAGTTTTTGTGGGTGAAGAGACAAGCTTTTGAGCTACACAGAGCTGCTCTGCTCCATACAGCCGACTCATCAGATATTTCTGTGCTGCAGCAGGAGGTGTAATCACAACACCTGTAGAGATAGTCAAGCTAAATTTGATCTAGCTAACTCAAAGGTAGCGCAGGTAACAGTAACGGTGAAGCTGCGATAGTATGGGCTGCAGCTACACTGGTATGTCCCCTTGGTCCAGAAAGGACAGGACTAGCCCAGGCAGCAACCTGAGCTGCTGAATCTTCCCAGCTGTTGTGATGTGAATTCACTTGGCAATCCCACCTTCCTGATCAGTGTTGACCTACTAGATCTAAATTAACCAGGCTGCATTTTGGGCTAGCTTTCTGGCTGTTTTCTTATTTGTCATTGAACCGAACCCATTTGTAGACTAGAGCAATTGAGGGGAACCCCTGCAGATGGATGTGAGATCAGATGAGTTTGGGAGATCAGCATCAGGGATCCTCCCCCTGTGACTGAAGGCTCCAGACAATGCTGAAGATGGCATGTGTTCCAGAGAACTCACTGGATGTGTTCACACAGCCTCCTTATTTCGAAACAACGGAGGTTGTTTCAAAATAAGGTTTTGGCTGTTCACACGACGCACGGTTGTTTCGAAACAAGTTAAACCTAGTCTGTGGGCGAAACAACATTGTTTCGCAATGGTTGTTTCGAAACAATGCCATGTGAACATGTTGTTTCGAAACAACAGTGGTTTTGAAACGACTTGTTTCGAAACAACCGTCATCTGAACATGTTGTTTCGAAACGACGGTGAGTCGTTTCGAAATAACTGTTGTCCGGAATTGCTATTTTGATTCCGGCTTTTCTCCTTATTTCGAAGTGACTTTTTTGCTAATTCAAAATAAGTCATTTTGAAATAAGGTGTTATTTCAATACAAGTTGTTTTGAAACAACTGTATCGAAATAACCCCCTGTGTGTGAACACAGCCATTTTGTCCTCCACCAGTGCTACCTCCTCTCAACACAGGTGGGCCAGCTGCTGCTGACTTCCCCTTCCTAGCTGAATGCCAATTGCTACAGCACACATTGTGCTTCGTAGCCGCTAGCAGGAGGGAGAAAGGGAGCCCAGCACACCAGCAAGGATTTTAGAAGTTAGCTTTTATTTTTGATTTGTAATAATTCCTTCTGCCCTAAACGTACAGCTGCTGCTGTGTTTGAAAAGCCATCTCTGCATGAAACAGGAGACTGATGACTGGCTTGAAACTTCACAGCTTCCCTCAGTTTCCTAAAAAGCCGTTCTCTGGAGAGATCAGATGTTTCCTGTTTCAGGAAAAAAAGGAAAAATTGGAACAGTTATTTCATTGTGAGGAAGATTCAAACGTGAGCCATAATCTTCCATGGTAAATACCACTGTAGTGTATACTCTTTTGCCCAGCCATTGCATTTTATTTGCTTTCTTCATCTGAATGTTTCCTATATCATTGCAATGTGTGTTATCTGGGGTATTTAAAGTGGGATATCTACTTGTACATGAACTCCAGCCCTTCTCACTCTTCTGTCAGTTATTGTCATTTTTGGTTATATTTATCTCTCGTTAAACCTTTCACCTAAAACATTTCATTGTTCATGTGTGTGTCTGTAATTTACCAGAGCTAATATTTCCCATAAAAATGACTTGCAAATGGTTTTAGCTTCACTCCAGTGGCAGACTGTGACATGCCTCCTGTCTGTGCAGAAAGTTTGAAAATAGTTTGCTTTCCTTATACCATGTTCCATCATCTAGTAGGAAAAGGGAAAATATAAACAATTTCTTTCACTGAGAGGCAAATCTAAGCATGAACCATAATCTTTGATAAATACCACAGTGGTATTAACTAGTGATATTAATTAATCTTGGTATCAACTAGCTAGTGCTACCCTAGATGGAGAAGTTAATATTGAGAAATTTTCTTCAAGGAAATGAGGTCAGGTTGTCTGAAGTTGCAGGATACTGTAGCTAGTGGTGGCCCAGAGGTGTACTTCCACAATGCATTCATCCAAGATCCCTTTTTTTGCCTGTTCTTTTTGTGCTTTGAACCACAGATCAGATCCTGTGGTGTAGAATGGGATATTCCGAACAAAGACACTCACCACAAGTGCCCTCTTTTTAAACTGCTCTTTGAACTTTTCTTTATCTCATTTTTTTCAGCAAGCACAGTTACACACATGCTCTGAAACACAGAGCATGCATGGTCCACTTAAATCAACAGAATGCCTCTCTCTAGAGCAGAGAAAGATATATTGGTTCCCAATATTTTCTCTGCTGTGACACACCTTGCTACCTTTAATTAATTTGAGGCACACCACCATATAGTTTCCAAATGAACTCATGAATATTTGTGAGCCAATGAGCCAATCCAGAGCTCTTTGAGTAGTTTTTCAAAAAAATTTGTGGTACACCTGCACAGACCTGATGGTGCACTGGTTGGGAAACACTACTCTAGAGGGACTCTCTGAGTATTGGAGCTGTTGGTCTGACCCACAGAATTTGAGAAAACATCAGTATGATGTTATTAGCCCTTCTGATGCTAGCTTGAAGAAAAAAAAAAGGAGGCGAACCTGCTGGTTGAGATGATCAGTGTTCTGCTGTTCTGCATCAGGTAGTACTTCTGCTAATTAATTCATAGTCTTGAGATTCCCTAGCTAGCTGTTATGAAGTGCATTTATCTGGAGTTAGTTGTTACATGAGGCATCAACTTTTCAGAATAGTAGGCAGCACTTCAGTGAGCAGAATTAAAATAGTTGATTAAAAAAAGCAGAAAGTGTAATAATGCTTCTAACCTCACCACTCCCTTTAAAGTTCCTTTTCGTCACTTGACTGATTGATACTGTGTGGGAGAAAGGATTGTAATTTACAACAGTTCAGCTGACGTCTCAATTCTCTAGCTGTTAGGTGTGTGGAACTCCCACTGAAGTGAATGAGAGCTCTTCATATGGTTCAAGCTCTGAGAAAATAGCTTACATTATTTCCTAACACTGACCCAAAAAAAAAAAAAAAGTCCCTATCTTCTGTGTGCATTACTAAGCAAACAAAGTGCAAACAAAACAAAAAGTACCTTTGACTTTCCAAACAGAGTTAGAGCTTGTTTGTAATAAGCGATGGCCTGATTTAAGTCACCTACACAGAAACTAGTAGTGCCCAGTCCTTCACAGACTTGCTGCTGACCATACAGATCACCTGTAAGAGATTATATCATTGCTATTCAAAGTCTTTGTTACCCTGTCTGTATAAATTAGACTTTAAAATACAGAACAGATAACTTAGTGTGTGAAGGGTTGAAATCTGTTGGGTGTAGGGTATTCCTGAGCTAAATGGGTTCTTTGATCCTATTCCAGTAAATAGCGTTGGGGTGGAGGAGGAATATTGTTTTTTTCTATTTTGCTTCTACTGTCAGGACATTGGAACTTCAGTTCCAGGAAAGATAGGGTGTTTCATTTCATGAACAATTGCTATTGATCTGAAAGTACACAGCATGCAATGAATTCAGGTTCCCCTATCTTAACTAAAATAACTTTAGCAGTAGTGAAACTACTGCTAATTTAGGACCTAATACAATGCACATTACCAGACATGATGTTGCTGACATAAAATAAATAACCCCCACATGTGTTAAATTCTATGTGTTTGGATACAATGAAAAATCTGAATTTTATCAAGAAATTAAAGTTAAAGTAGCATTTCGAATATACAGTTGTGTTCCATGTTCCTAATGTGAGGGAAAACCATTCCTTTTTGAAACATGGCAGGCTTTCTCACATTAAAATGTAGTTTTGATCAGTCTTTTTTTATGATGGTATGCAGGGGTATGGACTACTAGCAACTTTTTTTGCCAGCCCCACTGCTGGGGGTGAGGGAGGTGGGGGGGGCAGGGCTCAGCAGGAGAAAGGAGAATGCCGGCAGCATTTTTTTTTTTAAACAGATAAAGCACTGGTTTTGATTACATTTCAGTTTGCTGGTTTTAAATATTTTTTGTTTTTATATTCAGAACTCAAATTTTAGTTGAGCTTAGCTACAAAATAACTACTGAAAACTGAATTCATCAAGAATTTATGGTTCCATGCAAGGGTTAAAGTATAATTTGGCAGGTCCTGGCACCCTCCCACACATCCAGGCCCCCCTCCTGCACCCCAGCTCCTGCCCCCAAATGTCAGCCCCCCACCTGCCTACCCCACATCCCAGCTCCTGCCCCCCAAATGCCAGCCCCCCCACCCCAGTTCCTGTGCCCAAACCCCTTCCCCCTCCCTAGCTGCTGCCCCCACTCCAGCTACTGCCCCCAATATCCATTCCCCTGTCCCCAAAATCCATCCCCTGCCCCCAATACCCACCCCTGAGCATGAGCCAGCCACCCTAATACTTATGGGCAGCCATGCGCTGGGCCGGGAAACTACCGTATATACTCATGTATAAGCCAATTCGTGCATAAGCCAACCTCCCCCACCAATTCTGAGCCCCAAAAAGAGGTGAAAATGGGTGACGTGTATAAGTCAAGGTCCACTTTTGGCCTCAGCCTTTAAGCCCCCCACCCAGTGTTGCTGTCTTCTCTCAGAGTTCCTGACACCCTCCCTAACCCACAACCCCCTGCCGCTGCTTTTCCCCTGTCCGCTGCCACTCTCTCAGCTCCCCCTGCTGTCCTCTGCTCTGTCTGCTCCCTGCTCTGTCCACTCCTTCTGCTCTGTCTGCTCCCCTGCTGTTCCCTGCTTGCTGCTTCCCTCTCTGCTCCCTGCTGCTGTTCCCCAGCACCCCTTCCACCCCTCTCCCCATCACACCCCAACCCCTGCTGCTGATTTTTCCAGCCTCCCAGACACCTCCTCCAACCCCTGGGCTCTGCCACCGCATCCCTGGACTCCCCAAACCCCTGTAAACCCCCTGCCAACCCCTCTGGGCCCCCTTACCTGGCCACTCCAGACACCAGGATCCCCTCCTAACTGTAAGCCCAGCCCAGGTTGACTGTCCAAGATGACCACCCTGGCCACATTGGGGCTCCAGCCTGGAGCATGAAACTCCTGGGCTGGGGCTGTCTACTGTATTGACCCATGTATAAGCTGAGTACCTGTTTTGAAGCCAATTTTCAGGCACAAAAATCTCAGCTTATACATGAATATATACAGTATACAGCCTGCACTTGGAGCCTTCTGCCACCAAGTACAGCTGCAGGTTGACTGGGCATGTTCCTCTCCCCCAACCCGGCTCTCCTTCTGCATGCAGGAATGGAGAAGAATGCTGTTCTGGGGCCTGCTGTTTTCAGGGACCCAGCATTAGGGCCCCTAAAAATAGAAAATGGAGGCAGAACACTGCATTCCCATGCCTGCTATTTTTAAATGGTGGGCCCCAGAATACAACATTCTGGCACCATTTCCTATTTTTAGGATTGTCCAGAACACTGAGCCCCTAAAAATAGTGGGCCTCAGAACAGCATTCTGGGCTGTTCTGGCCCATTTTAACCCCTGGTTTCATGTAGGCAAAACAGTGAAGGCACATACTAAACTCCATGCTTGTTCAAAAAAGGACTTAGGAAAAAATATTTGAGCAAAATACTGAAACATGAGTTTAATCAAGACTTAGAACAGTCTAAGAGGAAAGACTCATTAGCTTCAATGAGCTACATTCTGTAATGATGACACACTGAGAATGTCAGAGAACAGGTTATTTCAGGGAAGATGGGAACAGGGCTGTAACTAGGCCAGGGCAAATGGGACAAAGCCATGGAATATTAGGGGGTGCAGGGGATGGATCTGGCTTCCCACAGCAGCTGGGGATGGATCCAGATCCATTCCCAAATGCCACAGGGAGCTGGATCTGCTCCCCTGCGCCCCCTGATATTCCATGCCTGGGGCTTCTGCTGGGGCTCACCACTGCCAGATCTGGACCCATCGCCCCGCAGCCTGCCGGGTGTGGCGGGAAGTTCCCAACATCTCCAGCGGCAGCTGGGAATGGCTCCTTCCCCCTGCACCCTGCCGGTGGCAGCGGGAGCTTTCCAGCACCTCCAGCAGCAGCTGCGGACAGATCCAGATCCCTCTGGCCTGCCACCACTGGTGGAAAGCTCCTGCTGCTGCTGGCAGGCTGCGGGGATCCAGATCCATCCCCATCTGTGTGGCTGGGGACAGATCAGGCACCAGGATGGGTCAGGGCCCCTGGGGAGAGGGGCACATCTGGGGCTGCTTGCCCCAGGTGCAAAAACTACTAGTTACGGCTCTGGATTGGAACTACCTTTTCCCCTTTTCAGGACCTCTGATTTCTGATGGTGTGGTATTGTTATGTTAAACAGAATTACACCCACAAGTCAAACATGTTCCCTTTGAGGCAGTGGTTTTCAAACTTCTTTCCTCAGGACCCAGTTGAAAAAAGTCATGTGTGCCCACGACCCAACCATTACATCTTTGAGCAATGCATTCCAGTCTTTTGGTGGCAGCAGCAGGGAGTGCCGTGACCCAGTGCCTGAAGGTCTGCAACGTAGTACTGGGTCCTGACCCTGTTTGAAAACCACTGCTCTGTGGGTTCGTCTTACTAAAAACATGAAAGACTTGAGGATGGGAGGGTTCCAGCAGTAGGTGCTATACTAAGTGGAGGATATTGGTCACCTCTTAAATGTTGAAAGCCACATGTTGACAGTCAACAGTGCAGACCTGATTGTATTACATTGTCCCCAAAGTTTGGGTTAACTGATAAACCTGTATCTGAAAAGTCCTTGCTTTTATCTTTTGATTATTTAAATTGCCTTTAGGTGCCAACGTAATGCAGTAGTCTCAGATTGCTCTCAGTACATTGGGAAATATTATTTACTATACCACAGCTAGTTTAAATACCTAGACGTCATGGTGATTGGGACAGAATGCAAGACTTAATGTTCAATTATTTTGCCTTTAGTGGCTCAGTGTATTAATTGTGCCTTTATGAATGGTACATTAATTCAAGTATACTGATGTTGGAGGAGAGTCTTTCTTATTGGTGCTCATTTAATATGAGAGAGGAGAAACTTCTTTTTGCATTGTAATGGTTCATTTGGGAAATATATATATATATATATATATATATATATATATATATATATTTTGTAAACATTTGTGCTGATGTTGGTAGGTAAGAAACTCATGAGACGTTTCCATCTAAGCAGAAAAATCTTCCATTCGTATTGGTAACACTAGAAACACTGTTCTAGACTTGATCTTATGCTGATGAAGCAATTTTTGATACCTTTCAATGAAATACAATGTCAGTGAACTTATTCCAGTTTAGACATTTGTAAATGTTTGACACCCTGATGTTGTATGGACTTTCTGGACACCTATCAATAAAAAAGTATGGAGAACTTCTTCCTGTAGTGAGAATGGATTAATTATGGGTTCTCCAAGTATGACATGAAATAGGGAATTCAAGATGTTAGGTGTCATAGATATTTTACATAGTTATTTCAGACTTGACTGTCAATTTATATTTTTAATAAAAAGTTTGCCAATAAACCTTTATGAATATTAGGAATATCACAGAAGCCAATTTCACAAAGATTAAATTTCAGTGGAGTCACTCCTGATTTACTTCAGTTTAACTGACAATAGAATCAGATCCATATATGTTTGCGCATGTTCATTAATTACATTAAGACATTGTTTTAGTTGGATGTGGCTATGTGTCTCCAAACACTAAAAAGAATTTCTGAGTGCTTTATATCTAAAAAATAACTCAACTTGTTCAAGACATTTTCAGAAATCATTTGAGTTGATTTGTGCACCAAATTTCAGCCTGCTGCAAATTAATACTACTGATTTATTAAAAGCAGAAAATGGGGGCTTATTACATATCTGAAATTATACTGACTGGAGGCAGCTCTCTTACCCACATCCACAAATGCATTAAGCGCCTGTTGATAGTAATATTCTGCCATATCGTAGTTTTTCAGTTGGCTGTATGCATATGCTAAATTGCAGAGACTTTGCCCTTGTGCATTTCTCTCTCCCAGGGCACCTAAAGCAAAAATTAATGCAAATAACTCATGAGTTATAACTAAATAAACAGAGTTATATATCCTCCCATGTTGTTAATGAACAATTGGGTTCATGAGCATAGTGTTAAAAATTATTAATGTATATAATTTTCAAGTCTCATTATTTTATTTGTATTAAAATGTAACTTATAGACCTGTAAGACAATGATGTACCATGAAGCAAAGCAATAGATCGATATGATTATGGTGGAGATTGAAATGTATAATTTGTTTGCCTATGCTATGTTATAACTAGTTTGGTGTATATTTTAATACTAGTTTATTCAGGGTGGCTCTAAATACAGGCTAAGTGGTTAGTTATTTGAATTCTAAGCCTAACATGTTGACATGTCTCCCTTTAAACCAGGCTTGGTATAGGCAATATCTTTCAGCCAGCTAGCTGAGAGGGGCAATAAACCCTCAAGAAGGAAATATTGATTCATTTTGTTTGCGCTACCATTTCATTTGCAAGAGCATCTTTAGTATATTATGGCATCAGATAATAGATGAAACCATTTTCTTATTGGAGAGCTAATGAATGATTGTCTCTAGTCATACAATTTTTTAGGTCCAATCTGCTCCTTCTGTAAGTGATTTGGAATGAGAAATGGCCAAAATAGAGCATCCAATGCTATGAAAATGATTTACATAAATATTTTACCAGTTTGCACTGTTCCTGACAGACAATGCATTCGAAGCTTTATGCTCTCATGTGTTTTTGTACAAAGTAGTTAAAAAAAACCTTTGGAAAAATGTGCTTATGTATTATATTTCATGTTTCATTATCTTGTCTACTTGCATCATATAATTAGTGACATTATTCCACCTAGTGCCACTGAAGTATGCAAAGGGAAACGCACCTGAAATGCTAAGTTGGGACTTACTATTCAACCTTTGCTCCTAGATCAAGCATTTACACTGTGAATCCAAATGTGTTCATTCAAACTGATGGTTAGCTGACTTTGAAGGACACTGATTAGCCAAATGTCTCTAATTAGTAAGGGAATGAAACAGTGCATCCACGGTGGGGAAAAGCATATCAAAGAATCATGCAAACTACCTTTAAATCTGTATAGATCAGGACAGAAGTTGAGAGAAAAAAGGTAGGCGAGGTGATATGTTTTATCAGACCAATTTCTATTTGGTGAGGAAGGGACAAGTTTTCAAGCTACACAAAATTCTTCTTTGAATATTACAAGAATGGCCAAAATTACTGAACCCTGATACCAGCCTCCCTGTTGGGCAGCATCCTTCAATCCCATCATCCTGCGGTAGGGCAGAAGCTCCAAGCTCCCTTCCTAGGCAGAGAATGTGGGGACACTGAGGGTTTGTAAACCGCACTTAAACTATAAAAGAACCAAATGCAGCTCACAAGCCACAGTTTGGCCACCATGGCATATTATTTTGTGAGCTGTCTGGATTATTGATATCTCTATTGCAAAATTACAACAGATCTTGCAAACTATGCTATGTAAGGGATCACTGGAGAAGTTATGATTTTGTATTGTATGCTTGAATATGTCTGATATTTCTGTATCTGAAACTTGTGCTATTACTGGGTGACACCCCCAGCAGACTAGACTGAGCGCCAATTAAGAGCCATCAGCTATACAGTGAGCCCAGGGAGAGAAGCCACTGGGGATGCACCTATGAGTCATCAGAAGATATGGGGTCATGCCTGTGGATAGAAACTCAAAAAGCTTTTCCCTGCAAAGGAGCTGCATGCCTGTTTTAAAACACAGGGTGTACAAGCCATATGGCAAAAACTATTAAATGCAGCTTCACTATCTCGATTTCATCTTCATTCCTGCTTCCTACTTCCTCTGGGTCAACGTCTCTACAATTGAAGCTTTGAAACAAAGGCCTGTAGAGATCCATCTTGGTACTAGATGTACAGCAAGGGAACTGTACAAGTCTGGAGATGCCACAGTTCCACTCAGAACGTGACTGTATAAATATATATGAACTTTGAAGTTATTTGCATGAATCCGATTGCTTTGATCATTTAACATCTCATTTTGTTTTTTTTTGTTCCCTTCCCTTCTTATAATAAATCTTTAGTTTTAGTTACTAAACCAGTGGCATTCCACCCTTTTTAATCTGTGCCCCCCTTTACCTGATCTGTAATCCCTCACTCTCCTCCTTCCAGGAGCTGTGGCTGCACAGGGGACAGGAGCAGCGCAGGGTGAGGAAAGTTGTCATTTTCCAAAGGGATAACCATGTTAGTCTAGTCCAGCAAAAAAACCACACGACTCCTTGGTTTTTTTTTTGAGGAAAGTTGGCCCGGGGCCAGGTGCAGGATGACAGAGGGCTGGGGAGCTGGACTGGGGTGAGTAGCACAGGAGCAGACATAACACTGGCAGCTGGAGGCCGAGGCCACAGCAAAGCAGGGGGCAGAGAGAGGATGGGTGACTCTTCCTCCATGCTCCATGTGGAGTGCAGCACGGGCCCTGATGCGTTTCTTGATACATTCTTCCATGTCCCACAGTTTCAGGACCACTGTGCTAGAGGAAAGGCTAAAAGTGTGGCATTTTGGGTGAGAGCCACACTTATATTGATCTGGTAATGTGGCTGACTCTTCGGGGATCAGGAGAACATTTTGGTAAAGTAAATAAAGTTTTTTAAATAACTTATCTCTTTACTAGACCTAGTTGCTGATTGGGAGCCAGAGACTGAAATTGTAATAAGGGGGGCTGTGTAACCTCTTAATTTAACTTCTTGGTAACCAGTGTGGGGAAGCAGGAGCACTGTTTGTGACTGGTTTCAAAGGGGTAACTGTGTTAACCTAATTCAGCAAAACAAACAAGGCATCCAGTGGCACTTTTAATGCATGGCTACACTGACTTTCATCAGTTCAAACTAATGAATTCCTTAGTTTGAATTAATGAAAGTTTACCTATTAGTTTGAATTAACCATGCTAATTCAAACTAACCATTAGTTCGAATTAACACTTTTTGACCTTCTTCCTCCCAGGGTGCCTTCCTCCTTCTATATTTTCAATCAATCGGGCTGGAAGGGACCTTGTGAGATCATCGAGTCCAACCCCCTGGGAATTGAACCCAGGACCTTCTGCATGTTAAGCAGAGGTGCTAGCCATTTTGGGTGGAGGCATGGCCCTTCTTGGGGGCTGTCTTGCCACATCTCCCATGGTGCCCCTCTTCTAATTCAAAATAGCAAGTCCTCTCCATAGACATGCTAGATTGAATTGGTTTTCCTAGGGTGGCCATGTTAGTTTGAATTAACTTAATTTGAACTAATAACTATTAATTTGAATTAAGATCATTCAAACTAATCTTCTAAGTGTAGACATAGCCTTAAAGACGAAGATAAATAGATTTATTAATCTTTACAAATGCCACAGGACTACTTGTTTATTTGTGACTGGTTGGTGAATTTAACTTCAGTGTAAGCTACCTGCTCTGAGAGAAGCTGCTGTCCTTTTGCATCTTTCCCTGACCTTGGCATTTTCAGATTGGCTACCCTAGGTATGTATAAGTAACATACGTCACCCAACTTGTGTCTCTTTTATATCCTGGACCGATATTGCTACGACTGGATGGAAATTGTAAGAATCACATAGAAGGAATTCTGAGCAATTAGTTTTTACTTTATAAACTGGAACTCTGAAAAGAAGAAAATACCAAAGTGGAATAAAGTACAGTGAAAACATTTAGACAGAAAATGGATGAGAGACCTTTTTTTATTGGACAAAAGAGACAAGCATTCGAGCTACACAGATCTTTTCATTAAAGAAGATAGCTTGTCTCTTTCTCCAATGGAAGTTGGGCCAATAAAAAATACTTCTTATCCACCTTACTAAGTGTTAGTCAATGAAGTTGGAGTATTCTGTGTATTTTGTAGCAGAATACAAAGTGAGCTGGATATGTAGGAAACATGACAGAAGACCAGTGTGTTTTGTTAATGCAGGAGAGGCAAAGAGGGTGGTTTCCTTCATTTTTAAATTTTAGGAGCTCTCACATTAGGAATCCACATGAGTGCATCACTTGTGTAAGGCTGAAGCAGTCTTAATTATTGCTACTTTATAAAACAATGTGTCTAGAAACAAGTCTTGCATGGGAACTGCATTTGCTACCCTGTAGGGTTTCTTCAGTTGTTCCTAGGATATTTGGTAGAACACACGATCTTTGGTCCTTTGGAAACTTGCTGGGTTTTCCTCATCTAAGGTCATTGTTCTTTGCTTTGCTTTACCATAAATGTTTGTTAAACAGGGAGGAATTATGATGTCATAGTCAAAGACTTGTGATTTCAGGTGAGGGAAAATCAGCAGGAACAGATGACCTTCTAAAGAACAAAAAGTCTGTTGTCATACAAATATCTAGCTAATGAAAAACAGGAGGTGGAAAACCATTAAATAGATGCTGTGTATGCAGAATTGTTCCAACAGAGATCTTTTTCATGAGGCATCAGTGGTGCTTTATAATTGCTTTATGAGTAACCTAAATCCATTATAACCATACTGTGTCTTTTTGAATCTACAACATGCAAAATGAACAAATAGCCTGGCTGGAAATATAATTATTCAAATAGATGTCAGAAAAATATCAAAAGCCAGCAAGGAAGGAAAAAGACAATGTGTGATTCAAGCCTTGCTATTCTTACCTATGACAAAATCCTGCACTCCCTGAGTATCCAAAGCTCACTGACTGGAAAGGGTAGCCACGTTAGTCTAGTTCAGCAAAACAAACAAGGTGTCTTGTGGTAACTGCTTTTATTTGCTGTTAACAGTCTAACCTGATCCTATGACTTATACTTCCCTGCATTTTATTTTCCTCCCATTCTATAAGTTCTCCATCTTGAAGCATCTGACTAACAAAAGCTCATGTGATTAAAAAATTTGTTAGTCTTTAAAAGTGCCACCAGATTCCTTCTTTGTTTTGCTGACTGAAATATGTATATTTCCTCAGAGTGCCAGTATAGTCCAGTGAATGGAGCAACTGACTTGGGTACAAGGACACCTGAATTCTATTCTCAGTCTTGATGTTCAGTGTGCAAACTTCAGCAACTCACCTTACTCTTCTGTGCCTCAGTTACTCCCACCTACAGATATTTACTCACCAGTGTGGGCCACTTTAGATGTATAGATAAATGTGTATAGGTATTCTTAGAAAATGGAAGGATAGGGTCTTTAATATGTATTTAGACAAAATTTCTATTCACTTCAATGGGACTTTTGCCTGAGCAAGGACTGCCAGGTTTGGTACTGTGAACTTTTCCAAGGTTCACGCAGAGGGCACTTTACTTATGGACGCTAAATTTGCCATAGTGACTGATCCTGCTGCTTAGGCACCATGCTTGAATTAACTCGTTATTAAAAATGTATGTTTAGTGTTTGTTGAAAACACCATGGGAGAGCTGTACTTTTGCACTGTTAGTTTTTTATGTAAGTGCTTGGACACGATACTCTGCCTCACAATCTAGTTAATTAAAAACACAGCCCCCTAGTCACTCTGCTGGGATTGTGCTCCGACCTGTGGGTCTAGGCATGGAGTCCAAATATTTCAAGCCTGTTTCACCTGAGATCTCTATTAGACTATTAACCCATTCCCCAAATTTTCTTCCTGAAAACATCTGAAAGCCTAGAAGATAGCACAAAATTGTTCTGCTGATTCCACCCTATATTCTGCGGTCCATTCCTGTTCAGCAAAATACTTATGCGTGTGTTTCAGTCCCATTGACGTGAATTTCAGTATGTGTTTGAATGCTTTTCTGAACTGGGACATCTCATGGGTCTCCAAACACCATCCTGCAGTGCTTGTGGATTGGAGGAGGACGGGAGCCTCTCTAGGCTACAGGCAAGCAGTTTGATCACTTTCCCAGTCCGCTGCCCCAGGGGCTAGTCATGGAGACAGCCAGGTACCCACAGCTGCAGCCAACAGAAGCAGCAAGGCCTGCTATGCAGAGAGTCCAGAGAAAGAAGGAGCGGGAGAAAGGCCAGGAACAGCAAATGGACACCCTTGCACCATTCTGTCTCTAGAAAAATAGCCAAGAGACTGAAGTAAGCTGCTGGACTCAGTAACCTCGATTTGGTGGACTTGGTTAGAGAGGAGGGGCAAAGAACTACCCTGACTAGTGGGGGCAGATGGAGGGCCAGTCCAGACCAGCAGAGACCCATCCAAAGAACCACTCCAGAATCTGGTGCCAGGGTCTTGCTGTATTTTAAGGTCAGATTGCCTGTCTGACTCCTCAGACTTGCGGGGGGGGGGGGGGGGTTACCTCTGCTGAATGAATCAAATGTTTGATACCTCACCATAGAGCTCTGCTGCTTCGCCATGATATCTCAGTGAAATTTCATACTGGCATAAAGCATTGTAGACCGCTCCCAGGTTTTGTAGCAGCACAGCTCTCTTCCATATAGAGAAGTTTGCCCCACTGCAGATTTGCATGGCTTTGATAAAGAATTTCCCAGCTTGGTGGAAGCACATCATTTCGGCAAAGTGCAATCCAATGTCGTTGTAGAGTTTGCCTGAAAAATAGCACAGCAACATTGATGTCAGATGATAGCTGAGACTGGGGAAAGAGAGGGGGTTTGGCACAATTTAGAATGATAAACTTGGCTATATTTTTCCTTCCATAATTATTCTAATTGGCTGAATGGCTGATTAACTACTTTCAGCCTATGATGTTTACAAGTCTATTTTGGGTAAATGAATTCCAGATCAACCTACAAGACATTGAGCTAGAAGCGCCAATGTGAAACAATCACAACTGTGGCCCAAAGCAGATGCTTCTGTGCACTTGGCTGTTCTTAAATTATTTCACTTTGGACAGGAAAAAAGCAAGAGCTATAGTACATTAGCCATTTCTAGGAATTACAATGATGTTTTACTGTTGCAAGTTTTCACTGCTGAGCACTCTTATGGAAATGCCTCTATCATACTTGGAGGGGGGATTGTAATTTTGTGATGTGGGTTTTGAAATAGATTGTACAACTGAAATCCTCTTGCTTTCTATCCAATATGACCCTTACTATTTATTGGCTAAGGCACAAGACTATAAATAAAGTAATTTAGAATTTGGCCCTCCATTTGGATGCATGAATTTTAGAGGCAGCAGTAACATAATCTTGCTTGCATGCCAGGCCAAGGTTTTGTGGTAGTTCTGCACATGCACATTCTTGAGAAAAGAAAGCAGAAAGTTTATTTTTATCTAGTGTTTATATACCTCCCTGAAGATGCTCTTTACATATGGTACTTGTTAGGATTACATGTCTATTTAAATTCTGTAAGAAAACAATTCACACCATTCTGTTTAATTATAAGGAAACAAAAATGGTAACTAAATGTACCTATATTTACCTAACAAATCCAGGTTAGTGAGTCCAGAACACAGCTGTGCACATTCATTTAAAGTCTCAAGCACTTCCACCTGTGAATTCTTTTGACTCCGTATCATGTACCTAGCTGCTTCCCTCATGGCCATGGCAGCATCTTCAGTTTTCTGTGTTTTTTGGTATGAGTAGCTGGCAAGCCTAAAGGAATGTGCAGCTGAACAAAGGTCTTCTACATTTGCAGAACAATAGCCAAGTTTGATCAGGGCATCCGAGATATTTTGTGTGTCATTAGGTTTGTATTCCCTAATAGCTCTCTGATAAAATCTCCCAGCTTTAGAGTATTCTTTCATTTCCTCATAAGCAGCCGCAATGTTAAAGTAGAGATCACCATCTTTCTCCACGGGTCCCTTTGACTTAGACTTCAGCAGGCACTTCAGTCCTTTCTCTGGGTTGCCCTTAGCAATGTAGGCAGCCCCTAGATTGAAGAGGCACGTCTTCTGAGATGGCATCCCAGAAAATCTCTCAGCCAGAATGTATGCCTTCTTGAACATGCTCAGAGCCTGAGCTGCTTCATTGTTTTGTAAGGATTTAGTCCCAGCTTTAGACAGCTTTTGTATTTTATCCTGAACAGATGGGTGGTGGGTGGTGGTATGCACTTCAGAGGAGCTAGAGACCAAAGCAGAAGCCATTTCTTTGTATTGAGTGCAACCTGTGAAAGGAAGCAAATATTTATGCTATTTTATTTCAAAACTGTACTGAAATTGACTGGATTTATGTATGCTTCCTAAATTTTGTGTGGCTGTTTGTTTTGCATTCATATAAACTGAAAACTATATTCTCTATGGCCTTTAGAAAAAAGGTTCCCAGATGGGCACACTGGGTATTTCTAAGGGATTTTGTGGGAGGTCAGGCAGGGGAAAGGAAAACAAGAGTTAGGGGCAGCATAAGTCATTGAGGACAAATATATTCCACCTTCAGCTCCCTAAGGGTTAACATCTTTGTAAAGAAAACATAAATTGCTCTCAAAATTGAAAAAAGTGGTATCTGCACAGTTTAGTGGTCACAGAAGTTTTACCTTTGAATTTAGAAACTCCTGGAAATAAGGGACTGTAACGTAAATGCAGCCAAGCCCTTAAAATAGTGTACAAATCCAAACGCTACTGCTAAAATACACTTGATTAACAGACAAAGTGGGGTGTGCTATTCACAGGAGGGACTCTAGTACTGATTGATATTGTCTGCTGCTGTCGGGTCAGGAGGATGACCGTGTAATTTTAGTTCAAGAAATAAATACTTTAGATTGTTATTATAGAGTGCATTGAACTAGCCACTTTAGTATGCCCCATTAAACTGAGTCATGTTGTGAAATGTTTAACTCTATTTAACTTAGGTTAAACATTTAAAATGGCATAAGGTGATTTTTAGTCTTCTGGGGATGGAACTCGATGGGTGTTGAGATTTTCTGCAGAATCCAGTGGCCTAACTGACCATTATAAGAAGGCAAATGTTTTTTGCAATACAAATACTGAACTTTCACTGTTTATTAGACTAGAAACAACTCCCTGTGAGATAAATAACAGACTATGGATTGGGTGTACTGATAGAAGTGAAAATAGTGAGTCCCATTTTTAGTAACTGAGTAATAGAGATTTTCTGATCTGTGCAGTGAAGGCCTAATTCCAAATCCACTGAACTCAATGGGAACCTTCATATTGATGTCAATGGGTTTTGGCTCAGTCCTTGAGTGACTCTGCTGTCATATTGAGTGATACAACAGAAAAGAATCATAGGAGCACCAAGCAGTTAATCATGAAGGCAGATCAACCCACAACTACTCAATGTACATAAATGTTTTCAAAGCCCTGTCCCATTTAAGGGTTAGTGGGCCCAGTCAGTGTGTCAGATTAGCATCTTCTCCCCATGCCTCTTTGCCCATTAAATGCTGGCTCTGATCAACTGGGTGATCCCTTTTAATGGGCTGAGAACTTCATTTGAAGGGAAGGAACCACAGAGGGTTGACAGGCTTCTAAGGAAGGCCAGGAATTTGAGCCTACAGGAGAACATGAGGACTGGAAGAAAAGAGCCTGGAAGTCAGGGCTGTATGGCAGAGCTGCTGCTGGCATGTCTACACTGCAATTAGACACCACTGGCTAGTTGCTGCCGGCTGTGTTGGGCTAATGGGCTGTTTAATTGTAACATAGATGTTCAGGCTTGGGCTGTTGCCCAGGCTGTAGGATCCAGAAGGTGGGAGGGTCCAAGAGCTCTGACTGCAGGTGGAGCCCAAATTTCTACACTTCAGTTAGTTCAATGTAGCTGGCGGGACCCAGCCACAAGTCTCTAATGGCAATGTAGACACAGAGAGAGAAACTAAACAATAAACAGTGGGGCTGAATACATGAGAAGGGCTCAGGAAAGCAGCCTGGGATTCATCGCCCTATCCTAGGATGGAGAGACTTAAAGCGAGCTAGAAGGTGGACTGCAGAGGAGCCCAAGCAGTCTGAAAAAAAGTCTCTTCTGTGTTGGAACTTGTTTACCTAGAAGAGGATTTAACACAGTGACCTATCAGCAAACTCAACCATGTACAGTCTTACCCTTCATCCTCCTTCCCAGAGAAAACCCTGGGGAGGAGGAAGCTTGGGCAGGAGCAGCTGCAGCTAACACTAAGCTAGCAGGGGGTGCTATAGGACAAGCAAGCCTTATGACCAGCCCTAAAAATTGTAATGCAGTGTATGGTCTTTGGGATACTTCAGTGTGAATCAAATTGCAGAGGATTTTAGAGTACGTTTTTCAGACTTTCATGTGTGCTGCAGACCAGAGACTAACAGCAAGAGTCCTGTGACACCTTAAAGACTAACAGAGTTCTTCAGGCATAAGCTTTTGTGGGCTGCAATCCTTTAAGGTGCCACAGGGTACTTGTTTTTGCTGTATACAGACTAAAACAACTACTCCTCTAGACAAAAAAATAGTTCTTTTCAAATCACATTTATTAAAACTGAAGCAAAAGTGAAGTAGTAAAGTGCTTATTTTGAGTTTCAAGTCTCTCTCCAAAGAATGGTAGTAGAAAAATTAAAACAAAAAGAAATGCTAGAATACAAATATGTAGATTATATTGTAATATTAGTTTTAGCTATCCTGGAAGTTCACTTAGTTTCTTATAGGCAAAAACATACATTTCATGTCAAGAAATTTTGTCATGATCTTTGATAGTCTGGTTTCATGTATCAATCATGTATAATTTTACACTGGAAAGCACTACTTTGCAAACAAGACTCTGATTAAAAATCACTCAAGGGGAAAAGCATCAAAAGCAATAAATCTTTCGTCTCACACAAGTAGAAGTAATCTTGTAGCAGCATAAGACAATGCACTAAGATAATATATTTTATGTAGCTTAATGTTACTCCATCACATCTTTCCTGTCCCTTGCAATACTACAGTTTATTCTCCAGGAAATACTTCGTTCTTGGTAGGCTATGTCTACGTCAACAAAAATTAGTTTGGACTTGTTAGTCTGAGCTAAGAAGTTTGAGGTTAGTTTGAACTAACCTCAGGTTAGTCCAAACTAACTGCCTGAACTAACGCTAAGTTTGAACTAGAACATGAGGTTAGTTTGAACTAACCAGCTTCGTTCAAACTTCTTAAATTCAAACTAAGCGTTAGTCCGTGGCCACATCATGCCTAGTGTGAACCGAAGTTTGAACTAAGTGCTCAAGTCTGGACTAAACACCAGTACTAACAAGTTTGAACTAAGCATTCCTTAGTTCGAACTAAGACATTTCTTAGTTTGAACTAGGGAAAGCCTAGTGTGGCAATAGGCTGAATTAGTCTGGACTAAGCTTAGTCCAGACTAACATGCCAGTGTAGACTTAGCCATAGTTACTCTGCTGCAGTTTAACTGAGGGTTCTCTGCTGCAGCTTGAGTGGTCAGGCAAACCTCCACCTGAATATTGCAAATACAATCACCTGCATGTACAATTAGTTGAAAAATGGAAAAACAATTTCACAAAAATAAATCTGAAATTCATTTGCTTCATAGGGTTTAGAAAGGGATAATTTCTTTTTAAAAAGTGTCATTTTTTTAATTCCGATTTTTAAAATTTTATTTTGTCCCTTTTCTCTCCCCCTTGTTTGTTTCTCAGTGAATCTAATAAACTGAATAGTGACAGGGGTTTCCCCCCTTTTCTCCTACTCTAGATTTTCAACAGTACTTTACACTTTAGAAAAGTTTGACTTTGCAGATTTACAATGTTTCATTTTTCATATTGCCAATTCATAACTTTTGAAAAAGTCAGGAGGAAGGTTTTGAAAAAATTAGAGTGGAAAGGGAAAAAATTTTTTAAAAGTCTAAACAAATCATAGGCCTCACTGATTCTGAGATTTTAGAGCACAAAAATGAATTGCCTTTTTACAAACAGAATTAAAATGAACATTTTGGGTCGCTCTGAAAGACTTCTCTCAATTTCACTTCTGATACAAACTTGTTAAGTTTTTTAGCTGTTAAACTTCAATCAGCATACACTTTAAACACTCGCAAAGATACATATTCTTATTTGTTATCCACACATATTGGCATTTTTAGTACATTTTTGCACCTGGAAAGGTTAACTACAAGTTTATATGTGCACCATTATAAAAGTGGGTGCATAGCAGGAAATATTGGCTAGGGGGGCAGACATAAATCTATCCCTTAAAGCGAGAAATGCTAGTCACCAAAGCAACTCTTGAATAAACGAGCTTTCTGTGAAGCTACTGCATGACTGCTGAGCTGATGGAACTCTGTCCTAACCAGCAAAGAAGGCACAGAGAACCTTTGCAAATTTGGCTGTTGCCACTAACATGTCCTGCTGAGCAGGGCCAGATTACGACATGCTGAAGCCCTAAGATATGTCAAGATTCAGAGGCCCATACCATAAAAAATAAGGAGAAAAAATGTATTACATTATAACAAAAAGAGTAATGAAAAATAAATGATAAACCATTGTGTTTGCATATATAAATAGGCAAAGATTAAATGAAAAACAACTAAATAAAACGTTCATCTTGCAAAAAGTCTTATCAGTCTTATCAAATACCTTATTATAAATCTTTGTTATCTCCAACATATTTAGAGGCCCCTCATAATGTGAGGCCCTAAGCCATGGCTTTATTGGCTTGTGTCTAAATCCGGCACTGCCACTGAGACCCTAGTTTCCCCCTGTATCCCAAGGTGGAACTGCAGACTAGGTTTAAAGTCCCAAAAGTCACACTTTTGCCACTTAATTACTTCACAGTTCTCTCCCTCTCTCCATTCTTCTTTAGAGCGCTTACCACTACAGTGGTAGAAGTCATTTAGGGCCCTCGTTTGGTCTCCTTGGACTGGGACAGCACAGCATATCTGCTGAATTTTTAGTCTGCCACCTCCGTGCCTGGACACAGGCTTTACCCCTTAGTGAAATGTGAGGTGTTGCTAAAGGAGTAAATTATTATGCCAAGTCCCTCCTGACATAAAACATTCCAGTAAACTATTTCAATAATAAGCACTTCCTTTGCTTTAAAGATTTTATTAAGGTTCCCAATAGGACAATAAGGGCCAATCAGCCTAACTCTTAGCTCTTAAAAATTATTCAAGAATGTTCACCCTGTATAAATATTTAGTTCCCATTACTCAAATTTGGCCCCTTCCCCACCAGTTCCATTACCTGACTGTAAACACTGTAATGGAAGATTCTTATTTTCCTCAGACTTTTCCATATTAAAATGACTCATTTCTGGCTAGTCAAAAATTCTGCAAAAACTTGGGTGCTTTTTCATTAGGTAACTTTTTTTTTTTGCTGTAGATTTTAAATTATAATGAACATAATAACCTGTAAAACAGAATAGAATGTGAGCTAAACTTAAAAATGGATAGGCGTTTATATTAAAAATCTAGATCCACGATCCTTGTCATGAGACTTCCCAAAGGCAGTAGTCATTCAAAATTACAGAGTCATACAGTAAAACAGTCTCATACAAGCAATATCATTAAGATGCTAGAGGCCTGATAAAAAGATATACATAGTTGTCCTGCTTAGGTTCCCTTTCCACTACTGTTGAGTTCACAATAATCTTCTGATACTGCAGCATGCAGAAACTTTTTTCCAAATAGTTTTTTCTTCTTTTACTTTTTAAAATTGAAGGACCTGAGTCTGATTTGATTGACATAAGTAAAAATGTGAAGTAACTCCATGGGTCTTTTGGTATAAATGAGAATCTGAATTTGTCCCCATAATTTTGTACGAGACAGGTGGCCTCCATTTAGTAGTCATATACTCAAATCACAAAATTACCACCACGCTAAGCACTCATTAGGAATCCTACTGACAGTCCTAGCAGAGCAGTCAAGGACTGAATGAGCTGTGTGGACCATCATCTTTCCCCTGCCCTTCCTAGTTCAGGGTGGAGACGTGTTGGGGCAGCGTGGTAATGCTCATTATTATTTATTTGTATCACAGAAGTGCCTTGGGGACCTTAACAGAGCTTGAGATCTATTATGCTAGGCACCATACAAATTAAGAGCAAAAATATGGCCTCTGCCTCACAGAGCCTACAGTCTAATTTCCTCTTCCTGGTCTGAGGAGAGAGGACTTTATTTTCCAGAACTATCAGTCATGGCACCTTCTACATGTATTAAATGCATAGCATCCATTAAAAAACTAGTATTAGCCTAACATACTGCTGACTCCCATAAGCTGCCCTCTGCTGGAGAGTGAACAAGCAGCAGGGATCAATATATAATTTGCTTGTAAAACTAATTTTTAACAAGCAGTTATCACTTGAAAATGTGCAAATTAAGATGTCAAAAAAGGCAAAGAATTTTAGTAAAAAAAAAAAAAAAGTATGCACATGTCCTTTGTGTTTCTAGGTGAAGGGCTGTGCTAAATTGGTTGAAAATTTAATCTAATCTTTCACTTATTCTGACATTTATAAAGCATGTTTCGTACTCAAAATTAAAATACTGCATTTCTGTAGCCAGGGGTTAAAATCAGCTGAAACCCACAGGAACGCTGTCTGGGGCCCAGTATTTTTACAGGTTCTGTGTTCTGGGGCCCCTAAAAATAGAAAATGGAGCTGGAATGCTGCGTTCCAGGGCCCACCATTTAAATATAGTGGGCCCCAGAACACAGTGTTTTGGCTCCATTTGCTATTTTTAGGGGCCCTTGACACTTAGCCTCTAAAAATAGCAGGCCCCAAAACTCCTCTGAGCATGTTTAGTCAGAGCAGGGTCTGGGTGGGAGCCTCAGGCTGGGCCAGAGCTGCTCTGCAGTCACATGGCGGCCAGGTAAGGGGTTCATGGGGGAGTGGTTTTGGGGACAGACGAGCCAGCCTGGTGGGGAAAGGTCATGTGGGAGGTGGTCAGCTTGGGGTAGTAGAAGAAGAGGGTGTGGCACAGGAGGGGGTTAGCAAAGGGTTGGGGGACCAGCAGTGAGATGGGAGCCAAGGGCAGTAGCTGGGGTAGGTGGTAGCTGGGCTGGGGAGCAGTAGCTGGGGTGGGGTAGGTGTGTGGGGGCAGTAGCTGAGGTGGGGGTAGACATGTGGGGGCAGGTGTGGGGGGTCTTTAGCTGGGGTGTGGGGCAGTAGCAGGGGTTGGAGACAGCCATTTGGGGGGCAGTAGCTGGGGTGATGAAGGCAGCCTGGAGCAGCATGAGGGGGGCCTGGACTGGCATGAAGGGAGCCCAGACCTGCATGAAGGGGGCCTGCCAACTTAGGCGGGTTTAGTGGCCCATCAAATTTTACTTTAACCTCTGTCTATAGCATTTAGTCATGTATATCAAACTGTAAGAAGTAATATAACAAGCTATGCTGAAGAACAGCAAAGTGCCTTAGAAATTAAATTTTAAAATAATAACAGAAAAAAAGCTCTGTAAGAAAAGCACAGACACAGCATGGAATTGATCAATATAACTTACCAATGCAATTGGTCATACAACTTTTCGTCTGAAAATATTTTAAGGATTCTTCTATTGCTAAGGAGAACCAGACAGCTTAAAGTGCTACCTTTCTCCAGCCCTTGCCAGTAAAATGTTGACGGCAACACCTTAGCAACTTTTGTTCACCTTTCCTAGGTATGCCTCAGGAAGTGTTAAACCAAACCCATGCTCAGCAGAGGAATCAGGTGACAGGAGCAATTTTTACGACGACGTGAGGTTGGGAAGTACTGTCATCCAGAGGAGGAACAGAGACTTGCCCTGGGACAAAAAATCCATGATCCTCAAGCACAGAATCGCATCCATCTCTCAAGTCCCTGGCTTGTGGGCTAACCCCTGGACCCTCCTTTCAGTCTGTCCTAAAGACTCGAGGACCGTTCCATTAGTCCTTGTAGTAAAACAGTCCATTGAAGGCAAATGAATTTACTGACACTGATGTGAAGTTAGCCTGTAGAAAGACTGCAGGACCAAGTCCTCAAGTGTACTGGTAACTGAGGCTATGTCCACACACAGGGAGTTAAATAGATTTAGCTTGAAGCAATTTAAGTTAAATCAATATAGCAATCATTAAATCGATTTAAGTTAAATCAATTTAACAGGTCCCCATCAAAAAAACAAATCGAGTACCATGTTCAAGGACAGGACTTGCTAGTTTGATTTAGGAGAGGGGCACTCTGGGAGGTGTGGCAGCACGGTCCCCTGGCAGGGCCATGTTGCCATGCAATCCCCTGCCTGGCTCTCCCAAGGAGAGCCAGTGGCAGGGGGAAAAAAACTCGTAGGATAGGGATCCTAGCGTTCTTGGCAGGGGTAGTGATTCCCATGCACCCAGCTTCCCCTGCTGCTGGCTAGGTGGTGAGGGCAGGGATCCCCATGTGCCTAGCATCCCCCACTGCTTGCCAGGCGGTGGGGGCAAGGGTGCCAGCTCACTGGCTTCCCCTGTCGCTGTCCGGGTGGCAGGGCAGGAATTCGGCGAGGGATGATGGGCACGTGGGGATTCCTTCTCCCCAAGCCTCCCCCCCCCGTGTCCCTGCTCCTTGGCAAGGGTCCTGATCCCCTCTCTAGCCAGGGTGATGGGGGGGGCTCTTCCTTCCACGGTGACATGCACTCTGGGAGGAAGAAGGTCAAACCAGTTGAATCAAGACAATGTTGTTTTGAAACAATGCAGCTGAACGGTGTTTGTTTCGAAAGGAACGTTTTGATTCAATGGTCGTTTCAATTCCCTACCAGGTTTTACTCTTTTGCGCTAACTTTTGTTGTTTCAATATGACGGAGCTCGTCATATTGAAACAACAAAACATTGTGTAGACCTAATTTTTTTAAAGCAAAACAACCATCATTGTTTCACTTTAAAACCTATGTGTGGATATACCCTGAAGTGCTACAGTTTTTTGGAAGCCACAGTATTGCTTTCCCAGCAGTCAGATGCTGGCTGCATGAAAAGAAGGGAGTGGCTGTGCAATCCCAAGTGGGCCACCGACACTTGGGAATGAAAAGTCAAAGGGAGAACCTGTCCCTGCCTCATAAGTAATAATAATAATAATAAAAAAGACTTAAGGAACAAATTCATTTAACTTTATTGCTAACACAGAAATGCAGAAAATAAAGAAGAGTTGGCTAACTTAACACACTTGAGACCTGCAGAGTAGCTGGAAGAGAAATGGTATCAGTGTCTTAACAAAAGCTAATTCCAAAGGATCAGTCATTTTAGTCTAGTTCAGCAAGATAAACAAGGAAGCCTGTGGCACTTTCAAAGACTAACAAATTTATTTATCGCATGAGCTTCCATGTGAGAAAATCCCACGTCATCAGATGCTTTGAAGATGGGGGAACTTACAGAATGGGAGGAAAAGAAATGCAGGGAAGTGTAAGTCATAGGATCAGGTCACACTGTAACAGCAAATCAAAGTAGTTGTTAAGATTCATATACTGGGGAACAGCACATAGAGGAAGATGAGGTCAACTCACCTGTCATATTGAGAAAAAAATCCCAAATCCTTATTGAGCCCTGAAGAAAGGGTGTCAAATTTACATATCAATTCTAAATCTGCAGTTTCTCACTCAACAGGATTGTAGCGATGTTAAAAGTGTGTTTGTGTTAGTGATCATTCATTGGCCACTTCTTAAACTTCATTATCTCAGCCACGATAACATTTAAAAAATTATGAAATGGGCTTGGGTATTTCACTGACATTTCACTTTTAAATGTGTTTTGTAAATGGGAATGGGATGAAGTTTCTGAACCCAGGAAGTTTTTTTTCAAATATGCCATTACCCTAAAAAGTGACTGAAAAATGGTACCTTGGGGTTCTCTGACAACATCACAAGCTCATTTAGAGATCTGAAAAACAAGCTAGGTTCTTACCAGCTCATGTACCATACCCTAATTAAATTTTTTTCAATCAGAAATTAGTTAACATGCTTACATATTTTTCTAAATCAAGGTTGATTTTGTGTAGATAGAATCTCTAGCCTACAGAGATTTTGCATGTTCTAAACTTCAAATTAAATTTTCTTAACTCTTGTTCCCAGTACACCACAAATCATAACTTTCAGGCCTCTTGAAAAAGCACTTGTCTCACTTATGTACCAAAAGCTCATGATTCTGTTGGGACTCTTCCAAATTCCACATGGGGTATGTGCCCCTTGAAGCAGTAATATCTATCATGTCAGTCTACCATAAGGAACGTGTCTGATAAACAAAAAGGCAAAGGAATGTAGTTGCCAGAGAAAGTTGTTGGACATCCATTTGATTAACTTGTGATTTAGAAATTAGAAATGCCTTTTTTTTTTGGCTTCATGGAATGAGAAGGTTGCTAATCAGGGTGTGCGTTCAAGTGACTAGAAAAAGCAGTGACACACAGAGAGAAGCTACTGAGAAACAGAAGACATCTTGCTGGGAGAGAGAAGGGCCTGCTGCCAGTTCTACTGTAAAACCAGATAAAAGACTTGGAACAAGAAAAGGATACAAATAGTCTTGCTGGCAGGATAAATATTTTAGGTAGAGTTTTTCTTCTTCCCCTTTCTTTATTTAAAAGCTGCTCTGTTCAACAGCAAAAGACTCTCAGATTTCAAAGAACTGATTGTGGTTGGAGGCAAGGTTCCTAAAATCCCAGCTGCTAGTTCTACAGCTTTGGTTTTTGTATACCCTTTTGTGGTAGAATAGGTTGGAGTGTGTGTTATTTGCTTTTTGAATTTTGTTCAGCCCCAGTGTTTTTACTAAAAAAAGACCAAGGAGTATTTAGGCACTTTTAAAGACTAAGTAATTTATTTATCTCATGATCTTTTGTGGGAAAAAATCCCACTTTATCAGATGCTTGAAGACAGGGAACTTAAAGGGTATGTCCACACACAGTCTTTAGATCAAAATAATGCAGATTATTTCAGTTTAAAAGATTGCAGATCCATACTATGTTTCCTTATATAGAGATAAGGATCTCACTTATCTCGCAATAAGGAAAGTCATTTTGATATAATAAAAGCTAGTATTATATTGAAGTGATGGTTAAATCGAAACTGTTATTTCAAAATAATGCTGTGTGGATGTGTTATTTTGATTTAACTTTTATTTCAATTTAACACTTTTCCCCTTCTCCTTCCCGGGGTGCCGTCCTTTTTTGATATATTGGGTGGAGGCATGGCCCTTCTAGGAGGCCATCTTGCCACACCACCCATGGTGCCCCTCTCATAAATTGAACCAGCAAGTCCTATCCATGGACATGCTAGTTTGATTTGCGTTTCTAGTGGGGACATGTTAAATTGATTTAACTTAAATTGATTTAATGATTTTCATAGCTATTTTATTAAATCAATTTTCCTTAAATTGATTTAAGTGCCTAAGTGTGGACATAGCCACATGGTTTTCCTAAAGTGGTTCGCATTTACAGTTTTCACAATGACCACCAACATTCTTGTTACATAGTGATGCAGGTGTGGGCCTTGAGATGTGTTCTAAAATGTGTGGAAGACTATAAACTTGCAATTGCATAGTATTTTGCTTTCATGATATTGCATTTTAGATAGTGTAAATACTTCAAGGAAAAACACAACTAAATTAGCAAATATAATACCAGTTTCCAGCACTCTTTCCATATCAACAGAAGCTATCCTATTCTGCTGCTTAGTAAACAATATGTTTTTCCTAATTAATACTTATCTTTGTTTTTATCTGACTTATGGGTTGTTTTATTTCTAGTGCAAAAGATTATCCCTGCTTTGCTATCTGTTATTAAAGTCTTCGAAGCAGTGCATTAAAGATAAGGAATAGCTTTTATATTGTACCAAAGACTCTTAGATTGTAAAGCAAATATGGACAAAGGAACCTGGTGGGGGGTGTCTGATTTTCCTTTTATTTACCCCACAGTAAATCCAGAGTATAATACACTAAGGCAAATTCTGATTTCTACATACCTCAGCATCAATATGCATGTGATCACAGGCCAAGGTTTCACAGTAGCATCTGTGATTGTTTTGAACATCTAACTGAAAGATACCTAGAAATGTTCCAGATTCACAATGGTGTCTGGGGATAGTGGTGAATTATTGTAAAATGTACAAGATCTCCAAATATAGATCTCTTCTTGTGTTACTTGCACACTGTACCTTTATTCCTAGTGTAATTTTCAGAACAGTGTAATACACTTGAAAGGCATGTCTGATTTCGTTAAAGAACATAAAAGAATATTACTTGATTGTGCTATCCAGTGTATCAATCTGCCATTAACTTTTTTATAAGTAGATCTTGTATCATGTGCAACAAACTAGCTACCAAAACTGCATCCTTGGTCAGCCTGGAAGAAATTGGCTTGTGACTTGTAGAACAGATTAGCCCTCAATAGGGCTCTAGCTCTAACCCATACAAAGAGCTTACCCTATAAACTAAAAGGCACCTGCTTCCAAAACAAAAGTACTCAGGTTTATGCAAGCTTCATATCAGATACTGAGATGTTCTCATTCATTTCTGACTTTTTAAAATACTTATTAACATTGGATGGGATATTCAAAAGCACAGAGCTTTTTCAAAACTCTGTTCCCCAGTGAAGTCAATGGGAGTTTTACAGTTGATATCAGCAGAGGTAATGACAGCTATAGTAAGTTTGAAAATTCCACTCTTAGTAGAAACACCCATGCATGCTGGCCATGAGCTCTGAAGACAGAAATTGTCTAGAAATAAACAGGAAACTGATCAGTCTGCACCTGTTGCCTTGTCTGAGTGACATGCAAAAGCACAATGGCATAAACTCACAGGCTATGTCTGCACTGGCAAGTTAGTTCAAATTAAGAAGGCTTAATTTGAATTAACTTTTTACCTGTCTACATCAGGCTTTCATTTGTTCAAACTAAGGAATTCCTTAGTTCAAACTAATAAATGCTTAGTCCAAACTAGTAACTACCACTGCTTAGTTCGAAATAAGTGCTTAGTTCAAGCACTAGTTTGAACTAAGTACAGTGGAGACCAGGACTAACCCTTAGTTTGAACTTAATAAATTTGAACTAAGTGTAGTTAGTTTTAACTAACAAAGTGAACTAGTTCAAACTAACATTAATTCGAACTAGTCAATGTTGTTAATTCGAACTAACCTCAAATTTATTAGTTCGAACTAACAAGTTCAGACTAACTTTTCCTAATGTAGACATAGCCACAGTGTTGCTAGCTCTTGAGATTTTATCATGAGCCTCCTGATACCTGATTTTTTTCTTAAAGCTGTTGTTCCTGGAATCAAGAGAACCTCCAATTTCATTAAAACAAACAAAAATGTCTAGTCCTGATTATTATTATGAAGAAAAGATTGAAAATGACATCTCCTGAAGGCACAAAATCCAGAAGGCAAATTAAAAGACAGCCCCCCCCCATCTATTATTTTAAAGCCTCCTGATTGGTTGAGACTTGACTCACAATTTTTGAACACTTGAGGTTGGCAAAACTGAGGCAGTGAAAGTAAATGTGATTTGTACTAAGCTGGGGAGGATACCAACAAAAAAACAGAAGAAAATTTTTTTCTCTGATAACACCCCTTAAAGAAAGAAAAAGAGGAGGCATCAAGGAAAAACTCTCACAAGTGTGCACAACTTCTGCTTTCACATCTATATAGGTTTCCTTAATGCTCCATTTAGACATGCACAGCACGTATCAGTAGCTTAAAATCATTACCTGCTATGCATTCTTGGCTGATCAACAAACAGATGCTGCACATATTAGGCTGACCATAGACTGAAACAGAAGATGTTTTTTTCCTAAATAGTCTTTTGTTACAGTTTAGCAATAGATTAAAGTGTAGAATATTTTAAAATTTGGAGGAAGTAATAACAAATGTACTGAATACACCAAGAACAGATGTTACTGGCTGTTAGTCAGTTTACATGTATTTTCCAGTGCAAGGTTGTTTGGTGGTAGAAAAAATGCAAGTAACTGCCAAAAAGCAAATATGTGAGGTAAAACTTGAAGTTGTTCTCGTGAGAATATTTCCAGATTCATAAGTAGCTGAAAAAACTGCTGGACATAAATCTCTGGACAGCCATTGCATTACAGAGAAAGAACAGAGAAAATCATAGTGGCTGAGGAAAGAGAGCAAAAAATATACGGTCGGAAAAGCTGTTGGAAGGAGGGTGTGGGGTAGATAAAGACTGAAATGTTAGTTACAGCTCTGAGGGCAGGTCTTCACTATGGCAGCAAATTCACTACCATCAGATTGAGCTTCCCAATCAAATGAGTGGGTCTGTAAAGGGTAGGGGCCTGAGCAGAGACAGATGCATCCTGGAGGTGAATGCCTGGCTACGAAGAAGGTGTCATCAGGAGGGCTTTGGCTTCCTCGACCATGGGGTGCTGTTCCAGCAAGAGGGACTGCTAAGCAGAGATAGACTCCATATGTCGAGGAAGGGGAAGAGCATATTTGGATGCAGACTGGCTAACCTAGTGAAGAGGGCTTTAAACTAGGCTTGAGGGGGGAAGGCAACCAAAGCCCACAGGTAAGTCACAGTGTGGGAGACCTGGGGGAAGGGATGGAACTTGGGGGGTGCTGGGACTGTAACACCAGGGATAAAAGAGAGGGTAGCTGGAACATGGTGGGGGGGTATTAAATAATTGTCTTAGGTGTCCTGATGAAGCCCTAATACCTGAGGCGAGTGGGTGAGGACGACACCAGGAGAAAATGCAAGGAGGTAGATGCAATAGAACTGAAAATCAACAGGGGAAAGTAGGGCAGTCTGCCTGGTATTTCAGGTGCATGTACACAAATGACAGGAGCCTGTTAAACAAGCAGGAAGAATTGGTAGTACTAGCACAGACGAGGAACTATGATATAATTGGAATAACAGAGACGTGGTGGGATAGCTTACATGACTGGAACTCTGCCATGGATGAGCATAAATTGTTCAGGAAGGACAGCCAGGGAAGAAGAGGGAGAGGAGTAGCGCTATATATAAAAGAGCTTTATGACTGCTCAGAGCTCCATTATGGGAGTGGAAACAAGCCAGTTGAAAGTATGTGGGTTAAGTTTAGAGGAGAGGGCAACAAGGGGGATGTTGTGGTGGGTGTCTTCTATAGACCGCCAGACCAGAAGGAGGAGATGGGTGAAGCATTCTATGGACAACTAGCAGAAGTTTCTAGATCACAGGCCTTGGTTCTCATGGGGGACTTAAATTATCCTGACATCTGCTGGGAGGGCAATACACCAGCACACAGGCAATCCAGGAAGCTTTTGGAGAGTGTTGAGGACAACTTCCTGGTATAAATGCTAGAGAAACCAACTAGGGGCCTTGCACTTCTCAACCTGCGTTCACAAACAGAAAGAATTGATTGGGGAAGTACAAGTGAATGGCACCCTGGGCAGCAGTGACCATGAGATGGTAGAATTCAAGATGCTGATTAATGGAAAAAAGAAAAGAAGCAAAATGCAGACCCTGGACTTCAGAAAAGCAGATTTTGGCTTCCTTAGGGAGCTGATGGGCAGGATCCCTTGGGAGGCTGATCTGAAGTCCAAGAAAGCTGGCTGTATTTTAAAGAAACCCTACTAAGGGCACAGGAAGATACCATTCCAATAAGCAGAAAGAACAGCAAAAGTGGAAGGCGCCCAGTGTAGCTTAAAAGAAAACTCTGCACTGAGCTAAAGCATAAAAAAGAAGCTTACAGGAAGTGGAAGCTTGGACAGATGACTAAGGAGGCATACAAAAATATTGCTTGGGATTGCAGGGATAAAATCAGAAAGACCAAAGGACAATTGGAGTTGCAGCTAGCAACAGATGTGAAGGGTAACAGGAAGGGGTTCTATAAGTATGTCAATAACAAGAAGAGGATCAAGGACGGTGTAGGTCTCTTACTGAATGGGGCAGGTACCCTTGTGGTGGAGGATGAGGAAAAAGCTGAAGTGCTCAGTCCTTTCTTTTACTTCAGTTTTTAAAGGCAGGGGCAGCTCCTGGCCCACTACACTGGGTATGGCAGAGAGAAGAAGAGAGGCCCTTGGTGATGGAAGGTCAGGTTAGGGACTGCTTAAAGAAGCTGGATGTGCACAAGTCCATGGGGCTGGATGAACTGCATCCGAGGGAGTTGGTCGATGAGATAGCAGTCCCAGTGGCCATTATCTCTGAAAACTCGTGACGAATGGGGGAGTTGCTGGAGCACTGGAAAAAAGCAAATATAGTGCCTAACTTCAAGAAAGACAAAAAGGAGGATTTACAGACCTGTCAGCCTCACCTCAATCCCTGGAAAAATCATGGAGCAGGTACTCAAAGAATTCATCCTGAGACACTTGGAGAAAAATAGAGTGATCAGGAACAGTCAGTATGGATTCACCAAGGGTAAATCATGCCTGACCAACCTCATTGCCTTCTATGATGAGATGACTGGATTTGTGGATGTGGGAAGGGCTGTTGACGTGATATACCTCGACTTCACAAGGCTTTTGATATGGTTTCCTACAGCATTTTCGTCAGCAAGTTAAGGAAGTATGGGCTGGATGTGTGGATTGTAAGGTGGATAGAAAACTAGATCAATGGTTTCAGCGAGTAGGAATCAATGGCTCCATGTCTAGTTGGCAACCAGTAACGAGTGGTGTGCCCCAGGGGTTGGTCCTGGGGCCAGTTCTGTTCAACATTTTTATTAATGATCTGGATGATGGGATAGATTGCACACTCAGTAAGTTTGCAGATGACACCAAGGGGAACGGTATACATGCTGGAAGGCAGGGACAGGAATCAGGGAGACCTAGACAAATTGGAGCAGTGGGCCAATAGAAACCTCATGAGGTTCAACAAGGACAAGTGCACAGTCCTGCACTTGGGATGGAAAAACCCCATGCACTGCTACAGGCTGGGGAACATTCAGCTAAGTAGCAGCACTATAGAAAAGGACCTGGGGGTGATGGTGGATGGGAAGCTGGATATGAGTCAACATTGTGTTCTTGCTACTAAAAAGGACAATGGCATACTGGGCTGCATCAGCAGAAGTGTTGCCAGCAGATCGAGGGATGTGATCGTTTCCCTTTATTCAGCATTGGTGTCTGGAATACTGTGTCCAGTTTTGGGCTCCCTATTACAAAAAGGACGTGGACAAATTAGAAAGAGTCTAGTGGAGGGCAACAAAAATGTTCAAGGGGCTAGAGCACAAGATTTATGAAGAGAGACTGAAGGAACTAGGCTTATTTAGCCTGCAAAGGAGAAGACTGAAGGGGGATTTGATAGCAACCTTCAACTACCTGAAGGGATGCTCCAAGAAGGACAGAGTTCGGCTGTTCTCAGTAGTAACAGAGGACAGAACAAGGAGCAAGGGTTTCAAGTTGTAGCTAGGGAGGTTGACGTTGGATATTAGGAAAAACTTTCTTACTAGGAGGGTGGTGAAGCATTGGAAGGGCTACCTAGGGAAGTGGTGGAATCTCCATCTTTGGAGATATTTAAGGCTTGGTTAGACAAAACCCTGGCTGGGATAATTTAGTGAGAGTGGTCCTGCTTTTTTGGCATGGGATTGTGCTAGATGACCTCATGAGGTCCCTTCTAACCCTATGATTCTATGACCCACTCAGCCGATGAGGAAGCTGATCTCTGAAGACCACCCCCTCAAGCAGCATAGCACTGAGTGGATGGGAGGGCATTTCCTCTTGACTCAGCATACAAAAGACACCACAGTGAGTAGACATTAGGCAATCGAAGAGAGATACTTCAATTATTTTAAGTAACGTGCATGTCTCCCTTTGACTGCCACTGAAAAACACTTGGAGTGTAGCCTGGGGTAATATCTCCTTGTTGGTGCTGATTTGTGTGACAAACTGAAGAACTTCACTTACCCATGATTTAGTTGGGTTATTTACTTTGATTATTTTACCGTGCATGTCAAATTTTGTTATGTTTCAAAGGGGCAGCTGTGTTAGTCTAGTTCAGCATAAAAAGCAAGGAGTCCTGTGGCACTTAAAGACTAACAAATCTATTTATTGCATGAGCTTTTGTGGGAGAAAATCCCACATCTGATGAAGTGGGATTTTCTCCCAAAAAAGCACATGCAATAAATAAATCTGTTAGTTTTTAAGTGCCACAGGACTCTTTGCAAATTTTGTTCTGTAAATTTACACTAAAGGAGTAAAATGCACCACTAAATTAACCTCAGTGGAGCTCCACTGTAGATATGTTGACCTGGAATCTTTTATGCATCCTAGGCCAAATTCAGGCTCTCTGTGCATGCCTTAAAATAAATTGCTGAAGTAAGACTTATGGAGCCAAATGATTCCACCTTAATCCTGACTTCAGTTCAGACCTGTGAGAAAATTGAGTTTTTCCATAAACTGAACAGCAGAGTAAAAGTAAGCTGAGGTTGCAGAGCTTAGTCCACTTTGTCTGTGCATGGATGCTCCCTGACCTAGCAATGGCCAATATTCATGCCCCACTATTCCTGGGTTCTTGGAATGGCTTGTGACCCAAGTAGTCTGCCACAGAGTTTCTGTTCTGGGAATATGATTTATTAGTTAATGTGTTATTGCAACACCAGGCTAAAAACACTCTGGGTTATGATTAGTGGCTATTGCTGAATATTTTCTAAAGTGCCAGAGGGAAGGATTTTGATATAGCTAAAAATCAGAATTAGAATGTACTTATTACAGTTTGGATTATAACTCATCTGTAGGATAATCCAAATTTCAAGTCAAAACTACATGAAAGTGCAGTTTCAGATACATTAAGAGTCTGATCCTACAAATGCTTACGACACTGGGCACCTTGCTTACTACTGAGATTTGCGCTATTGACTTCTGTGGAACAGTCACAGCAGAAAGCATTTAAGACAGTGGTTTTGCAAGATTGGATTCTTCATTAGTAAACTATCAAATTAGCTTTAGGCCACTATTTTAAATTGTCCAAAAGATGAGCTGAACAACAAATAATGCTTGCAAAGTGATTTTTCTTCAGGACTTGAAATTTCAGGCCCTAATTTCAGTACATTCAAGCCTGTTAACATCAACTCATTTACTGCTTTCAAGTGCCAAAGGGTAACGGTGTTAGTCTAGTTCAGCGAAACAAACAAGGAGTCCTGTGGCACTTAAAGACTAACAAATTCATTTATTGCATGAGCTTTCGTGGGAGAAAGTCCCACTTCCTCAGATTCTTAGAAGATGGGAAAACTAACAGAATGGGCATTAGAATGTAAGCCCATTATGTAAGTTCCCTCATCTTCTAAGCATCTGACAACGTGGGATTTTCTCCCACGAAAGCTCATGCAATAAATAAATTTGTTAGTCTTTAGGTGCCACAAGACTCCTTGTTTGTTTTGTTTACTGGAAAATCTCTCGTAATGGGAAAGCTTTTCTTTGTACCTGACCATCTTATATTAACTCACTGTAAATATGCCTATTGCCTATCAGCTGATGATAAACAACTTCATGGTTTATGTAACTAAAAGCACTTATGTTTCACACAAAGGAGACTTCATCAGTTAAGGCATGTAGCATGCAATGGAATTCTTGTTTTCAGTTATGTGATGAAGATGTAGATCATGGCTATATAGTTACGGTTGAGTTGAGTTTTGCACTCAAAGCAGGAAATCAGTATGTTTGGCATGAAGAGTACAGCATATCCTCCCTAAACCATAGCGCTTACTTCCTGGGTAAAATTCTGGCCCCATTGAAGTCAATGAGTGGCATGTCATTTGTAGAGTTGGGCTCTTTTGAGAATATAGAAGTAAACCCATGAATTAGTTTGAGTTAAAATTATTTTAAAAAATAGGTCCTCAGTAGAATTGATAACTTAATGGTAGCAGGCATTTGAGCAAAACTGTTGAGATTTTGTGTTGCTCCTAGATTTTTTTTCCAACTGTTATTACTTGAAAAAAATGATTTGATGGTTATGAATGACCTAGAGAGAAGATGCACCATTGATTTGGGCTTATGTGCAGCTCTTGTAGTGATCTGGACACTATGCAAAAAGTGCAACAGAGGAGTTTTGTGTACAGAGACAACAGAGACACATGCTGCAGGTATAGACTAGTCATTCTGTATCCCATACAAACTGTCCCATTCAGACATTCCGGACCCATGCATTTTGCTTCTCCACTTTGTGCTATTGCGCATAAGAGGAAACAACAGTTTGTGGCCAGGAAAGGCAGGGGGTGCATGCTAACTGGCAGTGAAAAATCCTGGCACAACAAACTTTAACCTGCTGCAATCATTCTGGGCCAAAGCTTTTCTTCTTGTCCAGTTGTATATCATAAGTATATTTTTATGTCTTCAGCATAGATGCCTCTGGTAAGGCACCAGCTTCAGTGGGAGTTAAGAGCCCTCGGTAACTTTCAGGATTACACCCTGTATGATTTGTGGACAAGCTACTTTACTTATCAGTGTCTAGATTTAATCCTCAAGGAAATGTTCTATATTTAACAGACTGAGGTTTGTAAAGCAGATGCCCAGAGGAAGGGCGCTACTGATTTTTACTGTAAGTGCAAGTTATTAACATTTATAAATACCATTTTCTGACAGTCTTGTGTTATATATATGATGTCACTAGCTGCAATAACACAATATATCAATGAACAAAGCGGAAGAGGAAGCTGCAGCTCTATGACACAGCTGTGAATCCCACATATAGATCTGTATGGTTAGGATCCATGTATATGCCATGCCATAAACTTGCCTTTCCTGTATTCTCTTCTCCAAAAGAAAACAAAACCAAAAACCAAGACCAGCTAAGCCTGTCCTCCCCTTTTGTTATGATGACTCTCCAAAAAGCAATGTGATGTGGCAGAAACAAATGGATTTAACTGAATATGTTTTTGAATACAGTAGAACAAACCAAACTGGTTACGAGCAGATATGATGTGTTTCACTGTGTTTGTATGGCCTTGGTGATGTAAGAGTTTTGTAGTTGTTCAAGTTTTCTCAAAATGTTCATTGAAAAACTCACATAAATGAGTGTCCACTCAACAGTGCTAATCATGACTTGTTCCAGGCCTCAGAATTTTTCCTGGCATATTATGTCAAGGATGGGGACTGACAGACCTGATCTACAGAAACTGGGAAAAGGCTTCGGCTCACATTATTCTCAGAACAACTTCTGTATGCCATTTGCTGGAGTGGCTGGCACTAGAAAGGGTACTACACTTCCCAGTGTAGATACTTCAGCAAAAATGTTGTGGGTTTTAAAGACAGATTGTAGTTAAACAGAGAAGAATAATACCCTAAAAAATAAGTGAATAGAGCTGATAACCAGAGTTTTTAAACAGATGTTGAACATGAAGTGTGTCTCATCACAATCACCACCTCCATCCATATAAAAATTAGAGATTCCTTAGAGCTGATTTAACACATTCAGTTTACATTAAAAAAACAGAAAACTGGATTCGCAAAGTGAGGACTTGATAAGGATACTGTCTCGTTATATTTAGCTTTTGGTAAAGCAGAATACATTTAACTATCTTCAGTAGAAAAAGAGAACCTGCTCCTCAGACCCTGTCTGAAGTTGAACTGAACTGGATCTCAGACCTCAGAGGAGTTTAAATCTGGGATCTGACTTTGGGCCTCTTTCCAGTTTTAATTACTGTTTTTGTTAGATGACTTGAAGCTACCAAAATAAAAATTTTCTCCCTTTCAAAGAGGGTGAAATGTGGAGTGTGCATAGAAGGTGTCTTAAGATCTTAAGTGGTCATGGGATGTGTCTGTACTGTGTAAATCTTGTGCTAGCCCTCTACACAGGGATGTAATTTGCCCTTGAGAACATACTGCTTATGCGTTTTTTCGCAGCTGTCCAGTTAATGCACAGATAATTAGGTACGAGGCACTTTAGTTAACTTTCAGTAAATTCTGATTTTTTCCCCCAAACCCTTAATCTTTTTACAGGTTCCAGAGGGGCAGCTGTGTTAGTCTAGTTCAGCAAAACAAACAAGGAGTCCTGTGACCCTTTTAAAGACTAACAAATTTATTTTTTGCATAAGCTTTTGTGAGTGAAGTCCCACTTTATCAGATGCTAGAAAATGGAAAACTTACCGTATTGTAGGGAAAGATAAATCCTCTGATTACAGTGTAATAAATAAAAATGAAAAATAAATTTGTTAGCCTTCAGAAGTGTCACAGGACTCCTTGCTTATTTTGATAATCTTTTTTAGCACATCCTTTTTTTAAAAATAGTTGGCTGCAATGTGTGAAATCATTTCTTTACATGGTAATGCAGCATTAGACCATTTAATTCTGTATGCACACTTGTGATATAGTGCCTCATCCAGTAGTCATTAGCTAGATCACTTGATTTATGGATTGCATGGATTCAATTAGCAGGTGAGCATATCATCTCATTACAATTTCATGAAGGAGAAAACTTAACTGGAAAAACCACAGGAAAAAAAATGATAGCAATTTTTCCCTGATAGCAAATAAGTAATTTAATTCTCAAATTTTGAAATAATCAGCCTTCTGCTTCTGGGGAAGAAATCATGTTTGGGCTTGTTTTCAGCGTAGGTTACATGTAACAAAGGGTGTACTTTTAACTGAGGCACACAGGTTCTGCAGAGTGGCCTATATAATCATTCTGCTTTAAATCAGAACAGGGTATGATTGCAAATTCTTCCTTCTTTCTCCACATTGGTAAGTTCATATTTCTCATACGTATCGGTGTCTTCTTCCAGTTGTGCATCTGAATGGTGAATTTCAATAAAGACAATATAGATAACAGCTCCAATTAATCCTCCCATCATAGGTGCAACCGTAGGAACCCACCACCAGTTATTTCCAGCTCTAGAAGAAAGCACAGCAGAATTATTATTCTCTACTATGTTGCTAATACTGTATCTATTGTTTGGCAGCTAAGCAGAGGCGGCCTTCAGCTATCTGGGGCCCTAGGCAAAGGTCCATTGTGGGGCCCTCTACATCAGTGGTTTTCAAACTTTTTTTTTTCTTGGAACCCGGTTGAAAAAAATTATTTATGCCCACGACCCAACAATTACATCTTTGAGCAATGCATTCCAGTCTTTTGGTAGTGGCAGCAAGGGGTGCTGCGATGGAGTGCTTGAGGGTCTGTGACCCCAGTATAGGGTCCCGACCGTAAGTTTGACAGCCACTGCCCTACAGGATCCCCACCAGTGGCCCCAGCGCTCCTCACGGCCCCCTCACCCCTCGGCCATGCATTCCCCCTGCAACACGAGCACCCTGATCTCCCCACCCCCACCCACTTGGCCCCGAACCTCCTACCCTCACCGTGGCCTTAGCTTCCCACAGGCTGCACTCCGTGGTCCTGGCACCCTACCAGTACCCCCACTACTGCCTCATCACCAGTCCTGCCCCCAGCTGCCCGGTACATATCCTGCAGGAGGAAAGGTAGAAATAGCTTTTGGAGTAGGTGAAAGGGCCCCTTGTTGCTTGGAGCCCTAGGCAGGCACCTGCTTCGGTTAGTGCAAAAGCTGCCTCTGCAGCTGAGTTACAAATACCATACTGCAATATTGATTTTGCTGCAATATTTCATGTTGTTAGAAAGCCTATCACAGTGAGGCTTTTTGTACCATATCTTACTGCGACAAATGTTTACTTCAGCTTTATATTTCTGTAGATTGTTGACAACCATTATCTTCTGGGCACACTATGGTTGAAATCATAGTCACAACTACTTGGGGCAAAAGTCTGATCACTGTACATGCTTTTTAGAAAATAAAGCTTCCTAATTATCTGCCTGTTAGGAGCTAGGGGATTATTTCTCCTTTGCAAAAAACCTGGGATTTGTGGGTTATGTCTACACACACATCATTATTTTGAAATAAGGATTTTGAAATGAGTTATTTCAAAATAAGTTAATTCGAATTAACAAAATGTTAATTTGAATTAAGGGAAAGCCTGCTATTGAAACGGCTGTTATTTCAAAATGGTTATTTCGAAATAAAGCCATTTGGACATGTTGTTTCGAAACAGTTGTTTCGAAACAATGGTGTTTTTCGAAACAACATGTCTAACCGGCCTTATTTTGAAATAACCATTTCGAAATAACAGCCATTTTGAAACAATCAGGGTTTAACCTTTTTCGAAACAGCAGTTCTTATTTTGAAAGGACGGGATCTGTCCTTTCAAAATAAGAAAACGTCATGTGGACCAAATATCTTTTATTTCGAAATAACCAGTGTTATTTTGAAATAAAAGTGCTGTGTAGACATACCCGTGGGTTTGTAGTAAAATTAAACGAGATGCTGTTTTTGCACTGCATTGTCAAATGATGATGTTGCCTGTTGCCCATTAATGTATGTTCCAATGTGACAAATGCACAGATATGTCCCAGTAATTGTTCTACTCACATGAGTAAGGGTTTGCAAAATCAGCCCCTATGTTTACATAGTACACAATGTTTTGCTTGAGAACTATCGTATGTTAAACTATAGCTCTCAAAACAGGTATAATATGCTAAACTGTGAGGTATAGTATGCCTGACTAGAATGGTCAAGATTCAGGTTTTGTAGTGCAGTTTATAATTTCTGTGTTTATGAAGTAGGGCTCTTTCAGTAATAGATAAAAAAGACACTGTCAAGCTTTATGGGCCTAAAACTAAACCCACTTACAGTCGCAGTATCTTCTTGGATAGTCTTGTAGAATTTAACTTCAGCTGAACTTGATAGAAATTTTGCCACTGATTTAAATGGCACCAAGACTTCACTGCAAATATGTAGATAATAGCCACTGAATGTGTGCTGCTTCTCCTATCAAACAGGGGAAGTTAATTCTGAGCATGGGTCCCAGTGATCTGATGATATACTCAACTATGCTGCTATATCAAGCTGTTTTGACTCAATAACATGATATATTAATTGAAGATGTGATTCTCAATCAAAAAAGAGCCACTGATATTTAATGCATATTGAAAATGATGAGGAAGTATTTTTCCCCAAATACAAAAAGATAAATTAATTTGAGAGATGATTTTATTGGAAGAAGATTCTAGGAGACTGTTACAAACAATGGTGAATTAATTACTTAGTGCTCAACAGGATAACTTTATGTGGAAGTGAATTTCTGTTTAGCCACAGTACAAGTACAGTGGTTTTTGCTGCAGTCTTCATAATGCCCATTTTCTGATTTTACACTTTCTTTATTCAGAGGCCTCAGTCTTCATTCGATAGTCTGTGTAGTTCCTCCTTTATAGCTATAGATCTTGTAAGATCTTACTGGAGGGCATAAAATAGTGAGTGACATTGTCCCACTAAGTTTGTAGTTCCATTCATTGCTCACACTTGAACCTCCATCAGGGCTCTGGATTGCCTTGACAAGGTGTACTCAGCAGCCTCTGTGCTCTCGATCCACACATGCAAAACTCCAACTGTGTGTGTGTGTGTGTGTGTGTGTGTGTTGGGGCCCAGGTGCTTCCTATTTTATCTTGTCTAAATCACACTCCCCTACTTGTAGTGGACAACTGCATTTCTGGCATTTTTCCTCCTGCTAAAAGAGAGGGAGAGCTACCTCTGCTGAAGCTGATGGTGAAGCTAAACTGAGAGTAAGACATGCTTATGGGTCATCATTACCCTCACCCCTCTATCCTCCCTCACTTAAACAGTGGCAAGTACTCTTTGCGACACCTCTTAGCTCCACTGATGCACATTGAATTCTCCTGTTTACTAGTATACAGTTGCGCTGCCACATCAGAAGGAAATTATTCAGTTATGAGTTTGAGATATTGAAGTAGTTTCTCTGCCCCTAATCCTAAAGGGACACATTCTGCCATTTTATTCATGCACATGAAGAATAAAGTAGCTTGCAGATCGTTTCCTGTGTCCCAGCTAGGGATTCCCTCAGGGTGGAAGAATACACAGTGTAGGTGGGGCTGACAAAGCTGAAGTCCATGTATTCTTTTCTGCAGTTTCTGGTGCAGGGAGTATACCATAAAGTGGAAGTAGGAATGACTGGCTGGGGTATAATAGAAATGCAAACTAAGAGGTGGGAGTGATGAACTGAAAAGTCTGGAATGAACTCTACAAAGCAAAATATATTAAAATCTGTGACGATTTCTTAACCTGGGGCTGCTGTGTCACAGACAGACCATATGGGTGCCATAAAACTACTATATGTGATACTTTAAAAGGACATGCTGTGATTCAAATCTAGTCATATTTTAAAAGAATTCAATGTTCCACAGAGTGCTTAAGCCCTCCTGCCTATTTGTATGGTTTCGCAGTCATATTTTCTGTATTTAAATAATGCTTTCCTCTCCCCTGTTGCTATTTGAAAGTTTCCCAACAAGAAGAGACTTTTTAGGCTTGTTGAAGCAAAACGAAGAGTCCTGTGGCACCTTTAAAGTCTGACAAATTGATTTATCACATGAGCTTTTATGGGAGACAATCCCACTTTGTCAGACACTTGATGAAGTGGGATTTTTCTCCCACAAAAACTCATGCAATAAATAAATTTGTTAGTCTTTAGAAGTGCCACAGGACTCGTAGGCTAAGTCTACATCACAAAGCTTAGAAGCAGTTCCCAGTTAGTTCGAACTAACCGTGGCTTTTTAGTTCTAACTAGCCAAGCTTTCTAGTTCAAACTAAAAAGTTAAGCTCAACTAGTTCAAGCTAATGGCTGAGTTTGAACTTTTTTAGTTCAAACTAAGCCATTAGTCTGTGTCTACACAGCATTAGTTCAAACTGAGTGCTTAGTCCGGACTAGCCATTCAAACTTGTTAGTTTGGACTAAGCTTTGCTTAGTTTGAACGAAGAAATTTCTGAGTTCAAACTAGGCAAAGCCTAGTGTAGACATGAACTAATTGGCTAGTATAGACATAGCTATAGAATCATAGAAACTGGAAGGGAGCATGAGAGGTCATTGAGCCCAGTCCCCTGCACTCATGGCAGGACCAAGTGTCACCTTAACTATGCCTGACACATGTTTATCTAACCTGCTCTTAAATACTTCCAGTGATGGAGATTCACAACCTGCCTAGGCAACTTAGACTCCTTATTTGTTTAGCTGAACTAGACTAACATGGCTACCCCTCTGGAACTTGGCTTGTTGAAGGTACACACACAGGAAACCAAAAGTATTTGTGTACTTCCTAACACATCTCTCATCTTTTGAAGTAGGATATTGAGATTAGAATATTTCTGATGATGGATCTTTAGGAAAATTCAAACAGTTTAGAATCTGGTGATTTCTAGCTGCTCCTTCACATTTTAAAATTAATGCAAAATATGTAGATGCAAAAAACCCCACCCTATACACAAATGCTTACGTAGTTCTTCTGACCCTCTCTGGAACACATGTTGATTTTAGTTAATACAATATGGTAATTTCATCACTCAAATCAGACCTATCAGCAGACATATATTTAGATGGTCGATACCTGAATGCTGCCTCTAACTTTCAAGTAGGAAAAGCTTATAAACCTTACAACCAACCCCCTAACACTTCAGTATGGAAATATCAGGACTCATCTCTTGCAGCTAGCCACCAGAGGGCACTATTACTACACAACATAACTAAAAAAATTCTGCAACAGGTTTAAATGAGACAAAGGAATTTAAACCTGATAAGAGCTTGAAAGCTTGTCTCTCTCACCAACAAAAGTTGGTCCAATAAAAGATATTACCTCATCCACTATGTGTCTCTAAAGGAATTCAGAAGCAAGTTTTGGAGCAGATTAAATACACACACAGACGGTCTTAGCAGCTGGGCAGCTGCCCAGGGCCCTACAGTGAGGAGGGCACCCACACTGCCTCTGCAGGGGCTGGGAACCTGGCGGTGGGGCTGGCGAAGCCTGGCAGAGGGGCCAGGGACCCAGTGGGGGGCTGCGGTGAGAGGGGCTTGGGACCCAGCAGTCACCCCAGGGGTGGAGGGGCAGTGACCCAGTGGCGGTGGTGACCCTGGCAGGAGAACGGGAGGCTGGAAGCCTGGTGGTGGAGAAGGGACCAAGTGGTGGCCATGGCTGGGAACCTGGTAGCAGTGGTGGCCCCAGTGGGGGAAGGCCAGGGACCCATCAGCCATTGTGGTGTCCTCACTGGGGGAAGCTGTGGACTCGGTGGGGGGACCAAGAGGCTGGCAGGGGAGCTGGGAGATCCTGGGGTGGGGCTGGAGGCTGATGTGGGAGTTGCTGGGGGTCTCATGGACTGGCACGGGCCCCAGCAAGGTAGGGGGTGGCAAAATTCAAGGATGAGACCTCACACATGGGGGGGGCATCCTTGACTTTTACCCCGGGCCCCAGAATACCTAAGACTGCCCCTGAATACACTACAGCTGTAATGAAAGGAACAATTACCAACTCTAGACCTCATACAGAACTTTGTCTGCTGTTCAATGAAATGCTAATATAAGCTAAAGAAAACGGTGTGTGCTTACTGAGCCTTTTGGAATGATTGTGGGCACTGCTTAAAAAGGTCTGATCAATGCAGAGGAGCAGGGGAAAATAAATATCTTCTAGAGGGGTAGCCATGTTCATCTGTATATGGTAAAAATGAAAGTTCTTTGGCACTTTGAAGACTAACAAATTTCTTCAGGCATAAGCTTTTGTGGCCCGCAAACAACCCAGTTCGTCAGATGCATCTTCTGCAAGCTTATGCTGGAAGAAATTTGTTAGTCTTTAAGGAGTCACAGGAGTTTTGTTGTTTTTACATATCTTCTAGATAGGGTTAGATACTGTAGTAAAATAATCATCTGTAGCACTGTCCATCATTATCACCTCTTCTGCATTTGTTAACATGCCACCTAATCAACTGAAAGAGTGAGCATGTGTGTCTGAATCACTGGCCTTTTTTTCTCACTGTAACCAGAACTATGTTAGCAGAAGCCATATTCAAGCAGGCCTGTTACAAGATTCTGGCATTATTGCTCTGTTCAGGGAGCTAACCCTTTTAAACTTTGACTCTCAATTGAGACAGTAGGTTTCAATAGGGAGAATCTTCAAGCGCCTGGCAAAGTAAGATTTTCTCCCACAAAAGCTCATGTGATAAATAAATTTGTTAGTCTTTAAAAGTACAAGACTCCTTGTTTGTTTTGCTGTATGAATGATTGACTCTCTACAGCTGTTTTTGTTCTTTATGAAAACTGCTGTGAGAGAAGAAAGCATTTCCTTTATGATATGTGAGTGTTACTGAGATCCCATAATATGTTAGGAGGGTCTGCCTGAAACCGTGCCTGGTATTTGAGGAAATATAGGTTTTATTTTCTGGATGTGTTGAAAGTTTTCATTAAGGCCTGATATTTAATCATGTGTCAACTTCAAGCACATGAATAGTCCACTTTAATTTCAGTAGGACTAGTCACATGTGTTATGAAGTCAGGTGTGTGCTGAACTACCAAACTCGATTAGCATCTCAATCTTTCAGCAGGAAAATGCTAAACAAGAACATATTCACATCCCATGAATGCAAAGTTTACTTACGTGAATACTTCAAAACCCCATCCTGCTATGGCTGTGAAAATCCGTGGGCTTAGGTCCCTGGCTGGGTTCATGGCACAGCCACTGTTCATTCCCAGGGAACAAGACAGCAGCAGGATAAGCAGTCCCACTGCAATTGGTTCCAAGCCTTTTGGTACTCCCATGTTTTTGGTATCAAAAATAGCAAAGACAATCAGAATAAGAAGAGCTGTTGACATCACCTGTCCAGGTAAAATAAAGTCTATTTTAATACAGATACACATTAGCTCTAAATTATTAGAAAGGGTCTAACTGAGTCAGAATCTGAATTTCCCCTAAATTTAGGGTAGTCTGGATTAGATGTTCAAATTCATTCAATATATTACAGAGAGAAGCCAGAGCAGAGCAACTGGTATCTCACTGTCCCCCTGGTTCCTGGTGTAGAAATACAATCAAGTTTGTCCTCTATTCATTGGCAATAAACATCCAAAATAATAATAAAAAATCCAATTTCACCAAATTTTTATCATTTGTGAGCAAATGAGAGCTGCTTAAGCAACACTGGATATACAAATACTGAAAAAATGCAAGCAGAGAGGTGCAATGTAACCTGAGGCTGATGGTGCCTGGCAGATCACATGCCTTTATGCAATGATTTTGCCAGCACAAAACTCAAATGCTTAATACTTCAGCTTTGTCCCTCCAAACCTGCTCAGCCATCCCTGTTGCACATGCTTTGATAGACAGTTGAAGTGATTACAGTATTTAATTATCCCATCTACGTACATTCACAAAGTTGCTACACAAATATTTGCTAATGGTGAGCTCAATCCTGAAGATTACATACAGGCAAAATTTCCATTGGTCAGCCTGGTGTGCTTATCCAGAAATGTATTCAAGGTTGCTTTACTCTATCTATGATGCTTCGGGGTTTGGGGGGGGGAGGGGGGAATTCCTCCCCTGTCTCCTGAGTACTTCATATGGTGACAGCCTGCTCTGCTGGATTCTAGTTAACTCTACATAAAATATGTTATGCAGATACAGATTCTTTCCCTAAAATTACAGTAAAAAAAGGAAAACTTTTATCTTAGTATTATGACCAAAAACTACATTTTCAAAAACATTATCTTTGCAAAGGTAAGCACTCAAAAATTAAGAAATGCCAGAATTTGCATTTACTTTGCAACATTAGGTGAGCCCCTTATGCATCTGATTTACAATGAAATTTTTAATAGAATTGGTTGGAAAAGCTTTGACAATATAATGTTCTGACAAAAAAAGGCTTTGCAAAATTGAGTCCATTTTACCAAAATTTTGCTTTGGAGAAAAACCTGAGGGTAGTGGTGGGAAGCACTGGCAGTGTCAAAATGTCCAATTTTGATATGTCAGAAAGAATTTGTTTTTAGCTTCTCTGGTTTGAATTAACTTTCTATTTTGATCTTTCTGACATAGCATATATTTTTAATGTGAAATAAAAAGGCAATTTTAATATGAAATAAAAAGGGCAGAATATTTTGGTCAATGCAAACAAATTCTTTTCCAAAGAATTGTGCCATTTTCAGGTTTTGTTCAGATTTAAAATGAAACCATATTTTGAAAAATCTCAAAGTCCATCTCCAAATGGAATTTCTGTTCTTCTGACAGCTCTAGATTTCACATACATAATCACATACTAATTTCTACAGTGCTGGAGAAGACAAACGAAGGGATTTGAGGTAAACAGCAGATAAGAAACCTTGCTGTCATTGATGAATGAGCAGAAGAAGGTGAAGGAGTCTGAAGGGGAGGGGAAGATGGAAATCATGATGGATCTTCTCAATTCTTTAATCATCAAAATTTGTGCAGAGCAGGGAGGGTTATGAGGGATCTGTGAGGGAGTCCAAGGTAGCAAATAAATGGTTCTCGTTCCAAGAGTAAATAAGGCTGTGGTATTTATTTAGCAAGGGATAACATAACATATGCAAATAGGCCAGAACCTCAATAGGTGTAAATTGGTGCACTGTGCAGAAGACAGAGGAGCAGTGCTGATTTGCATCAGCTGAGGATGTAGCTAAATGCATTTCCAACATACAATAGTAAAAACTCCAAAGGCTGTCTCAATAGGAATAGCTGTTTTGGGGGGTTAAACTTGGCTCTTGCTGCTGGGAAGAACAGGTTTTGCTTGCAATTTGAACGAAGTTTTCTCTCTACAAGCAATACTCTTGTCACTACTATAATGCATAACGATGTGTCACCAAACTGATAAACTTGGCCATGGTTGTTAGAACTATAATTGGTTTTTTGTTGGCCAATTTTATGTTTTTCAAACTTTTGTTTCTACAATCAAGACAACAAATGTAACAAAATGGGGGATTTTTTTTTTGTTTGTTTGTTTTCTGTGTGTACTTACTTGATCTGCAAATCCACTTATCAGGGACAGATCTGAAGCTGGATAAGTTGCAAAAATATGTGCAGTTGCATTAGGTCCTGTAACTATAAGCTCTCCATCACTGTAGTTCATGAATGCATCTACAGAAAACATAGCCATTGCCTAGTTATGCTTGCTATCAAGATTGCATACAATGGGAATTCTGCATCACATTCTCATTAGAAAGCCATTGGATCAGTGGGGTGTGTTTATAAATAATGGCTGCAAAGTGATACAACCACCTCCTCAATGTCCCATTTCTCCTTCTGTGCACTTCATCACTTGTCTTTTATATTCCATTTTGCCAATCTAAGCTCATGCATTCCTTCTTTCTGATCACTCACCCAAAACCAGTACTTAGAAAAATTTCCTTGCTTTGAACCCATTTATATTGTTTTGCAAAATATTTCTAGATGCAGCATGACATCTTGAGAATCAGACTTCAGTAGCATTCTGATTTTACTATTACAAAACCATCAGGCTACCAGCTGTCAGAAAAGTTATTTTGCAACTACATTACTTTTTACTTCTATACATAAGTTATGCAGTCCCTCCTTCTTGTGAAGGAATGCTCCTGAGAGACCTACAGTCTCAAAAGAGTTTGAATTCCCAGCTCCACATGAGGGCTTTTCTTCAACCAACTGCCAGATATTTCTTATGACACCTTCACATCTGCTTGCCTGGAGAAAGAAAGTCACCTTTTTCAAATGTGGCCATACTGTAGCAAACAGCTCAGCTCCCTGGAAAGACCTGCTTAGTGGCATGTGGTTGGTGCCTGAATTCAGAGGCCTTGGTACTCCAGATTTCTCCATCTAATTTAGTGTTTTACCACCTTCCTTTTCTTTCCCAAAAATATAGTTCTTCCTGTCCTGTGGATAAAGCAGGGAGTGGGAGTGGGAGAAAGTAGAATATGGGCCTGCAACCCCTCCACTCCCTGTGTGGGGCACTGCTGCTGGTGGTGATGGGATGCAAAGGTAAGTAAGAGGGGCCACCTGTCGGCTGCAGGAGGGAAGGGGGGTGTAATGGGCTTTGTCCCAGAGCCCCACCTTTGACTGCCTGGCCTTCTCTGAGGGCCTGGCTGACACTCTCACCCGCCCAGGCCACTGCCTGGGAGCATGGCCCCTTTTGCACCTTGTTCCGCCTCCGCCCCGCCACAGGTTACTAATGATCTTAGGTCCCAAATCTGAGATGTCTTACAGGGACCTGGATATCAAAATGTGCTAAGCCCCCATCCTGTGAGAGTCAGAGCCCTTTACAATGTTTAAAATTAGACATCTAAAATAACTAATTGGTTTTGAAAATCTTCGCTGAGATAGAAAGATCTTATTGTCACACTTCAGTCATAGCATGGTGATGTGGGAGATGCTCATTAGGACAGAGAGAAATGAGGAGATTGTATGTATATGTATATGTATATGTATATGTATAGAAGGTATTTTAGTGTAAAGATTCCTGTCATTTGACTTAACAAAATTTAAGATAACAAAATTCTGGTTCTAAGGATACAACTTTCCAGATCTCCTGCTTAGACCCTAGCCTGAAATGAGCTCTTACTAGAACAGGGTCTAATGTGGGCTGAGCTTCTAGGAGCTCCTGCAAACCTGCCTTAATAGTCCCTTTGCTCCGCCTTCCTTTTGTTTCACCCAGTCAGCCCCTCTCCGCTGCCCATACTTGGGAGCGGGATGGGGTTGTGGGGGTGGGGTCATAATTTTCTATCTGAGAGTTCGTAGTGTGTTAATGAACTAAAAACAACTTGGCACCCTGACCAGGAGGAAAGAAGGGTCACCAACAAACCACGAGAGCAAACTAACCATTGCTTTCTGTGCCAAACTCCTGCCTTCAGATAATGCTAAGTGAGCATAGAAATAGCTTCTTATCTCATAATGGAGGTCACTGGTAAGTATTGCTGACTGCTAGAACCAGGGGAGACCAAAAATGGTTTTTAAAATCTTCTCAGAGGTAAAAGCCCTCAGGTGTCCACTTTTTCCAACAGTAGGGCAAGAGGAAGACGGAACAAATGCTGCCATATGCACTCCAGGGTTATTTCTTCCTTCTAGCTTTGTGGTCGGCATGACAGTGGTTCTCAACCACTGTGTCAGGACACATTACTGTGTCATCACACAGTGGTAAGTGTGTCATGGCAAGCTGGGGAGATGGCTGGATTTGGCCTGGCAGGGGGTGGGCTGGTGTGTCCTGTATGGTCGCAATATGCCACCAAATGTGTCATGACCTGCAAAAGGTTGAGAATCCCTGGTTTAAATGAATGCTTTTAGTATTAGCCCTTGACTAGCTCCCCCCTGCCCCACCTGCAAGCTCCCTTATTCTCAGCAGTAAATGATTACACCACAAATGCAATTTTAAAAAAGGGGGGGAAAGAAAACTTTTCAACTGTGCCCTGATTTTGCATCATTCAGGGTAGTTTGAGACAGTCCATATATACATCAATCAGATTATCGTAGAATGCTGTTGAGTGAGGTGCTGCATCTCCCTCTCAGACATCATTGGTAGTAAAGGAAAACAGCACAGTCAAGTGATGTGGAGAAAAATTATAAAAACACCTAAATCCCTTTGTCTTTCCTATAGACTTGGGTGCCTATGGCTATTTCTACAATAGCAAATTAGTCCAGATTAAGGAGGTTTAATCTGGACTAATTTGCTCCCTGTCTACACTAGGCTTTTTTATTTTGAACTAGTAAATTTGAACAGTTAGTTCGAATTTAGAGATTAGTTCAAACTTTCTTAGAATTTTAGTTCAAACTAAACAAGTATAAACTAAGCGGTTAGTTCAAACTAACTGCATTTTTTAGTTCAAACTAACTTTTAGTTCAGACTAGCTGCACTTTTTTCATTCAAACTAAAAAGTTAATTCAAGCTAAAAGAAAGGACAGCTAGTTCTAATTTAAAAGTTTGAACTAAAAAGCTGTGGTTAGTTTGAACTAACTGGGCACTACTTAGTTTGGACTAAGCATAGCCGAACTAAGCTTTTACATGTAGACATAGCTCAAGTGCCTAAATCACTTTTTTAAATGAGTTAAGTTCTAAGTCACCTCAAGGCTTTAGAAAAATTTACCTGATAACAGAACAACAGGGAATAGAATAATGGGAGGAGCACATATCGGTGTAGGGACTCACCAAGGACTAAAGGAGAGAGATAATAGAGGTCATGGGGAAACTGGAGAAAACTGTGTTCTGGTATTCCTAAATCCTAGGAGAAGATAGCAGAAAACAAAGACCAACTCTAGACTGATCTTTCCAGTTCAACTTAGCAGTCAGTTAAGACACACTAAGTCAATCTGGAAACTGATTTAGTAAAACCATGCCCTCAATTGGCTCAGTGCAGTGAAGATGTCACACTGAAGGGGAGTTAGGAACTCAATGGGAGTTACACAAGATACTCTGCATAGCTTCTGTAATTCCTGTCGACTAGTTCAAAATTTTCTCAGCAGTGTTGACCAGGCCACAGATAGAAAGAAAAAGATAGCATTCATGAAACACACAGAGATCAACAGAATCAAGGAGAGGAGAGGTGGGAATGGGATGCCAGGAGCTTGGAGTAAATGATTTTAGACAAACAGTGATTAAAGGAATGACCTATTCATGGAGGATTCATCTAGTCATGGGGCACTATAAATATGTAATATGGTAAGTCTGACATTTACTTTTTCTGTCATGCCACAACATGTGCCAGAGAGAAGCACTGCACAAACAGAGTGAGGATTTTGCATTGTAGTCTTGCCTCTAATATGTGATCAGATAACCCTCTGCCTCAGTTTCTATGCATAAAATAGGGTTAATACCTAACTCACAGAGATGATGTGTCAGGTGAAACTTGATCTAACAATCTATGGTGTCATTGAGCAACATTGGTGTTACTCATACAAAAACTGTTGAAGCCAATATTCCAAGTCCTTGGAGTAGGAAAAGCCCAATATACTTGCTAAAAATATTTAAAGTCTTCAGTGAGAAGTACATGTTCTTAGAGTAACTAATTTCCCGAGAATGAGGATTTTTTCTAAATTTCAGCACTTTATCTGTTTTCTGAAATGTTAACGTTTCAGAAAAGTGGTTGAATGCTTAGGAGATCAGAGCCTTTCCCCTTTGTTCTTCCTTTCTCCTTCATGAACTACGCCCCAGTCCTGCAATAAATGAAGTATGGCAGACCTCAGTGCCTGCTTGGAACTCACTGACACATCGAGGCCACACGTTTCCTTGCTTCCAGCAGTTCCAAGGTGTGTATTCACTATGCACTCACCGTAATAAACCCCAAAGACAGCTGCTGCTCCAACAAATGCTCCCAGGAATTGTGCTAATATATAAATAGGTAATTTGGTCCATTTCAACCTTCCAGTTGCACACATGGCTAATGAAACAGCTGGGTTTATGTGACCACCTGAAAAACAAATCTTAATATAATATAATATAATATAATATAATATAATATAATATAATATAATATATAGATAACACAGACAAATAGGAGGAGGCAGAGCATTTGTAAACACGTGAGCCTTTTCGAACGCAAGACCATGTGCATCAGTTCACTGGTCACAGTGTTATTTTGCTGCCCCTCTCTTCTGAGAATTGGTGGGACAGGGCCAGCAAAATGTGATTAACTTTCATTCTGTTTTACAAGCTTTTAAGATTAAGACATAAGATGTTGATTTGGTTCTGCCACAAGTCTTGATCCCAATTCTGGGGTGTATGTGAGCTACATGCAGCGGAAGGTGGCATTAAGACATCTCAGTGCTCTACTCTTTGACCCTGAATGTTCCTTGGAATAAAGCAAAATAACCTCTGGCTGTTCTACTTTGTGCTAGCTGCCCGTGGCCCCTAGAAACTGTCTGGAATCTGGGGATCTCCAGTGTGTATACTCACCCTGATTAGGCACTCATCGCTCATCACACTCCTAGGTTGAGTTCAGGAGGAGGTATGGCCAGGGAGCTGCTGTAATGACTGTGTGCAAGCAGATGGCTCTATTTTTAAATATTTGGAAGTGCTCAGATGCTCTAGTGATGTAGACCATGTAAATACCTGGATATTTAGGAAGGGAAAAATTTCTCCCATAGCTGAATTAACTATAACAGCTTCATCATCAAGATCTGAATTGTGTTGTGTGTTATGTTATGTACTTTTCACTTCCCTCAGCATCTTTTCAACCAGATTGGGGGAAAGTGTTGAATGTCATTGTAAATCTCATTATTGCTGGAAGTGCAGTAAGTGCTTAAGAAATGCATATTTCTAGTTACATTAATAAGCAGACTTCAAAATATTCTAAAATGTAAATATGGGGAGCTTGGATAAGGGATTTTGCTGTAGTGTAAAACATGCCATGTGGTAACTTCCATTCAAAGCCACATTCAGGGATAAATTGAGATATGACAAAATGATGGTCTTTGTGTTTGAAGAAATTTGTATAAATAAGATAATGACCTTTGCTTGTCAAAGGACAGTGGAGAAAGGATCTCTATGTGCCATTCCCATTCCTTGCATTGTGTTATTATTTTGTGAACAATAAGCACCTGTGACACATGACCAGATAAACACTGATAATGGGTAGGATAAAGACATCCCTTGTATCATTTCCAAAACCGTCACCTAGTGGCATCAGTCTAGAATGAATTCTATGCTCCTCTCTCTGTTTCAGATTCTTTGTCATAGAGCTAATAGATTGATGGCAGCTACCTAACAGTCCTTCCTGTGAATTTCTTAGAGGCTTGTTTTTTTCGTTCTTTCTGTCTCTTTCTTGCTGTGTCTGAATGAACAATGTTCTTTTCTTTCCCTAAGCATACAAATGCAATCCTCCACCTGTGCTTAGTGAGTGCATGCAGGAGAAATTATTATAGCCAGAAGCAGGAGATCATTAAAAATGGCCGATAAAATTAAAATCTGCAATGGATTGGTCTATTGGGTGGAATTTACCACTGATGTGGGAGAGATCCAAAATTATTAGTCTTTGAGTCTTCTATGGAACAGCAGCACTGGCAGGCTTTGGAAAGAGTTATTTCCATTCTACTTCAGCAAAAAGGACAGGGAAGCAGTCAGGTGAAATGAGAAAAAGTGTGGGGAGGGAAATTCTCTGGACACTGACAGTGATGTCAACAGCCCCAGAATGGTGGACTAGGGGGAAATTCCCAATAAATGACGTCTATTAGAAGAAAGCTCAAATTGTCCAGACACTTAATTTTATGATACAGGGAGACAGAATTTTCTAGCATTTCAGTAGCTCTTAGCCATGGGAACAGAGGTGGTCTTAGGCTATCTGGGGCCCTAGAAGAAGACCCATTGCAGGGCATCCTATGAGCTCCCCAGCACCACCCACCCTTGCAGCCCCAATGCCCAGCAAGGAGCCCCAACCCCCTTCACATGTCCCCCCGTGCACCCCACAGCTGCCCCTCCATGGCCCTGGCTTCCTGTGGGGCCCCCTGCATGCAGTCATCCCCCCCTGCAGTCCCAGCTCCGACCCTTACCCTGGCAGTCTCTTTTCAGGCTGTCTGCACCTGCTGTGGCTTGGAGCACTCTTGCTGCCAACTGAGGCAGACTCAGCTTTTGGGGTAGGTGAAGCAGGCAACCACCCCTGCTGTCCACTGAGTTGGGGATGGGGCCCGTTAGCGCTCAGGGCCCTAAGTGGGCGCCTGCTTCACCTACCCCAAAAATCACCTCTGCATGGGAATTCAGGATTCCAGTGAGCCAGGGGGTTTATTAATAAGACTATGTGGAAACTGATATTACATAACACATACAGATAACCTGATGTTGGATTGTCTCATGCTATTGTCTTATGTGTTCTTTTCATAGAGAAAGCTTGCTGCATGCAGAATCCCAGCTCAAAGGACAAGCACAGAAATCACAATTGTGCTGCTTTAGCAACCACTTTGCTCTGCCACAGTTGAGCCCCATGTATTTTAGACAGGTCCAGATGAATAGTCTTTAAAGATGCAAAATGTGCTTTCCAAGTTACTTTCATAGTGCTGCATTGGATGACCCAACCTAGCTCTGTGCACAGCTGTAATTAATCCTTGCTCATATAAGGGTATGTCCACACGTCTCTTTTATTTTGAAATAACACTGGTTATTTCGAAATAAAAAAGATTAGGTCCACACGATGTTTTCTTATTTCAAAATAAGAACCATCATTTCGAAACAGCTTAAACCCCATTCATTTTGAAACAGCTGTTATTTTGAAATGGTTATTTCGAAATAACGCCGTTTGGACATGTTGTTTCGAAACAACACCATTGTTTCGAAACAAAATGGCGAAACGCCCTTATTTCAAAATAACCGTTTCAAAATAACAGCTGTTTCGATAGCAGGCTTTCCCTTAATTTGAATTAATATTTTCTTAATTCGAATTAACTTATTTTGAAATAAGGACTTTATTTTGAAATAACTCATTTTGAAATAACTTATTTTGAAATAATGATGTATGTGTGGATATAGCCTAAGAGAACAGCATACGGACATATTGTCCTGCCAAATTGAGCTTGTGTGGTACTACTGATCCACTCACACGTATCTGTCTGTGAAAGCTGTGGTGCTATGAACACTTCACATGAATAAAAGGACTTACCAGACACGCCCCCGGACACATACACTGCCATGGTGACTGCCATCGCAAATCCAACAGCTACTGTTACAGTCCCACCCATGGCCCCTCGGCTAAGGACAGCTTGGGCGACACACCCACATCCGAGTGCCTGTAGTTCAGAAAGGAAAGGTGAAACATGAGCATGCATAGGGTTACCAGATCCCAAAGCCTGGGAAAGAGGACAGAGAAGTATGAAAAGGAGGACATGTGGAGAAAATGTAGTGTTAATGTAATATTCTTCTGTTTTTAGGGGGCCCTGGAACACTTCCTCCTAAAAATAGGGTGTTCCGGGGCATTCCAGCATACTTTAACCCCTGTAAGTAAAAAGCCAGATAAAATCATGTATTTTTAAAATGTGTGCTGGAGAGAAGATGTGAAAAGGAGGCCATGTCCTCCTTTTGCCTGACATCTGGTAACCCTAAGCATGCAAGAACCTGCACATGAGTTCCTCCTTTGCTGCCTTAATGATAGTGAAGCATGAACAAAGAAATGATGAACTTTGAAATTGGTAGCATGTGGGCAACTAGGACTTCAGTCATGCTGGATGTTGGTTTTTCATCTCCCTCAATTCAGTGGCAGAAAGTATGTGGGTAGGACTTTTATCCACCAGCCTCCTAAGTTATAAAGGAGAAGGATGTGGTATTTGTAGAATAACTGCAAATTGTAAACATCTAGGTTTGAAGACTTTGCTATGACATGTTTACATTTCTCTTCTTGCTTCATTAAAAATCAGCAAATGTAACTCTCACCTCCTGTCTCTGCTTAGGTGTACCTAGAACTTTATATGGTCTCTCACAGAAAAAGAGTGAAATTCAGCCCTATGCAGAGCCCACACAAGAGCCCTGGGACTGTTCTCAATGGGAAGGAACACACGTTTGGGTGCGCCACCCTCATAAACCTCAGCTTGATTTATTGCAGACAACATTTTCAAGTTTATATATTTATTTTGACTTCTCTTTCAAACACTGCCCTTTCTGTAGCCTATTCTCCCCCCCCCCCCCAAAAAAAAAAAAACCAAAAACAAAAAAAACCAAAACCCACTCAGTTCCAGTGACTGGGTGCTGATTGGGGAAGATCATTCTGTGTGGTAAGATTTCAGTTCCTCTAGGTTATTACTATAAACAATGAGCAAATGATCATTTTAAAAAATTGTGAAATATATCCCATAAGTCTTTCAGCCTGTAGCTTTGTTTTGAAACTCTGTTATGCTGTTCAACTGGTAAAAGTCCAATCTTTGGAGATTTTATTGTGTACTTATATAATGCTGACTTGAGATCAGATATCACTCTGTCTGAATGCGAACTGCTAGAATATCATGTAAAAATGTTTAAACACCAGGTGTCCACAAAAAGGACAGGACAGCATAGGGAAGAGGTTGGTAAGATCCAGAGTAACATAAACAAAGGTCAGAAACAAGAATGAAAGATTGGGACTAATGATATTACAGGCCTAGTTTGGAAGGAGACAAGCTGGGGCAAGTTCTGGAGAAATCAGTCAAATAACTCTACCGATTTGCTATTTCCCTGTGCAAGCAGCTTGAAAAATAAACATTTACACATGGTCACTAATGAATGCTTTTTTCTTTTACCACCTTTGCCTACATATTCAAAAGGGCCCAGCACCCAGCTGCTTCTGTTCAGAATAAGGGGAGTTGCTGAGCGCTGAGCATTTTGAAAATCTGCCCACTTGTGATTATTTATTTTAGTGATGTTCTTGGATGTACAGCTTAGCAGAAAAAGTCACAGGAGCACTTTATTGTCTGTATACTCCACTCCACACCTTATTACAATAAGGATTCTCAAAGAGTTCCCACAAAGCCATTTTTACAAGGATAATGAATTGACATATTAGGCTGGTGCTCCTCAAGACCCCAGTTCAGCAAAGCATTTAAGATGATTAAATCCATCCCTAGTCAGCAAAGCACTAAAGCTTATGCTTAACTTTAGGCATGAGCTCAAGTCTCCTATTAAACAGGTAATGGGTGGTTACCAACAGCCTGAACTCTTCCATTTCACCGCTTGTCTCTCTGCATCTAGATTTTAACAGTGGTTCACAACCTGTGGCCAGGGGAGCCTAAAGTTGCCCACAAGGGCTTTCAAAGTGGCTCATGGCTCTCCAGCCACTGGCTGTAGAAGGAAGCCACTACCTAAGGGTGCAGTCGTAGCACGTTGCTGCATGGCTACAAGGCCAGTGTAGGCTTCTTGCTGCAGCCAAGGGATAGGAGTTCAGCACTCTCGTCCCTCTGGCTGTTGCAGAGAGCAAGGCGAAGCACTCTGCCTGGGTCCACATAGGCGCTGCACTAGAGCATTGATCTCCAATGCCTCTGACTGCAGAAGGGAGCCAAGTGGAGGGCACAGGGCTACAGGATGCATGTAGTTTCCCTGCTGTGGCTCAGGGCTGGAGGGCTGCTAGCAGACACTGGTGGCCTTTCAGGGATGTAAAAATGACACCTGTGGACTTCAAGCCAAAAAGGTTGGGAACCCCTGCTCTAGAGGACAGCTCTAGAGCAGGGGTTCCCAACCACTGCACCGCAGCACACTGATGTGCCGCAGCAACCACTTAAGTGTGCCACCGGCCCTGGTCAGAGTGCAGGGGCTGCCAGCAGCAGCGGGATCCAGCCCTGGCTGGGGGTGCCAACAGTGGCAGGGTCTGGGGGCCGTGAGTGTTAGCATGGTACGGTGTGCTGCGGCAAGATAAAAGGCTGGGACCCACTGCTCTAGAGGCTAAGGCTCATAGGGTAATAGGTGCCTCAAGAGTTACAGCGTAGTCTGACTCACACCTTGTTCAGGTGTGACCGGGCTTATCTTGAGCACTTTTAATTACACAGATCGATGTTCATATTCATTTTCTACCTGTCCATGGGCATGGGATTGTAATTCTTTTGCTCTGCGTGAATGATCACTTTATTATTTTTACTTAAAAGCAATTCCAAGTTAGCCAGTGCATTTGAGCTGGTTAATCACCTCTGTACCTTCAGTGCTGTAACACTATTGGGAGCCACCAATGGCTGTGTTGTAGATGAGCTCTCTAGATCTGTATATAAATTAGCTCTTGGACAAATGCATATTGTGAGTGTCAAGCAAATTCTTTTCAGACGCTAAGCAGAGAACTGGTAAATCCTATATTAGGAAAACTTTCTCACTAGGAGGGTGGTGAAGCATTGGAATGGGTTACCTGGGGAGGCAGAATCTCCATCTTTGGAAACACTTAAGGCCTGGTTAGACAAACTCTGGCTGGGATGTCTTAGTGGGAGTGGTGCTGCTTTTAGCAGGGGGTTGGACTAGATGACCTCATGAGGTCCCTTCCAGTCCTATGATTCTATGATTTCTATTCTGCCTTAGGCCAAGGCTAAATTACAAAAGGCTTGTAGGTGCAGCTCTTAGGCGTACCCTTTTGGCATAGCTGTACTTTATATCAGCTTCCTTCAGCATAGCTTATGCTGGTTCCTCAAGTGAAAGCACATTTAAGCTGGTACAGCTGCATCTACACTAGGACTTTTGCTGGTATAATAACGTGGCCACACCTCTAATGGCCATTTCTATACCAGCAAAAAACCTTTGGCCTGGCCTGTCTCTGTCTCTGACTGCATCATTTACCCAGGTGCAGGTGTTGCTTATAGGTTATTTGCTCACAAGCAAACAAAGCATTACCTGGTTCCAGAGCATTACAGTTGTCTGGCAATTTTAAAGATAGGGCTATTGTGCTAGAAAGTAATAGCATAGGGCTGTATCATTGTATCTTGAGAGACAAACAAATGTCATGCTTCAGTCTGCTTTCTGCTATGCTAGGGGAACACTTCTGTACTGTATATTCGTGCTTGTACTTTAAAGGTGACATACTTAATGACTAGACATGCACAACAAAAAGCCTCCCCTTAAATGCTGTCTTTTCTAAATGTGCAGTCGTGCCCTGGGCCAAGTTTTCAGCTCTTGCCTCGCTATTCTTGTGCTTGCAACAAACTGCACCCACAGGAGAAAGCATGCATGCAAACCAAAATTTGCACATGTAGCCAGGGCACTTATACCCTGCCCACTGTGTCTGTGTAATGCTGGCTTGTGCACAAGGAACAAGCACCAACCATCGGGTGCGTGGTCAGTTATATGCATGGCAGGAGCAAAGCCTTCAAGCATCAGCCACGACACACAATTATTTTCACATGCTACCATTGTAAGCGGGGGAAATAATTTCTCTTATACTTGGTGTAACTAGTTCAACACAACCGAAACTATCACCTCACAATATAATTACATGAGCAGCAATTTAATATCTTGCTAATCTGTGCTAGTCTGAGCTGAAACTGACTGGATCATCATGTTGTAGTAAGTTTCTCGGCCAAGTTCAAACTTCAGTTACACCCATGCAATCTCATTGACTGAAACAATTGAAATCAGTGGGAGTTGCATGGATGTAATTGAGGGCAGATACCTTTATCTTATCTTATGCTTCCAGCTTCCCATCTCCTTAGCAGTTGTCTGTGGCTTGGACTGCCTAAATTTACCTCAGTTGCTTCAGGGCTGATTCTTTGTCCCAAAACAAATAAGATTACTGTCTTCAATAACATGGAGTTTGTCTGGGTGTGGGATGGCTGTCTGCATGTTCTCAGCCAGAAGACACACAAGCCTTCTCAGACACACAAGCCTTTCTTTTATCTTGGGTAATAAGACTAACATCAGGGGAAGGAAAACAATTGGGTTCCTCTGAGCGTAATGTCTTGTTATTCCCTGGCAGCTTATAGAACTTTCTCTCTTGCAGTCATTGGAGAAACTGAGCGCCTGCTGCCTCCGTTTGTGTTATAGTCAGGATTTTTGCAAAGATACACATAACTGCATTTTTGGTATTGAATGCAGTTTCTCAAAGGTCCAAATCCAGAATTATAGGTGATATATTCTCTATAGTGACTGTAGGGTCTGAGTCCTCTTCAAGTGCAATACTTAGAGGAGGGGTCTCAAAAACGCAGCCTGCAGGCCACACGCGACCCCTAAAGCTGTTTCGTGTGGCTTGCAATGACGCTATTGTTACCAATATTTGCACTATTGTATGAAAAGGTTTCAGTGTTGCAGCCCTCGGGCTAATGTACTAGTCCTCATGAGGCTCTCATGGTGATTTGAGTTTGAGACCCCTGACTTAGAGAATATAAAAATGTATTTCCTTGTTCAACAGGGCTGCCTCTTGTGTGTATTAGGAATCTTATCTAATTCCTGTAGTTCTAAAGCTAAGTTTACTGCTCTTAACTGCAAAGAGTCAATCAACACAGTGGCTATGTTCACACACAGGAGGTTATTTCGATACAAGTTGTTTCGATACAAGTTGTATCGAAATAAGGCGTTATTTCAAAATAAGTTAATTCGAATTAACAGTTTCTTAATTCGAATTAAGGAAAAAAGCTCAAAGCGAAATAGCAAGTTCAGACAACAGTTATTTCGAAACGAGTCACCGTTGTTTCGAATCAACATGTTCAGACGGCATTCTTTCGAAACAATCATTTCGAAATAACGTTGTTTTGTCCCCACGTGGGGTTTAAGTTTTTTCGAAACAACGGTGTGTCGTGTGAACATGGCCTTCTTATTTTGAAGCAACCTCTGTTGTTTCAAAATAAGACTGCTGTGTGAACACACCCAGTGAGACACAGGGGCGCCGCTAGCACTGGGTACATGGCGCTCATGCCCCGAGTCCCAGCACCAGTGCCCCGGGTCTCCTGGAGACCCCAGGCCTGGCTCCTGCAGGCCCAATGCAGCCCCCACCGGGCCCTGGGGATCCGGCGTCTGGCCGCCAGTCCAATGCAGCCCTCACTGGGGCCTGCCCATGCCTGCCTGGTGTGGTCCCTGTTGGGGCCCACAGGATCTGGGGCTTGGGGGGGGCAGGGCCCAGGGCCAATCAGCCTATGTGGGCCTCCCCCTGTAGGGGACTGGCGCCCCCTCACACAGCGCAGAAGGAGGGGTCTCACCCCCCATGTGCCGCAGGGAGGGGGCCCTGCTGAGGGGCTGCAGAGAGGAACTGAGGGCCTCTGGCCCGGGCTGCTATTTCAGGTTGCTCCTGCCCCTGCCAATCCTCTGTGTGGGCCAGAAGGCCTAGTGGCCGCAGCTCCAGATGCTGGAGGGGGGCTGAGGTCACGGACCACCCTCTGTAGGAGCATTCTTCTGGTCCTGCCCTGCCCCTGGTCAGTCTGTCTCAGGGCCCTGCAGAGCTTGGCTAAACACTGGCCCACTGCGCCCAGCCCCCTGGACCAGAATGCTGCTGCGGACCCTGGCAAACTGTGGGGCCTGGGGTAATAGCCCCACATCTGGGTCGGCCCTGGCCCCGCTGCCTCTGGCCTGGCCCCCCACCCCAGCCTTGAACCTGTTTTGGTGGCAGCAATGCCCCTGGTGAGACAGAAGCTTGAGGAAGCATCATTATATCAAACTTTCTGTCAGTGTAGAGTGACCAGGGTAGGATGTTGCATCTTGTGCAGCATCCTCAGAATTGTGACTGAAGCACTAGCTGGTTACACAGCTGCAAGCCTTCTGTGGAATTGCACAAGTGTCATTATGGGCAGACTATGCCTCCAAAATCTTAACAACAGGAGGAGAAGACTCAGTGTGACTCTACGATCTCAGGCTGATCCCAAAGGTAGCAGTCACAAAAGCCATCTTGTAACTTGTAGTCGTTGAAAGTTAATAGTCACTTTTCAGAGGACAGCCATACTTGGGGGGCTCACATTTGCTGGTTCCAAGGATCAATCCATAGAAATTTTAGTATGGAGTTCTTTGTGAAGGTAGGACAACCTTTCTGTCCCTTTCCCCTACCAGACCCACCTTTCTACCTTTTGCTGCAGCTCCCTAGCAGGCATTTTCTATTGGCATGCAACATGCCTTCTCCTTTCTTAGACAAGGTAGGCCTTTTCAATATTTGTCTGGATTACTCTACAACTGCATCTGGTTCTTTGAGGCTGAGATGCTCCAGAGTGCAGAGCAGTGTAGTAGGTTAAAAGTCCTGTCATCCTCTGAGAGGAAGTTTCCTTAGTGTGTCCTAGCTTCAACCATCCTGAGTCTATGGAAGAGGAAAAATTGTCATGGGAACCGCTAGGGAGCTCAGAGAACAATCTCTAAGAGAAAGCTGTCTGATATCCTTTGGTCAATAGCTATGTTCATTCTTGACTATTCAAGATTTTGTAGGTGTAAATCAAGAGAAAAGAGACAAGAAAGACCATCAAATTAGGTGCGTAACTGAAACACATACTCTGCTGAAGGGTTTTGGTGGGGACATGTATAATGAGTTTTAAGGGACTAGGGCATTGGTTTTCAAACTTTTTTCCTCAGGACCCAGGTGAAAAAAATCATTAATGACCGTGAACCAACATTTACATCTTTGAGCAATGTATTCCAGTCTTTTGGTGGCAGCAGCAGGGTATGCCACGACCTAGTACCTTAGGATCTGCAACCCAGTACTGGCTCCCAAACCTAAGTCTGAAAACCACTGGACTAGGGCCTAGTTGATCACTGCTGAGCTGAGGTCTGCCCATCAGGGATAGGAGTCGCTGGGCAGAAGTTGGAACAATCACAAGGCCAGGTCCCATGAACTAGTCAGGTCAGAGCCAGGCTGGAGTGGGAGACTGAAGATCAGAGGTGTTACAGGGCTTGAACCGAGAAGCAAAAAATCAGGGTCAAGGTTAGACTGGAGTCAGAGACCAGTGATAAGGCCAAAGTCGATGTGGTTCTGCAGATAACTTCTAGGGCAACCCCTGTGATTAAGTAGGGGATATTTAGCCAATCAGAGGGCCACAGGGTTCTGTCACTCTGGGTCTCTTGGGCACTACTTTCTGTGGCACCTACTCTCCAATGTGCCCTCCGAATGCCCCTATGGGAACGTTAGTCAACCCAGACTCTGCAGAGGTGGGTTTTAATCTCTGAGTCCTAACATGAGTGCAGCCCATAAAGTTGTTTTTGCTGACCTGGGAGTAGATACAAGTAAGGTTCTTGGGCAATGTGCTGATTTGGGCATGCTTTCAGAAAACCTCTGCCCGCTGGGCCCTTGTGGAGTGTTCGGTGGAAATCAAGGGCATGGCTATCCTAGAAATGCTACAGCCTACAGGTATCAGAGTAAAGACACTTCCTGCAGTGATGGAAGTGGGTTTTCTGTCACTGTAGTAAATCCACGTCTGCAAAATGCAATGACTTGGTCCAGGTCTCTCAGAGCACTGAATTTTTCATACTTCTCCACGCTGTAGCTACGTCAACCTAACTTTGTGTAGGCCAGCCCTGAAATGCTCCCTGACCTGTGGAAGCCTCATGGAAGTGTCTGATGAAGTGGCCTTTTCTCCCATGAAAGCTCATGCACTAAATAAATTTGTTAGTCTTTACGTGCCACAGGACTCCTTGTTTGTTTTACTGAACCAGATTAACATGGCTGCCCCTTTGGATCAAGGAAGAGTAGTAGTAAGAACACCACCAACCCTCCCCATGAGCTAATTCCTCTACCCTCTTCCATGGGACATACAGGGCCCTGCTAGTGCTGTGAACTGTGATTTCTATCTTCTTGTTTCAATGGCTGAATGTATTCCAAAGATTCATTTTCTAAAACAAATACAGACAAAGCAACAGGGGACATTTCTGATCTGCTCAAACATTTGTAAAGGGGCTCTGACGCATGGAAATCTAGTCAATTAAAGAAAATTCAAAGGAACTTATCTGTAATGCAAATCAACCACCCAAAAATTTTTTAAAAACCCCAGCACGGCATTGCCCCTCCCACGCCCCCCTAAAAATACCCTGAGCAGTTCTTTTACCATGAAACAGGAGGAGAATCAGAAACTCCATAAAATCCACTAGAGTCTTCCGTAGTGCTATCAAGCGGTGCATGGAAGTTGATCACCTGCTGCAGTGACAGACAGCCGTGTAAATGACAGAAGGACATTACATCTTCCTCTTTGTCTCCTACCAATTTTGGTGGTTTTACAATCATTTTTTCCTATTTATTTAAAAAAAAGGTTTATTTTTCCCTGTTGCTGTATGAAGGATCTGTACAAACAGGGGAAATTGGCTAAGTAACTGATCATACAGGGGAAACAGTGAAATTGATAATACACGACTTGCTGTCAAACGCACAAAGTAAAACTGAAAACGTAAAGAATTTTTTTTTCTGTGATCTTCAGTTACAGGAATTTTAGGTGTTGTTTTTAATAATATTAGCTAACCTGTTTTCAGACAGAAACGCAGTTGTCAAGTTGATGGTGTTCCTTTGACAACATTTTCTTTTGTATGTTTTATATTGTTCTTTCATTCACAATATATTTACTTACATAAAACCAGCTTTGCTTAGGTCATTATTTCCCATTTGATTTCATGATTAGCTGCTTTTATAATAAACTGCAAGCTCTTTGGGGATAGAGACTATCTTTTTCACTGTACGTTTGCACTGCACCTAGCACAATGTGGTTCAAGTCCATGACTGAAGCTCCTATACACTGTCACGATTCAAACAGTCATAACAACAAAAAAATGTGTTTTAAAACAGCTAGTATTTGGGGTCAGAGTTTTGAAAGAATTAAAGAGATAGAATTCTTCTGAAGCATTTTATCCTTTCTGGAAAATATTCTAGAAAAATGCTCTCCTCATTTCCATCTTTTTTAATATCTGTAATCTTTTGGCTGGTATCATATATGCTTTTCAAGGTGTAATAGAAATATAGTTTACTAGTTAAAAAAAGATTCATGGAACTACTTTAAAACCACATGGCTCTTTATCATTACTTATATACTTAGTTTTGTCCTGCTATTACAGTTTAATCAAACTTGGAGTAATAAAAGAGTGCCATATCTATTCTTCTGGAGATCTCCTGGGACTCAATCAATATCCTCTCAGGCTCAAATGGATTTCCCTTCATTTGTTTTCACTATCCAATAAAATAAGGTTTTGGAATTAAAGCCGATCATTTAGGTAATTAACCAGTGTGGACATAAACCCTAAGATGATTATCATTTTGAAACTGTTTCTTTTTAATAGCAAAAAGCATTACTACTAGGAGACAGTAATATAAATTTCATAAGGCTCTAGCAGAAATGTGTACAGAAACGCTTTTAAAATACATGAAGCTCTAGTTCAAATTGCACTATGTAAAAGAAAACCTATGTACAAAAGAAATCTTAAAATATAGACCCCACTGCATTTTTAAACTGGTGCTTTCAATGTTTTATTATTGCTCTTGTACGTGCTGTGAAAGGAAGAATAAACTCTTAAATTGGCCAGGGACACTGGAAAGGTCTGTACACTCTCCTATTTTACTACTGTTAATAATGCCTTTGTCATCTCTGGATACTGAAATGCTTTTCTGTCCTAAACTAGGTGAGACAACCAGTTCGAGCCAATTTCTTTGGTGGAAATTATTTTAATATTCTCAGGAGGTTTTAGAAATCCAGAAGAGGATGGGAAAGGAAATCACTAAAGCTGGAGTTCAGGTTATGGAGACCCTAACTTGAATGGGTGGAGGATGTCTGCTTTGAAAGGGAGTGGGAATGGGGAAAGGGGAAAGAATGTGCTTCTTGAGAAGAGTGAGAATATATTAATTTATGTTTCCTTGCAAGTGTCATCATTAATATTTCTCTTGAGGGGTGTCTTTCTTTTGCTTCATGCACTGACTTACTAGAGGTGTAGCCAGAACTGATTATCTAGTAGGGTCTGAGATTCGCTGGGGTGGGCCCCTCCACTTCTTGCTCCTGGTCACATGACTGGAAGCAGGCAGTTTGGAAGCTGAGGATACTCCAGTTACTAGGTAGCAAGATAAGTGGAGCTGGAGCATTGGCAACAGCCATGCTTTCACTTGTTTTTTGGCTAGTTGAACTTCCGTCAGCTCAAAAACAAGTGAGAGCTGAGGGTCCAGGGGAGCTGGGGGGAGTACCTGCTCTCACTTGTGTTTTGGCTGGGGGAAGTTTGACCAATCAAAAAAAAAAAAGCAAAAACAAAGTGTGGATTCTGCTGGCACTCTGTTTATCTTGCTGCCTAGCAATCAGAGCGTCATCAGGAAGCTTTTTTTGACTGGTTGCTTCCTGAATGTCCAGCTTCTGGTCACCTGGCTGGAAGCAGTATATTCAGGCAAGCAACCAGCCTAACGCTGCCTGAGATGATCTGGCTGCTATGTCGCAAGTAAAGCAGAACAGCTGCAAAAGTAAGCACCTGATTGGTTGGGTCTGTTTTCAAAGTGGGTGTGCCTTGGCCCACCCAGGCCCACCCATAGCTATGACACTGTGACTCACAAATCTTAAAAGCTGAGAAAAAGAAAGAGCATGTTTAACCGTAGCAATACTGGCTGGGGAGTTGTATCACCTAGGCAGTAGCATCTAGAGGTATTATGCCTGCATAGGTGAGAAGCTGTCCTTATCAATCCTAGAAGAATGGTACCATAAAACAAGTTCAGTATGTATGTCTTCCAGCTGCTAGTAAATGAATGGAAAAGCGGGGCTTTGGTCATGCTCCCACATATACAGTCACACCTGGTGTTCTGTGTACATGCTATTGGTAGCTGCCCTCAACTGCTTGAACTTCACAAGCTGTTTTCATTTAAAAATAGGATGATTTTTTTAAGCTTAATTTTTTGAAATGCTAATGGACTAGTTTAACCAGATGGCTTCAATGAATATCTCTTATTGAACCAACTTTTGCTTGTGGTAGTGATCAAGTTTTCAAGTTTCAGAGAGCTCTTCCTTCAATCTAAAGAAGGTAACTGGAGTGTGTAAACAGAAGGGTGAGACAGATTGTTAGGTTTGAGGGGTTCACACCTGCTGTAGAAGAGTGCTTACAATGAAGTGAGCAGTTAAGGACAGACAGCAGTAGGGTGTGTTAGAAATTGTCATGATGAACCAATGTAACATTGCATTTTTTATATCTGCTGTTTTGGCCTCCAGTGGAGTTGCCTGAACATACCAGTGGCTGTACTTTGGTTACTCTACAAAGGCTATGAGCTGCCTGCAGGTATCAGTTCCTGCACAGTTTCTCCTAAGCGAGCATATTTTTTCTTAAGATAAAGCATTAGAGAGAGAACAATAGAATTTCCTACATGCTAAAAGGATTACCAGCAGGTATTGCCTACTCCAGTAAAGAGATCTGGTAGGTTTTAGTCCTTCAAAACCCATAAATGGGTTTTCCCCATAGTTAAAAGTTCGTATTCACCTGAGATCCCGAACAAGAACAGAAACTGGGCAGACGAGCCTGTTTCCTTATATTGCTCAGGCCTTTGAAATTGGCCCGTTATAACAAGGAAATTACCAGGCATTGGCACTCCCCTTAGAACTTAGCTTTAAAAGAGCTGACTTTTGCATAACTGGGATTGGGGGACTTTCCATAAATTTCTCCCTAGGGATTCCCCAGGAAATCCAGTTGTCATTTATTTTCCCAGCCACCCATACTTTTCCAGAATAGTTTCAATATAGTCTTTCGAACAACTATATGTTGCATCTGCCACTCTTTCCTCAATAATACGTCAGCTGAACACAATAACACATCAGCTTAACACAATATGGTCTTTCAAGAATATTGCAGGAAATTGCCATGTCTGTTTTAAACAGTGTTTGGGGTGGCTTAGGAAAAAAAATCAAATCACTTCTGCCATTATACAAGGGTATGAACTAAATGCCTCTTAGTAATTCCCTTCTAGTCAAAATGATTCTATGATTTTAACAATCAGAGTGCACTGAAAGCAAAAGTGTAAATATACTTTATAGCAAAAAAAGCATTTTTTTGTCTCTCATTATATACTCTAGGTTCTTCTAACTGGTTGGAAAATTAATTAGTTTAATTCCTTTGTATTTCTTATTATTTTCTTAAAGAGCCAAATTTCCAAAAGAGCAGCCTCTAAATTTGCACATGCAAAATTTGAACCCGCATTTTGCAACTTGAATTGAATTGTGGTGGTAGTTCTGATTTCTTTTGCAGTCAGGTAGGGAGAGGCTAAGGTGCTCAGAAATGTGCATGTAGTTCAGTGAAAACTTTGCTGGCAAAAGTTATATCTGCACAAAGTACTCTGGGCTTCTGTCCTTTGAAAATATATCCCACTTTACTCACTGCTATCTGTGTTAATCAATAGGAGCCAATGAAATGAAGTTGCTAGGATTGCATGGATGAACTGAATTCTCTTTTAAAAATCTTTCCTCAGTTCAGAATATTTGCATCACCCAAAATTTTAAAATGTCATGTACTGGAAAGCCTGACTACGACAGTGCTATACTCTGGGTAACAGGAAACCCAAAGGATTTCCTGTAACTTTGAAAAATTATTTGCTGTGAAAAACACTTCAGGTTTGAAAAACAATAGCTAATCTTCCTTCCACTCCACTGCTAACCATTCAGCTTACTGAGAAAGAAAAACTATAGTGAGATATGAACTGCTGTTTGGAGCAAAAAACTAATTTTGATAAAAGTACAATTTTGGCCAGAAAAGTGATTATGTAAAAATATCCGTCTCAGTAGCACAATCTGGTGCCTGTGTGTTGGGCCAACTATTTGTCCTCTTTATTGACAAAAGTAAGGGATGTTTTCATTATGTGTAACTTCTGTTTGCAAGCAGGGTTAATAAATCTGAAAGATGGGAGGGATTCTTATTTGACTTGTAGGTCATCAACGGGATCTTCAGCCAAATTCCAGATTCAGAATCTGAGTTATTGGTCTGTTTGCAGGAGCCAGAAAACCTTCTGATCCCAGGTTGAATTTGTGGTATTGGCAGATAGGAAAACTTCTTTCCACCCCCTTGCAATATTTTTACTTATAAAATGCTCTGGAAGTTCAGGACCAAAATGTGCCAAATTTAAATCATGAATGGGGATTATTGTGTTATTTATATTACGGTTATGACCAAAGACCCTAATGCATAGAACTCCATGCCATTTTAGAGCCACTTCACAGTGTATTACCATACCTGAGGCCAACAGTACATAGACCATTTCTATGGCAACATGCTTCAGAATGAATGATGTGTCCAAATTTCAATTATAAATGCATTTTAATCTTTCATTTATAACCCTTTTTCCCTCATCCATGACTAACTCATGATACTTCAAATCCCTTCCAACTAAATATTCACATGATGCCTTCTAGAAATTGTCAGTTGATAACAACTAACTAGGTGGCTATTAGAAACCACTATTTTATTTATATCTTATAATATGCAAAAAATTACTCTGAACTCGCTCCTCTTATGTATAGAGATCTTAACCTCTCTTTCAGACTTTGGATTTTGATAACAACTTAAAATCATCTTTGTTTTTAAAAAATATAAATTTGTAAATGCTTAGTCCATAATGTAGGTTAAGCACATCTTTGTTTAATAAACAGAAAGAAATGACCAAAGTTTAAGCTGGCTATTATAAAATAACACCACTTTATAAGGACTTCAAATGCATCTTCACTTCTGCCATGTTCCAAAGGGGCAGCTGTGTTAGTCTAGTTCAGCAAAAGAAGCAAGGAGTCCTGTGGCGCTTAAAGACTAACAGATATATTTATCGCATTAGCTTTCATGGGAGAAGATCCCGCTTTGTCAGATGCTTTGAAGATGTAGAGGATTTTCTCTCACAAAGCTCATGCAATAAATACACCTGTTAGTCTTCAAGTGCCACAGGACTGTTCACTGTTATGGATCTGCAATATAGGAAGATGCCATTTTAATACGAGCTGAAATTCGTATAGTACATGGAAGAAGCAAACTATTAAGTCAGATAAGTTGTAATGGATTTATTGACTTGATTGTGACCTGACCAGCAGTTCAGTTAATGACTGATTTGTAGGTTTTTCAAGTGGAAATAAATTAACATCTGATATTTTGGTGCAAACTGAAAGAAGAGTTTATTTACAATAGTAACCAGAAAAAAAAAAAGGCAGTGAATACAATAATGAAGTGCTTGCTGTTTGAAAACAAGATTGAAAAAAAGATAACGATGAGCACAAGATAAACAGATATTTAATCATTTTTCTATAAACCGCTGTTACCTTCCCACAGCCTGGGGCAGTGTCTTGAATACAGCTAAACTGATTTTCAACCACTGTGTTGGAACACATTATTGTGTCACCAGACAGCAGTCAGTGTGTCCCAGAGAGCAGAGGAAATGGCTGAATTCAGCCTAGGAGGGTCGTGTAGGGCCGCAACACACCACCAAGTGTGTGGCAACCTGCAAAAGGTTGAGAACCACTGAGCTAGTGTACTGAATCTCCACTGACTGCAGTCTTTGTGCTCACGTGAACACCCATTTGTTTCAGTGGGAATCACACATGCATAAGGTCTGCAGAACCCCTTGTGGCTTCAACTGTAAACTAACCCTTTGGTGATGGATACCTTCTCTAAGTGCCTCACTCTGCTGCCTTCAATGTCAAGTTTAAGGGTATGCCTGCACTGCATTGGGAGGAAGTGTGGGTGATTGCAGCACTGTAAACATATCCAAGATGGCTTTAATCACCAGCTCTGGTACCAACAGTTGTGAAGTCACAGCAGCATAGACTTCAGTGCAGGCTAGCTGTGTGAGTAATTACCCAGGGCTCTGGTTGCACTGGAGTGTGTCCATCTGCAGCTTTACTGATCAGGTACACCAGCCAGCTAGGTTAAACCGATGTGTATTGCAATCACTCCTCACTCATCCTGCCCCCATTGCAATGTGGAGGAACCATGAAATGTCCACAACATCACATCCAACAATGATGCATATTGAAATGGTCGCTGCGCTCAGTAGGAGGCCAAGGGGCATAAGACAGAGAGTGAACATGAGACAGAAACACAAAGAAGCTATTGGTAGAGGTACGCTGCAGAACTGCCACCCATGTGTCCTGCTATTGAAAATGGGCACTTGTGCTCTGCTTTAGCAAATAAACAGACATTGCCCTACTTACCTTTTGGACTCAGATGTTATGAATTCCTAAGCTGGTTTTCTGGGAAATTGCCTTTAACAAGTAAATACTCTGACGAGTGAACATAAAACAGAAGACACATTGCACTCATGAAAACAAGTGAGGGAAGTCCCTCTCTGTGGGACACTTCACTGCTCTAGTTCAAATGTGCTACATTGGGGTAAACCGGAGCAAGTCCTCCAATCTCATTTCCTTCTATGATCAGATGACTGGTTTTCTGGATGCAGGAAGAACCGTTGATGTGATCCACCTTGATTTTAGCAAGGCTTTTGATACAGTTTCCCACAGCATTCTCATTGACAAATTAAGGAAGTATGGGTTGGATAGGTGGACTATAAGGTGGATAGAAAACTGGCTAGATCAACGGTTTCAGTGTGTAGGAATCAATGGTTCCATGTCTAGCTGGCAGCCAGTCACGAGTGGTGTGCCCCAGGGGTCGGTCCTGGGGCCGGTTCTGTTCAACATTTTCATTAATGATCTGGATGATGGAATAGACTGCACTCTCAGTAAGTTTGCGGATGACACCAAGCTGGGGGGACCAGTAGACACGTTGGAGGGCAAGGACAGGATTCAGGGAGACCTAGATAAATTGGAACGGTGGGCCAATAGAAATCTTATGAGGTTCAATAAGGACAAGTGTAAAATCCTGCACGTGGGACGAAAAAACCCCATGCACCGCTACAGGCTGGGAAACATTCAGCTAAGTAGCAGCAGTGTAGAAAAGAACCTGGGGGTCATGGTGGGTGGGAAGCTGGATATGAGTCAGCAGTGTGCTCTTGCTGCCAAAAAGGCCAATGGCATACTGGGCTGCATCAAAAGAAGTATTACTAGCAGATCAAGGGATGTGATCATTCCCCTCTATTCTGCACTGGTGAGGCCACATCTAGAATACTGTGTTCAGTTTTGGGCTCCCCACTAGAAAAAGGACAGGGACATGCTAGAGAGAGTTCAGCGGAGGGCAACCAAAATGATTATAAAGGGCTGGAGCACAAGCCCTATGAGGAAAGACTGAAAGCATTAGGCTTATTTAGTCTGCAGAAGAGAAGATTGAGGGGGGATTTGATAGCAACCTTCAACTACTTGAAGGGATGCTCCAAGGAAGATGGAGCTCGACTGTTCTCGGTAGTGACAGAGGACAGAACGAGGAGCAATGGTCTCAAGTTGTGGTTAGGGAGGTCGAGACTGGATATTAGAAAAAACTTTTTTACTAGGAGAGTGGTGAAGCATTGGAATGAGCTGCTGAGGGAGGTGGTGAAATCTCCATCTTTGGAGGTGTTTAAGGCCCAGCTGGACAAAACCATGACTGGGATGGTTTAGTGGGAGTGGTCCTGCCTCTGGCAGGGGGTTGGACTAGATGACCCATGAGGTCCCCTCCAACCCTATGATTCTATGATTCTATGCTGGAGCACCTTGGTGCCTCCATACCTGTGTTTGTGTGTGCTGCATTCTTGCACAGGCCTGGCCTTAGAAAAGGGTAAGAAAACAGAAGGGACAACATACATAGAGAAAGAAGGTTTAAACCGGAGAGCCAGACTAGCCCCACGCAGCCCCCCTAATGAGAGATCTCCTGCTATCATTTGCTCCATTGCTTCTCTGCTCTATTGCGTTGCTGGCCATGTACGACAGTTCTCCCGACTAGCCTCGTGGAACTCTGGGAGGAAATGTATCACCGGCACAGGCTGTTACTTTCCCAGAGGCCCCTAGAGCGAGGGCTGCAGATAGCTGCAGGAACTCTGTCAATGTGACTGCAGTCAAATCTCACTGCCAGAAAGTTGACTGAGGCTGCAGGATGGGGGGGTGGGGTGGTAGGCACATGAATATGTGCAGAATACCCAGATGCAGCACAGAAACTCATGGAAGACCCATGAGATTAGGGTGCAGAACCCACAGACTTTTCAGGGATGCAAACCCCACCATAATGGGATCAACGGGGCCAACTCACAGCTAGGGAAACCTCATTACACTGGCTTCTCCTTTAGCCCCCACCCACAGAACTGGAATGATCAGGCCCATGCTGTGGTTTCCATATCCTGAGTGTGCAAAAATCACATTACACTGCACCTGCTGTGAAGAAAACAGGTGTCTCTATTTTTATGTATGTACTGAAAATGTTGCAGACATACCCTAACTGGGAAGGGGGGTTAAAGATAGATAATCACCTTTAAAAATAAGTTTATTCAGCACCTCAACCTATACTGGGAGACCTCAGAGGTTGCTGATATACATGTAAAGCCACCACCACTACTGTAAAAACAGGGAAAGGAGCAGTGCAGACATTAGCAAGCAAGCTGCAAGCAGAAATCTTCAGCACAATGCATGCTCCTCATAGAACACACCGCTTAGGCTTCAAATATAGCTTTGCCACATGAACACTGCTGCACTAGTCCATGTTTGGGGTTTTTTAGAAATCATACCTCGGGCTTGTAGTTCCTGCACTGATTAAATATAATCTTTTCATTGCCCGTGTATGCCTGAACCACTTTAGTCCTAGTCTGGTGCATAACCAGAGCGGCCATTGTGTCCTAGGGCAGTGGCTCCCAACCTGTGGGCCGTGGGCCCCCAGGGATCCACAAGGGTGTTGCAGAGGGTCTGCAGTGGTGCTCCCCACTGGGGCTAGAAGCTGGCTGCATCACTGCTGCTCTCTGGTGGGGCTCAAACCTGGCTGTGGTGCTGGTGCTCTCTGCCAGAGCTGGAACCTGGCTGCAGCACTGATGCTCCCCGCTGGAGCTGGATCCCTGTGGGGGTGCCACCACTCTGTGGCAGGAGCTGGATCCTGGGGGGGTGGGTGCTTTTCTCCACCCAGGGGCTGCAACATTTTTTTTGTTTTTAAAAGGGATCTGCAACCTTGAAAAGGTTGGGAGCTCCTGTCCTAGGGAATAATTTGGCAACTGATGATGAAAGCAGTCCTCTCCCCATATCGCAGAGCACTCCAAAACTGGAGTAGCCCACATAGCAACACCTACAGTCCTTTTTGTATGAGGGCAATGGCTGTTGACCAATATGCCAAGAATCTCACACATCCCATTGCCTCTCTATTGATTTGTGGTATGCAGTGAATCCATATGAAGACAGGTTCTGGCAAAGGGTTTGTGAGTAGCTAGATCTGTGAGGCATCCTCAGGACGTGTACTTGAGGGGTCCACATCAATTCTACTGCAAGCAGAGCCCTCCACAATCCTGGTGGAAGGGCACGTTTTGCCCCATAATATTTTGAATTTACTGTATCCTGAAATGTATTCTTATAAGGCTTTCACAGTTAATTTTTCAGAGTTTGGAAAATAACATTCCAAGTTTGAGTGAACCTTTCAAACATGCAACATAAGAACACATAGGGTACGTCTACACTTTCAAGTTAGTTCAAATTAAGGAGGCTTAATCTGAACTAACTTAGTACCTGTCTACACTAGGCTTTTATTAGTTCACACTAAGGAATTCCTTAATTCAGGCAGATGAAAGCTTAGCTTGAATCAGTAAGACCTGCTGGTTAGTTCAAACTAAGCCCTTAGTTCAAACTAAGGATGGTGTAGTTTAGGATTAACCCTTAGTTCAAATTTAAGGGCAGTTAATTCAAATTAACAAAGTGGACTAATTTGATTTAACATTAAGTCAAATTAGTCCATTTTGTTAATTCGAACTAATAAGTTTGAGTTTGGTTCAAACTAAACTCGAACTTATTTGTTTGAATTAACAAATTCAAACTAACTTTTCCTACTGTAGACATAGCCACAGTGGTCTAGGACAGTGTTTCCCAACTAATGTGCCACAGCACACAGGGGTGCCGTCAGGTCTGAGCAGGTGTGCCACAAAACTTTTTGAAATACTACTCAAGAGCTCAGGATTGGTTCATTGGCTCATAAATACTAATAAGTTTATATGGAAACTATATGGTGGCGTGCCCCAAATTAATGAAAGGTAGCAAGGTGTGCCACGGCAGAAAAAATGTTGGGAACCACTGGTCTAGGATCAGTGATGTCCATCCCCCAGAAGAACTGGAGCCAAAATTGGATTGCTCAGCCTTTGTGGGAAGTGGAGGCATATCTTCTCTGGGTTAGGGGGGTTGAAATCATGAGTGTAGTAGTAATATATGCAGCCTTCCATTTCTGGAAGAAATAAGTGACTGGCCCCAATTATTATTTTTTAATTATTATGATTTTATTATTTCATTAAACACTAATTTGGTAGTGACAGAAAATCATTGCAATATGTGGCCTATGGAAAATCAATAGGCAGTCTCAGCCCATTTCTAGGTGGATATGTTACCCACATTCTACAAACCACCGTCACAGCAGATATTAGCTATGCTCCAGAGAGGCTCTGCATTGAATAGGCCAACTGAACTGTTGTTTGACTCTCACTAAGACACATCACTGGGACAATGTGGGGAAACTCTCACTTTTGTTGCCCATGCCATATGTGGTTTTTGAGGATTTCTGTCTCCAGGGCTGTTAGTCGTGATCCTTTCACCAGTGCAAAATTAAATCAATGGTTTAATTTTTTTTAATAAAAAGAAGTAAATCGTGATCAGAGAGAGTCTATTAGCAGTGGAATGCCCTTCAGTCACAAGACAAGTAAGTGCAGAAGAGGAAGTGCCTTGTTACAGTAACCCTGAACTGTAGCTTACTTCAGAAAATCCTGTGCAGTCAAAATATCAGCTTATTGTTTTTGCAATTTTCTGATTGCTCAGCTATCATGTTTTTGTCTAATTTGTAGTTCTTTCTTGCATTATCCAAGGCCAAAACAACTTTAAGCAAAAATAAATGGGAAAGTAAGTTATGAAATTCAGACACATTGACAACCTCGGGATTATGTAGCTTGGTTTCCCTGTTATACTATAAAACAGACTGTAGGGTTGCATTTCCTTCCATGCTTGCATGACGGAACATTAACTAATACCATTTTTTTCTGCTCATCTGCACTATAATACATTTTCTTCAGTTACATAATTTGACTAATGGGAGGAGGCGGAGGATCTTGTGGTTAAGACATAGGATTGAATATCATGTGATCTGGATTATATGCACAGTTCTGTCACGGTTTCCCGAGTGCCCCATATAACCTCTCTAATCATGCTTTCTGATATGTCATATATTTTTCTTCCTTAAATGGGGGGTGAGAGGTTTAATTAATTAATGTTGGTGAAATACTTTGAGACTCATGCATCTGAGTATCTTGCTATAATACCAGATAGATATTTCACAAAATTGCAAAGTAATATTGCTATAGTAATGTAATACTAAGAGAAGGCTGAAGTTTTCAACACTTTTATAACAATTGGGAGTCTTCTAGATAACATGCTTTAAATCTAGTGGACATGATTCCAGACAAAAATGGCACCTTTTCATGATAATATTATGGCTATATTTAGCTGGGGTATCGGTAGGCTTTATGTTATTTTATTTTAGGATATTTTTCTGGTCCAGTTTCACTGATATATTTAGCAAAACCACAGGACAGATAATTGCATTCTGACAGTAAGGTGGGAGAGTGGTTAGTGTTCTAAGTTTAGCTGTGTCACTGAGTTCCCTTTCTGTGACTCAGTTTCCCCATTTATTAAAAAAAAAATCCAGATTCATTGAGGATTAATCAGAGTCTGGAAAGTACAATATAATCATTATTTGTATATGCTGTTAATAACATCTCAGTGGTTTTTATGCAGCAAATCTGCATTGTGTGACTAACATACAAAACACACAGGAAACTTGGAACAAGCAGTAAAGGAAAACCTTTTGTTGTTAGGAACAAATATTGGAGCAAATAATATTTGCCTGAAATGCCGAATAGCTGCAGATTCATACAAATGTAACAATATTAAGGCCACAAACTAAATATGATAAAGTTTCAAATCCCTGAAGATTCAGTAATGTAATTGCTATTCAGTTCACTAGGAATCATAGGATTAAATCTCTGTGTAACAGTCTGAAAAGATTCCCAGTGTGAATTCTGTTATACCCTGTATGTGCAATACGTCTCATTAATTAATGCAAATTGAACTCATGCATGAGAACTGAGAATTTCCTGAATTTTTTAAACAATAGTAAAGCAGGATTATTACTGAAGTGTACTGTCCAGATTTGTACTTTCTTCAGCAGTTGGTTAGTCACTAAAAACCTACTCAGCTAACAAATTAAACCTCTAACAGACAATTGTAAAGTATATTCAACAGTATTGTAGTGTCTATATTTAATAGTCATTCATAATTATTTCAAGTGACTGAAGAAATAAAAAACTTACGTTAAATAGAAGCAATTCATTCACTGCTGTGCACTATTTGTCAGTCAGTAACACATGCTGCTTGTAGAGTACAAGGAAAAGCAACACATGCCCCTTTATAAATAGTGAGAAGGAAGGAAAGCAGCTGACACTTACTATCAATACAAATGTTCCCAAGAATTCTGCCAGGGCTTCTTTTATAAAGCTGTTCTTCAAGGCAAATTTCTCCTTGAAAGTTCTTTTGCTTTTCCCTTTCATTTTTGGTTCTCTTGTTGCTCTGTAGTGCCAGTTATGCACAAGCCCACACACCCCAAATTTGCTTTGTAATCATCCCTCCTTCAGCTGAACTTTGACACTTTCACTTATACGTTGAAATATGAGATTTTGACATCTGTGCAGCCAGTGAAATCATTTGACTGCACAGACATTAATTGGATCCCCTCGACATGACCTGATGATTCATCATGAGTTTTCCATCCTGTGCCATATTTGAGTTTGCTGGCTTCTATTTATATTAGCAGAGCTAGATAATGCTGGTAATCTCAAAATCAAAACCTGATGAACCTTTTTTTCTTCTAATTCCACAAAGAATGGATTAATCATTGCCTTTCCTGCAAGGTAAACTTTTACTAAGGTAAACTTTTGTGTTTTTTCCCAAAAAAGACGAGAAGGAGAGAGATTATATGAACTGCCAAATATGGAACTGAGCCCTGGGTTTTGATCCCGCCTGGGATTTAAGTTACACAGTTGCTGGCCTTTTGAAGCCTTTCTGTAAGGGAGACTGTGCCTGTGAGCGAGTACTTAGACATTTGATCTATCTGTTCTTTTTTTCTTTTTCCCTAAAGCATGTGCTATACAATTTAGAAGAATTTCAGTGCCTAATGAAGAATGTGGCTTTAGAAGTGCCATGACTTTGTACATCCTTAGACTTATCAGTAATACACTGCTTGGACTAAATGCCTCAACTCTCTAGTGATGAGAGCAACAAGGCAGAATGATGTAGGCTCTTCTAATGAAATCTGCATAAGTCCAGTGGCTTTCTAGAATGTAGTATACTCTGGTGAGGCACTGAAAAAGCGTATGTGCCTCCAAAATATTTATCTTAATAGTAATCCCTGTGGTGATGTAAAATTGAGTATGGGCTTGATCCTGCAAGGTACTCACAACCTTATTTCTACTGACGTGAAAGGTGCCAATCAAGCCCAATATCGGATAATATTACTATAATGAAACATTAATTTAATTTTGTTTAAAATGCTGTTAGCATCTTGGCTGTTCCTATCAGCTGTGTGAGTAACTGCATTGACAAATTGACTGATCGACTTGAATAAAGTGCAACATTGTTTTCATCCATTGCCTTTTTTGGTTTTAAATACAGTAATACTCAGGATTAAGTACTAATCCTGGCAGGTGACTAGACTTTAAATTTTGGATGTTCAGTGCCTAAGCAGTGTCTACACTAGAGGTATTTGGATCCCTCATGGATATTTACCCTGCAGTTAGACACCTGTGCTTGGCCTACCTCAGCTTACTGAGACTGGCAGGGTTTGGACTAAGAGACTGTTTATCTGCAGTGTAGCCATTTGGACTCAGGCTTGAGCCCAGGCTCTGGGTCCGAACTTCTATACTGCAGTTAAAGACCCTCTCAGACCAAATCAGCTGATATAAGCCAGCTGTGGGCTTTTAATTACAGTATAGGAATATCTGCCGTTTCCTAAAGACAGTGGTTTCACTGGTACCTTAGGTTGTGTTCACACACAGGCATTATTTCAATACAAGCTGTGTCGAAACAACTTTTTTCGAAATAATGCCTTATTTCGAAATAACTTAATTTGAATTAACAGTTTGTTAATTTGAATTAAGGTAAAAAGCTCAAAGCGAAATAGCAGTTTCAGGCAACAGTTATTTCGAAACAAGTCACTGTTGTTTCGAAACAACATGTTCAGACTGCACTGTTTCAAAACAATTGTTTCGAAACAACGTTGTTTCACCCCCAAATGGGGTTTAAGTTGTTTTGAAACAAAGCTGTTGTTTCGAAACAACGGGTGCCGTTGTTCTGAAACAACCGTGTGTTGTGTGAACAGGGTATTTCTTATTTCGAAACAACCTCTGTTGTTTCGAAATAAGAGTGCTGAGTGAACACAGCCTTAGATGTCCTGGTGGTACAGATGGCTAACCCTTGTCTACCATGTTTGGCTATGTCTATAATAGCCAAAGTTAGTCTGAACTTGTTAGTTCAAACTAATAAGTTTAAGCTTAGTTTGAACTACCCTCGGGTGAGTTCAAACTAACTGTAAACTTCTTAGTTCGAACTAATGAAGTTGACTAGTTCAAACTAGTCCACGTTGTTACTTCGAACTAACTGCCTTAGTTCGAGTCTTTGCCATACTTAGTTTGAAATAACCATTGGTACTTACTAGTTTGAAATAAGCGTTCCTTAGTTTGAACTAAGGAATTTCTTAGTTCGAACTAAGGAAAGGCTAGTGTGGCCATGGGCTAATTTAATTTGAATTAAGCCTCCTTAATTTTAACTAAATTGCTAAAGTAGACATAGCCTTCCTATCTACACAGTGCTACGTCCGCTGGGTTTTAAGTGGCTGAAATCTCCTAATGTAAATGGGGTTTTGTGAAAGGCAGCATGTAGCAGGATCAGGACGATAGGGCCTGATCTAAAATCAGTGGGAATCTTCATTCTCATGAAAACCAATGGGTTTTGGACCTGGGCCACCCAGAATAAAGGCCTGATTCTGCAGGGTCAGGATAAGGTAAAATTCACTTCCCTGACTCAAGCTTTGTCTTCTGTTCTGATTGCTTCAACTGAGTTGCTTCAGGGATCACTTTGGTTTTGTGCAGTTTGAGGGCACAATGTGATTATAACCCATTTTATTACATATTGGGAAACACCTTTGCACCAGTGACACAGATACATGTTTGGGACATCAGTTATTACAGCATATAAAAATGTACAAATTTTTTATGGCTATGAAGAAGACTTGCGTAATTAGGCGTGTAAAAAATTGCAGCCAGTTCCTGAGGACATGTTCATTTACAACAAGAATGAGGCAAACGCTGTGTCTCTTTCTTGAAAGGTGAGACATGAGTGGTGCATTTAAGAAAAGTATTTGATTAAGATGCATGTTGATAGCAGTTTCTTCTCAGAGGCCTACACTGTGGCCTCAGTCCTTAGTAGGGAGGCAATGCAGAGCTGCACAATTCCAGAGTCTTACTTCATTTTTGAACCCCTTCATGTGCTCAAACTGCTGTATGGGGTTCAAACTTCACTTCATTAATCCTCACTGAAAGGTCCACGATCTGGTAGCCCCATTTTACAGGTGGAGATACTACAGGAGAGGAGAGGGAGTTGGCTGCAGACGCGCTGTAGAGCAAGGGTCTCAAACACACAGCCCATGGGCTGCATGCAGCCCCTAAAGCTATTTCCTGTCATTGTCTGCAAAGGTTTCAGTGATGCAGCCCTCAGGCTAACGTACTAGTTCTCATGTGGCCCTGTAACTAGTCCTCAGCAGCCATAGTGATGATTTGAGTTTGAGACCCCTACTGTAGAGTCAGTGGCACATTGCAGCTTATGACCCAGCCTCCTCATTCCTAACTTCACTCTTGTTTCTCTAGCCCACATCACTTTCCCCATACTACTTTTGTTCCTTCAGTAGGTGAGCGTAACTGTGAATCTGGTATCTAATGCCAGTTTATAAAATAAACATTTGCTTTCTTCAAATATTCCTTAATACTTGCTTCAAATTTGCAGTTTTCACATACATTCCTTTCATTAATGTCATAGGCTAGAATCATTGCAGAAAGCCAATACAAAAGGGGCACAAACACAGTTGCAGATAATTCAGTTAATTATCTGAGTGATAATCAGAGCTGGTTAACCGAAGTATTTTCCAAGATCTAACAAATATCCAGATAGCATTCTGAGGGAGGGGAGAGGACATGAAATGTAAGGAAAAAATAAATGCTTTTAGACCAGTAATTAGTCATGCTTGCAACCAGCTTCCCTGTTGCTTCTCCTTTGCTATGTACGGAGCTGGACCATCCAGATGAACAGGAGTCAGATAATACCCTGTGATTACTGTTTTCTACTATTCTCACTCTCTCTCACATTTACCTGCTTGGCCCTGCTCTCCACTCCATAATGGTAGGGATGCTAGCAATGCCACTCAGATGAGATGAGCATCTATGAAAACTACATGGGCAGCTTAGAGCTGAACAAAGTGATAATCAGGGTGGACACCCCAGGTCCATGCATTAGGGACCATTTCTCTGCACCAGCATCTCTGGACTGTGATTAATCCTGATCTTTGGCCCTCACTCATGTGGAAAAGCTGCTACTCCTCCACAGGGGTGGGGTGGGGTCACACATGTGCAGAACAGCTGAAAAAGACTAATGCTCACTGCCTGGAGTTTATTGATTTTTGCTAATGACATTTCATTGGGATGTGAGTTTCTTTTTGTGTAATATATACCATTTAAGTATCATTAAGTGGAATTCAGGTGAAAGAAAGCAGGGAAGACAGTGCTTCTTAAAACAGGAAATAATGTCCGGAATACTAGTGTGGGCCACATGTGAATGTACCTATACTGTAACCTCAGAATTAGGCCCCACAAATTGTGCCATTATACCCATGCACAGGGCCAGTCCGCCCATAGAGGTGACCTAGGTGGTCACCTAGGGTGTCAGCCTGTAGGGAGCACCAAGGGCTGGGCTGAGACTGGGGCCAGCAAACTTCCCGCCCTGCTCTGCCAGCATCGGGCTGCGGGTGAGGAGTCGGCCCTGGCTGGGGAGTGGGATGCGAAGCTGCTGCCATGGTTAAGTCCCACAGCCTGCACGGCACCCACCCGCCACCTGGCCAGGCTTGGGGAGGGGGCATGGAGGAGGCCCACCATCTGCCTAACCCAGGTCACTGGGAGGTGGGGGGCAAAATTTCAGGCACCTAGGGCACCAAAGACAGCCCTGCACATGTGATCTGCTACTGACCTACTGTAGTCCTATGTCTGTATACAAGGAGAACGGGAACTAGCCAGCGTCACAGACTTTATTATTCTACCATCCCTAAATTCTCCCTCCTACTTTGTCCTACAGAAATAAAGAATCATGAATAGTGCTCCCAGAGTAATATTGGTCTCAGGGGGTAATACTATGACCAATACTGAGTTCTTAACAGTATAATATTCAGAGTATTACATGAATTATTACCAATGTAAGTGCTAACCCAAACACAGCCAGGGTGAGCAAATTTATAAACATGAAACACCACACACCTTTGGGTTTTGTACTCTGATGTTGTGGGCCAAATTATTCCCTACTGTAACTCTTGGTTTTAGTTGAGGTACCCCAGGGCAAATGTGTCCACTAGCTGTACTTCCTGTCCCTATGCAAATTCATTCATCTAACATACATTTTCACAGAACAGTTACTGCCCAGTCTTTGAAAGATTTTTTGGAGTAAGTGAATCATTGTTACTGCTGGTGAGGTCAAAGAAAAAAGCTATTTTATGATGAAGAGCTGAACAGATTCAGCTGCAGGATTATTTATTCTCTGAGTACCTAAGAAACAGGTTTGCAGATCAACTTTCCTTTTCTGTTCTCTGTCTTCTATCCTCTGCTGTTATCTCTGAGGCATGACTGCTATCATGAATCACATACACAAATAAAAGTTCACAGAAGAAACATCAGTCCCTTGGAGTGACAGAACTGATAGATTACTGTTACATCTTTTCATGAATTCTTGTTATTTTTAATTCTAAACAGTGGTAGTTAATTCCACACGGGCTAGTGTCGTAGGGGCCAGATCCAAAGCCCACTAAGTCAGAGAGAGAACTGTAAACTCCTTGGGGCAGAGAGTGTTCTGTAAAAGGCCAAACACACCATCAGGTCTCAACAAACCATAAATAATTAGTTCCAGAGGGGCAGCCATGTTAGTTTAGTTCGGCAAAACAAGCAAGGAATCCTGTGGCACTTAAAGACCAACAAATTTATAATAATAACAATAACAATAACAACAACAACTATTATTATTATTATTAAACTTTATTTATTTAAGCTGATGCAATAAATAAATTTGTTGGTCTTTAAGTGCCGCAGGACTCCTTGCTTGTTTTGCATAAATAATTATAACAATTTAGAAGCTCTAGAACTGTAACTATACCATTTATTGACTTAGCTATAAGGAGCACCCAACTCATGTATATGACGGCTATACAATGTTTTGTTGAGAATGTCTGCTGTCAGAGAATACTATCTGAAACAGAATGACATACCGGTAGATAACATTTCCCACTGAAAGGGCTCTATGAGCTCAGCAGAGAGCAGTAGCAAAATGCTGCTGTATTGTTGCTTTTGTTTCAAACTGCAAATATATTGAAAATGTTGTATGGCTGTTTGCATGTCCATGTCAAACATGCTGGTTATAAAACTCATCTAAGCAGTTTTAGTAAGTTATGGTGCAGGCTACTCTTTCTTACTGTATGCACATGGCAAGGAGTATGTAAATCAAGACAGGATTTGACCACCTGTGTTTTGAGAATAGACTGAGTACAGAGAAGTAGTTGGTTCTCACCAGTTGCCCATCTGTTTTCTGAGTTATACATGCCCCTTTCAGGACAGTTAAGGTCCATGACTGGCCACACCTTGCTCTGAAAAATCAGAATGCTGTTGGCTTATTTAGTGTGTGTGTGTGTGTGTGTGTGTGTGTGTGTGTGTGTGTGTGT